>OY856413.1:812970255-813457755 GCA_963693085.1 Alisma plantago-aquatica
TGGGAATTTGATGTTTTAAATGATCTTTTACTTAAGTTAAATATAAATTTTAAAAATTGTATTTGTTATAATATATGGACAAAAAATTATGTCAATCAAATCATACGTTATTTATGTTTCTTGGTTCCATTATTTGTTTACCATTAAGTACAAAGTTCAATTGTAAAAATACTTAATC
Organism: Alisma plantago-aquatica; assembly: GCA_963693085.1. NCBI lineage: Eukaryota > Viridiplantae > Streptophyta > Magnoliopsida > Alismatales > Alismataceae > Alisma > Alisma plantago-aquatica. The sequence continues at coordinate 812,970,434 of OY856413.1, forward strand.
TTCCATTCATGCATTATTTAAAAAATTAATCAAGTAGAAATTTTTTAAAAATAACTTCACCAAATAGTGGACAAAAAGAAATATCTACATTCCAAACTAAAAGGAAAATTTATCTATTATTTGATTTTTGACTATAATAGGACCATAAATTTTTTGATTAATTTATTTTTAAGCTTTGCTGCATTTTGTATTTGTTGATAGTTTTATTAAAACATAGGTATTTCATGGCAACAGTTCCGATAACTCAACATCGGCGGTGGGTCAAAAGGAGGAGGTCATGCAGGTGCATAACACCATTGTCTTAGTAGATGAGCAGCCCACAAAGGAATTTATGCAGTAGGGCTCACAGGCTTTAACTGGCGGGTTGATACAAGCTAATGATGAAGGCATTCATGGGTTTGCACAGGGTTGGGGGAGACCAAGGATACATACCTGAGGACTGAAGAAAAAGAAAGAGTACAAAAATAATTCAAGTTCAGGTAAACAAAGGGGTAATCTGAGATGCAAACCAGAGATAATCAAAAGACAGGTGATTATAGATGAAACGGAGCCAGTGGTGACAAAGGAAGATGGTGACAATCTATTGATAGGAAAAAGAGGAAGGGATATTGATGAAAGGGTCATGGATGTTGATTCTGACTTGGGATTGGTTTTCCCAGCTAAAAAGCATCATGCGTCGCACATGGGTGAGGAAGGTACATCAAGGAGCACAGATCTTCAAGTAGCGGGATCTGGGTTGGCCCAGACCCGTGAAGGACAATGAAAATTTTAAGTTGGAACTGTCGGGGGTTGGGCAACCTAGACAGGAAGTAGACTTTCCGAAGGTGGTGATGGAGGGAGTGCCCTAGTTTGGTTTTCGTGTCAGAAACTAAGATAGCTGGAAATAAGTTGGTGTTGGGTTTTAGGGGAGGCAGAGAAGGCAGCGGAAACAAAAATTTTCTCCCCCAAACCCAGAATAAGGAAACGCGTCAACGTCTATATAATAGGAAAGAATGGTTTGTGGAATCATACCTTGTCCCGAGGCTTGCTCGGCGACAATACCTCACGCCTTGCGCGGTCTTCAAAGTCGGTCTTGGACGGTGTCTGTGCAGCTCCTGGTCGCACCAGGACTGATGACTCCTCCTCCTACCGGACTGTCGGATGACAGTTATCCTCATGAGAGGTAGAAACCTCCCGCCTCTAAAGTAGTCCACACGGACCATCTGTAACTCCACACTCCTTATCCCACAAGGAAGTGGAAGGAGTCGCACCCTCCTGTTGACGTACTAGTCGCCAACACACTCTCCTGCCTCCAGTTGCAACTGCAATTGTCCTTCCCTTGCTGCACCTCCCTTTGCGGGAAGCACTTGCTCGGGCTCTCTCTCGGTTACCAAAACCAGAGAGAACGACAACTTTGCAGAGCAACTGGTTGCACTGAGTTGTACTTTGAGAAGCCCCCAATACCCCTATATATATAGGCGGGTCATGGGACAGGGTTCTCTGTCCCCGGCAATATGGGACTAAAAGCAGGAGTAGAAGGGTTCGAGTTTTCCACAAAACAACCAAATCAAAACCTGAACCGATCGGTTCACAAGTGAACTGGTCGGTTGGGGACCTGAACCAGTCGGTTGGAACACCAACCGATCGGTTGGGACCCATGAGCCGATCGGCTCACTTCTGAACCGATCGGTTCGTAGTCCTGATCAGTTCCTGATTGACTTTCCTTCTTTTGTTTCTAATTGGTATCGAATACCAATCCTTGTTCCAATCAAATTGGGCAAGTGAAACGCAAGGAAAATTCTCACCGACCTGACTTTCCCAACTTGCTCAGTTGCACCAGTTGAACCGATCGTTTCAACACTTGAACCGATCATTTCACTCTGACCATGAGCCGATCGACTCAACACTTGAGCCGACCGGTTCAGTAACCTCAGCCGACCGGTTCAACACTTGAACCGATCAGTTGGGAGTACATGTTGTACAAAATCAGTCAAATGTGATTTCAATCAATCTGATACTCCAATCAATATGTCCAACACCTTGAACAATATGATATTGAGCTATCAATTGATTGAGTGTTTAATTGAACTACTAAACTCCTTTAGTAATCAATCTAAACGTTTCTTGTGGACAAAACTCCTCTTCCAGGTTAAATCCTATGTGTGTGACCCTGCAGGTCCATTTCACGTTGGCAGTGAAAGTCCATAACACTTATGACTTCACAAGCAAAGAGCGGTGCCTAGTCACACATCAGTGCTACCCAAGTGAAAGTAGAAAGTTGGAGAACAACTTTCAATCCTACAATCCGTGAATGGTGTTACAGCGAATGTATAATTCCTTTGTCACTGATATCCCAAATGAACTTGAGGCATGGAACAGTCATCCTGTCAACGTTCATTCACTTTCTTGATCTCAGAGTAGATTGAATGAGATATGTATGACATCAATATCACATACTGATTCACACATGCGTGCACACGCCTATCTCAATCCTACTCATCAAGTGGCCTTGGATATCAAACTCCCTCAGGAGGGACAAATCCCATATTTATCACTCACCCCTCAAAAGCCCCATGTGTCAAAGCCACCCAATCATCACCTTTATAACAACCCATGTTTCAGGACTGCGTTTGATGATGTCAAAGTGTGTCCAACGACATGTGTTGCGTGTAGTGATTTCAGTTCAAAGAATCACACTCACCACCATCACTGTGAGTATTGACTGTGACTACCATGTCATGGTTCCATGTGTCAAACTCACGGTGGGTCTGTCCGGTACACTTGTTCTCTAACAAGTACCTATGTGTTTGGTTTGATATCTCTATATCATGACTAATGAGATTCTGTCATCAACCAACACCACAATCTAGTCTTGTGTGTCATTGTTGTCTATCTACCTTCCACAATGACATCCGACTAGGGACATAACAAGAATGTACAAACTCTTAGCATTTGTATGATCTCATCATTCAGGTCCTCAACCTGAAAGCATACGTCATTGAGTACTGTCATTCTCTAGACATTCAACATGTTCTATCACTATCTCATATGACTGAACCAGAAAGAATTGGAAGCTTGCCTTTGATGTTTATCAAATCAATCTTAATGTATCCCACCAATCATCTCATGATTGGCTCTCAGAGCATACATACCAACAGACTCCCACTTGCACTGTGAGCCAATCACCTTTGAATCATATTCATAGTGATCTTCAAACATGTCCCACATGTTACTGTGCTCTTGTGCCAACATAGTGAGTAATGGAAACACCTTGCCAAAGTCTGTATAAATTGCATGTCTCTCATCTCTTCACTGTACGTCACACGTATGAGATGGAGTTGTCGTAATATGTGATCTTGTATTATTTTGCTAACCTTTAGCCACATTGCATGATCAAGGATTCCGTACTTGTCATCAATGAGCGGAATATCTATAAGTTCATCTCATGAACTTACATATCCATATAGTATCTACTGATGTTCTCTAACGTATAGATACTCGACATTTCCTTTCAAATGATTTTATTGGAACACTTCCAATTATTAACAAACTTTCACTTTTATACATCCTATGTATATTTTGTGATTAATTTTCTGTCCTTTCGGAAGTTCGCATCAATGTAACTCTTTACATCGAACTCTTCCTTATCTCCATAGAACTAGTACTTCACAAGTACTAGTCAAGTTCTAATGGTATTCCAGTAACTCTTACTGGAAGTAGACAGACATCCACTCGTCATGTCCCACATACGAGTTATCAGGATGAGCACATCATATTGCCATGTCCTACATACAAGATGATGTGTGCATTTTTGTTCTTGCCATGCAAGATAATGGGATGATTACATACATGATAGATCCATATCTATTCTTAGTGTTCCCATTCTTCATAAGAATTGGACACTTGGCCTTGGGATACTAACTCCATGTAGCATGGACAAGTTTTCTCCCACTGAATCTGTGCATACTGAACACTTCAGTACAGATTGCCAATGTATGCTTTCTCTTTTCAGGTCAAGAGGTTTTTCGAGAACTATCTCTATATATCTCTATTTGTATCACATAGGAAACATCTCTATCTTCCTTAAAGATAATTTCCACTTTTGGATTTCCATTCTAGAACATTTCCATTTCACATCAATATGTGGAATGTGAACACGCTCCCACTAAATCACAGATCCCTTCTTTATCTTTGATATATCAGTCAAACCCTTTGACTATAACATCAAAGTAAAGATCCAATTCTTAGTTGCTTGTACTCAATTAATCACATTGATTGGTCCATTATAACTTATAGACTTCATTTTGCATTAGTGGATTCATAAACCTTATAGGTTGTGTCACGTACACATCCTTGTTTTATTCCTCATAGGAATGCGGTTTTAGTATCCATATGCCAAATGTCTCAGTCATTAAGTTGCAATCAACAAGCATCATCCTTCTTAAAATGTTATCCATGTGTCTTAACATTTAAGACTTATTTGCACTTATGGATTTCATCCAATGGGTGCTACCATCAAGGTCATACCTTATGGTTCACATGGATGTCATTTAGGATGTAATGGTCATAAACCATAACTCAAAATTTGGTTCCTCATATTCATCTAGATAGTTGACTCATCACATGGACAACTAATCACATAGATAATTGAGGTGTATCTGTCAAGGATATAAGAACTCATAACTCCTTGTGATTCTCAATGTCCTTTCTTAGTGTGGGGTATCCTTTTATTAATAAGAATTCAGTTATTTGATAATCATTCTCTAACTCCTTAGAGTATGATTCCTTCTTGATTTAGACATCACCATGCCTTAATCATGAGTTCACTATGATACACTATCATAATCACTCATAAGGATCTCAAACATTTGGTCCAAGTATTTCATTCATTGATCTCATCAAGAATTAACACTTTACCAAATTTGTACTTCAACCATGATAATTTTGAACACTTCACGATTTTCATATTGGTATTTCTCTAAACACCGTTTGAAGTATTAGCATTCGCTCTAATAGGTATGTAAATACATCACATGTATTATACCTAATAGGATAATCATTCTCCCACTACCATTAGTGAAGATTGATTAATCATGTACAAGAGATTCATGTCTCTTACTGGTTCTCTAACCAAAAGAGTCTAGATTTATCCATTATATGGAAACTAGAAATGAATTTCTCATGATTGATGCTAATTGGATTATTTGAGTTATCAATAACTTTAGGTATCATTTTATCTTATGCATACCATGTATCACAAGATAAGCAAGACATTGCCACAAAGATCATATCTTTAAGATTGAAACATCAACTTTATTAATTGCCATCATTGTCATACAATATGCAAAAATAAAGTGTTTCTATCTATTGGCAATATATGAAATAGTAGTTCTCAACTCTATTTCGTGCCCTTTAGGCTGAAATAAACTGAAAGATACTCCTATCTATGGAAACAACACTTGCTCCAATGATGGGTACTTCTTTCTTGGTCCTTTCACAAAGGCCATCACTTCTTTGCAGATCTTGCATATCATATATGATAGATCCATATCTTGGTATCGTATACCTCAGATAAAGAAGTGGTTCGTTTCAGGATACCTTAGGTGGAGATCTCCATCCCCTCCTTCATCTTCTTTTGTTCTTCCAAATATAGAGGGCAATTCCCTCATACACCCTTTCCCCATGTGCCTTGAGGCTGAAGACGGCTTGGATTGCTGGCTAGCATCAGAACACTTCTTAGCTTTGCCCTTGCCCTTGCCCTTAAGACTTACCTTTTCTTTGATCACATCAAAGATTATGGTTTGTCTTTCTTCATCTTTGCCTCTACTATCCTCAACATGTCCAACAACTCTGTCAATGCTTGTCAAAGTTGTTCATGTTGTAGCTTATCATGAATTGTATGATCCTCGCAAAATTTGCAGTATCATACCAATAGCCAACTCTTGGCTCAGAGGGAATCCTTCTTAGTCAGGTTTTCCACATACCCAATCACATTGAGTGTGTGAATACCTTACTGGATCTCCTTCTGTCATGATATACTAGGATAGTGTCTTGGAGACATCATATGTCTCATGTTGTCTCTACAACTCATAGTTCAGAGAACACAACATTAAGCACTCCTCATCAATGTCATCCTCGGTATGCTTCCATAAGCATACTTTCAGCTATTGATGTGGTGGGATCGAGTTCATCTGGTTCTGGTATAATTAGGACTTAGAGATTTCGCTCTTTGAGAACACTTCTCATCATCCTAACCAGTCGTGGAATTATTCCCATTTAATTTGTTGGTCTCAAAGACCAATCACAAATAAAGTGATTATTGTTGATTAACCATTTATTTTAACAAAAGGAAATATATGCAATTTTAGTCCAAAACTCTTTTGACTTGTTTGATTGATTTGAAAAGTTGACGATAAAAATTAGGCCTTTAATTAATTATCGCTCCCACTATTTTACTTCAAATTGATAGCCCTCACCATCAATTCGGAAGATTGCAACGTACAATCTTCTAGTGGGCAAGATCCTGAAATCCTCTAAGCCATGGACCAGCTAGGGCTGTCACCCACAACATAGATATCTCAGGTAGGCAACTTTTTCCAATTGCATCATATGCAACTCTTGATAAGATGTCATATGCAACTCCTTGCCATGATCATCTCCATGCCTCAAGGTGCTAGATCCTATCTAGGTCACCTTGTTAAGTCTGACCCAAAGCCAACATGATGAATATGCACCTTGCTAGGGAAGACTCACACATTCATCCTTCACGCTTCCACGAGATAGATGGTGCACCACGCTAGGGCATGCCCACACTTGGTCGATCAAGCTTTTCACATGTGTCACATTTGGAAGGCATCTAAAACTTAATATTTAATGAGGTATTTGGTTTTTATATACATATACATATCCAATCACCACAATACATAGTATGTATCATATACATGCTATATCCCACAAAACATGCACAAATGATAAAAGCGATATTATGGCCATCCTAATGTGATTCCTCGAGCCAAGAGGAATCACGGTCATCTAGGTCTACATCACATGCAACTTGTACAAGATGAACTCTGTGCCTTGCCTTTGGAGTAGATCAATTCATCACATGAACGTCTTGCTCGGTCCGGCCCGGTCGTCTGGGTGCCACCAGCCGATCGGTTGGCTCCTCCAACCGATCGGTTCGCCTGGTCGTCGTGCATCTTGTCATGGCCGTCACCCGCTCGTCTCGCTCCTCGAATTAGTCATCAACCGATCGGTTAACTCCTTGAACCGATCGTCTGGAACGTCAACCGATCAGTTCACGCCTTGAACCGATCGTTTCAGCTGTCGTCAGATGTCCGCCGGTCTTCGACATAACAGGAAATAAAATCTATCCTAATATTACATTGCTAAAAAGGGAAACCCCGAGTTACATTCGGGGGGAGCAAAGGTAGGAAAGAATCTCGAATTATTTTGAGTTACATCAGGAATAGGAGAGGGAAGATCGGTGCGCAGACCGAGATGCAAGCAACCACAAACAACCATACACAGATAGGGTTTATTGTCCATAACCATGCTATACATCCACCACAAAACTCGTTTAAGGGTGACGCGTATCGAGTGCATTAAAAATACATATCATATATGTAATTGGGATTTGTGGATTTAGGATTAGACATGCATAAAGCCAATTTTATTCACATCATATGCAATAAATAAAGGCGGCAAACCAAAATCGATCATATCGATATTCCTAAAATATAGAACAGTTGACGTGGCTCTGATACCACTGTTGGGTTTTAGGGGAGGCAGAGAAGGCGGCGGAAACAAAAATTTTCTCCCCCAAACCCAAAACAAGGAAACACGTCAACGTCTATATAATAGGAAATGATGGTTTCTGGAATCATACCTTGTCCCAAAGCTTGCTCGGTGACAATACCTCGCTCCTTGCGCGGTCTTCAAAGTCGGTCTTGGACGGTGTCTGTGCAGCTCCTGGTCGCACCGGGACTGACGACTCCTCCTCCTACCGGACTGTCGAATGACAGTTGTCCTCCTGAGCGGCAGAAACCTCCCGCCTCTAAAGTAGTCCACATGGACCACCTGGAACTCCACACTCCTTGTCCCACAAGGAAGTGGAAAGAATCACACCCTCCTGTTGACGTACTAGTCGCCAGCACACTCTCCTGCCTCCAGTTGCAACTGTAGTTGTCCTTCCCTTGCTGCACCTCCCTTTGCGGGAAGCACTTGCTCGGGCTCTCTCTCGGTTACCAAAACCAGAGAGAACGACAACTTTGCAGAGCAACTGGTTGCACTGAGTTGTACTTTGAGAAGCCCCCAATACCCCTATATATATAGGCGGATCATGGGATAGGGTTCTCTGTCCCTAGCAATATGGGACTAAAAGCAGGAGTAGAAGGGTTCGAGATTTTCCACAAAACAACCAACTCGCAACCTGAACCGATCGGTTCACAAGTGAATCGGTCGGTTGGGGACCTGAACTAGTCGGTTGGAACACCAACTGATCGGTTGGGACCCATGAGCCGATCGGTTCACTTCTGAACCGGTCGGTTCGTGGTCTTGATCAGTTCCCGATTGACTTTCCTTCTTTTGTTTCTAATTGGTATCGAATACCAATTCTTGTTCCAATCAAATTGGGAAAGTGAAACACAAGGAAAATTCTCACCGACCTGACTTTCCCAACTTGCTCGATTGCACCAGTTGAATCGATCGTTTCAACACTTGAACCGATCGTTTCACTCTAACCATGAGCCGATCGACTCAACACTTGAGCCGACCGGTTCAACAACCTCAGCCGACCGATTCAACACTTGAACCGATCGGTCGGGAGTACAGGTTGTGCAGAATCAGTCAAATGTGATTTCAATCAATCCGATACTCCAATCAATATGTCCAACACCTTGAACAATATGATATTGAGCTATCAATTGATTGAGTGTTTAATTGAACTACTAAACTCCTTTAGTAATCAATCTAAACGTTGCTTATGGACAAAACTCCTATTCCAGGTTAAATCCTATGTGTGTGACCCTGCAGGTCCATTTCATGTTGGCAGTGAAAGTCCATAACACTTATGACTTCACAAGCAAAGAGCAGTGCCTAGTCACACATCAGTGCTACCCAAGTGAAAGTAGAAAGTTGGAGAACAACTTTCAATCCTACAATCCGTGAATGGTGTTACAGTGAATGTATAATTCCTTTGTCACTAATATCCCAAATGAACTCGAGGCATGGAACAGTCATCTTGTCAACGTTCATTCACTTTCTTGATCTCAGAGTAGATTGAACGAGATATGTATGACATCAATATCACATACTGATTCACACATGCGTGTAAACGCCTATCTCAATCCTACTCATCAAGTGGCGTTGGATATCAAACTCCCTCAGGAGGGACAAATCCCATATCTATCACTCACCCCTCAAAAGCCCCATGTGTCAAAGCCACCCAATCATCACCTTTATAACAACCCATATTTCAGGACTGCGTTTGATGATGTCAAAGTGTGCCCAACGACATGTGTTGAGTGTAGTGATTTCAGGTCAAAGAATCACACTCACCACCATTACTGTGAGTACTGACTGTGACTACCATGTTATGGTTCCATGTGTCAAACTCACGGTGGGTCTGTCCAGTACACTTGTTCTCTAACAACTACCTATGTGTTTGGTTTGATATCTCTATATCATGACTAATGAGATTCTATCATCAACCAACACCACAATCTAGTCTTGTGTGTCATTGCTGTCTATCTACCTTCCACAATGACATCCGACTAGGGACATAACAAGAATGTAAAAACTCTTAGCATCCGTATGATCTCACCGTTCAGGTCCTCAACCTGAAAGCATACGTCATTGAGTACTGTCATTCTCTGGACATTCAATCTGTTCTATCACTATCTCATATGACTGAACCAGAAAGAATTGGAAGCTTGCCTTTGATGTTTATCAAATTAATCTTAATGTATCCCACCAATCATCTCATGATTGGCTCTCAGGGCATACATACCAACAGTTGGAACAGGTAAAAAAAGATTGTGGTTTTGTTGATGGCTTCTTCTTAGTGAGTGAGGGACGCTCAAGAGGTTTTAGGTTGTGGTGGAGGGATGCGAAGGTGGAGATATAGAGTTTTTCACAGCACCATGTGGATACCATTGTTGAGGCAGACAATAATGGGGTTAAGTGAAGAGCTATTTCTATATATGGTTGGGCAGAGCAAAGTAAAAAGCACCATACATGGGACCTTATGTAGAGACTACATGGGGAATCTGACCTTCCTGTTATGTTCTTTGGAGATTTCAATGAGATCCTTTCAAATGATGAGAAATGGGGTGGCGACCCCAAACCGGATAGGTGGATACATGACTTCAGAGATGTGGTAGACAACTGTGGGCTATTGGATCTGGGTTTTAAAGGCAATCCGTTTACTTGGCAGCGGGGCCGCACTATAGAGACTCTCATTAAAGAATAGCTTGACAGATGCTTGGCGATGCATGATTGGTGTCATCTTTTCATGAATAGCAAGGTGATTCATCTGCCTATTTATAGTCCAAACCGTGCTCCTATCATTATCTCTGTGGGAGGAAGAGACAAGTACAGGTCCAAGCTGAAGAAATCATTTTACTTTGAACCCATGTGGCTAGCTGAAGATGACTGTGAAGATGTGGTGAGGGAATCCTGGGTAGAAGGTGAGGGGATTGATGTGCATATGAAGATGTTGAACTGCGGTAAAAAATTAAAACAGTGGGCAACTAAAAAATTTGGGAGGATGAAAGAAAGAATTAAAGAGGTTGAGAATCATCTTGGGGAGGAACAAAAGAAATTTCTAGATGCAGCTGTGCTTGAAAGATGCATGGAGTTATCAGAGGAGCTAGAGGCTTGGCATAGATCCGAGGATGCCTATTGGTGTGCACGGGCGCGCGTGGTGGCTTTTCATGAGGGGGATCGCAATACGGCCTACTTCCATCATAAAGGTTCACAAAAGCGGAGAAGAAACCATATTGAGGGATTAAAGGATGAGAATGGCACGTGGCAATCTGAAGAAGGGAAACTCCAGCATGTGGTGATTGATTTCTTCCAGAAGCTTTTTTCTTGCAGCAATCTATCAGGATTTGTGGAAGCTACCAGGGGCATAAAGGAGGTGGTGGATGAGTCTATGAATGTTTCTCTAGAAAGGGATATCTCTGACACTGAGATCCTTGAGGCACTAAAGCAGATGCACCCAAATAAGGTACTGGGACCTGATGGTATGAAACCTATGTTTTTTCAAAAGTTCTGGTATATTATTGGCAATGATGTGTCCAATTACATCAAAGGGTGGAGGAAAGGGAGTGCTGAAATCAGCAAGGTAAACTCTACTCTTGTGGTTTCGATTCCGAAGGTGGAGAAACTAGCTCAGATTTCTGATTACCGGCCCATAAGCTTGTGCAATGTGATTTATAAAATAGCCTTTAAAGTCATGGCGAATAGACTCAAACCGTTGATGGATAAAATCACTTCTGAGAAATAAAGCACCCTTATACCAAGGAGGATGATCACGAACAATGCCCTTATTGCATACGAGCTTTTCCATAAGATGAAGAATGAGAGTAAAAATAAGAGGGGTTTTCTGGCTTTGAAGTTGGATATGTCGAAGGCGTATGATAGGGTGGAATGGGAGTTCCTGGATTATGGGAAGCAGAAGATGGGGTTTGGCGATAGGTGGAGGAAAAAAATTTGGGAGTGTGTTTCTTCTGTGGAGCATTCTTTTGCTATCAATGGTGACCGGACCCGAAGCCTCAAGCTTTCCCGTGGACTGCGAGAAGGTGACCCTCTTTCTCCCTACATGTTTATTCTTTATGCTGAGGCTTTTTCTATGTCTCTCCTGCATGCTTCTAGCGCCAAGTTGATCCATGTGATTAAGGCGAGTAGACATGCACTGTGTATTTCACATCTTTTCTTTACAGATGACGGTATTCTTTTTGCTAGAGCTACTCGTCACGAATGCCTGAATGTAGCTTATATTATTAGCCAGTATGTGCAGGCATCGGATCAAAGAATCAACCTTTCTAAGACAGAGGTGGCTTTTAGCAAGGGAGTACAACAACAAATGAAGGAGACATTAAAAAATCAGCTGGGGTACAACTTGTGGACAGACATGGCAAATACTTGGGTCTGCCTACATCTATTGGGAGGTCAAAGAAACATGTGTTTAGCTTCGTGAAAGACCAAATCCGGAAGAAACTTCAAGGTTGGAAGGAGAAACTTTTATCCAAACTAGGGAAGGAGGTGCTGATAAAGTCCATTATGCAGGCCATTCCTTCTTACATTATGAGTGTCTTTCAAATACCGACAGGGACTCTTGATGATATACAGGGTTGCATTTCTAGATTCTGGCGGGGAGTAAAAGAGAATGAAAGAAAGCTTTCATGGCTGTGTTGGGCGGCCTTATGCAAACCAAAGAAAGATGGATGGCTTGGGTTTAGAGATATGCATGTCTTTAACCAAGCCCTCCTGGAAAAGCAGGTATGGAGGCCTATGACAAAGCAATCTTCTCTGGCATATAAGGTATTAAAGGCAAGATACTTTCCTTCATCATCTATCTTGGAAGCTTCAACGGGATATAATCCTAGCTATACGTGGAGGAGCTTATGGGCAGCGAAAGCTTTGATTCTGGAAGGCATTAAGTGGCGAGTGGGAAATGGAGAGAATGTTCGGATTTGGGAAGACAACTGGATTTGTGGTTATACATGAGACTTTTCGTCTTTGCGGGACACATCTTATGAGCAGCCATCCATGGTGTGCGAGTTGATAGATCGGCAGACGAAGGGATGGGACTTACAGGTGATACAACAGTTTTTTCCTTCTGATATATGTGGGCTGATTGAGAGCACTCCTATTAGTACCCGATTACCTGAGGATATTCTTTATTGGTGGTCGGATAGGAGAGACATTTTTACTACCAGATCGACATATTGGTTGGGGCTGTAGGGAAAGAGGAAGTTCATTGTTTCAAGACAGGCTTTTGCTGAGAAGATCTGGAAAGTGGTGTGGGGTCGGGGGTGGCCGTTGAAGGTTGCTCATTTTCTTTGGCGTGTGACTACAGGTGGCATGGCTACCATGGGTAGATTGTTAGACAGACATTGTCATGTTGACAGATTATGTCCACTATTCCATGATGAGAAGGAAACCATCTAACACATATTTTTCTATTGTGTAGAGGCGAGGAAGATTTGGAGCACGTCACCCGCGGCGACCATTATTGCAACAACCCATATACAGTCACCGAGACAAACATTATTGGAGCTGTATGATGGGTTATCTCAACAGGAGTTTATGGAGATAGTAGCTTATATGTGGGAGATATGGGCGTACAAGAATCATATGGTCTTTCAAGAAGAGGGGAGAAGTCTTGCCATATTTGTGAGAGCAGCCCAAGCGTACATGCTAGACTCATGGGGTGCAAGGCAGGTGCACACGGGACAACAACAATGTCAAAATACCATGGTAGATGCGCACTGGGAAAGACCCATGTTAGGGACTGTGAAGATCAACACTGATGTAACAATGAAGGTAGGTTCTGGGATGGGGTTATGAGTGGTTGGTAGGGATCACATGGGATGAGTTGTAGCTATTCGGGGGAGGCGTCTCCCTGGAGGTGGAACTGTGGACGTAAGTGAGGCATTGGCGGTGATGGAGGGCGTTCAGCTAGCCCGGCGGGGTGGGTGGAGGTCCATTGTGGTTGAGACGGACTTGAGCACAGTCATGGCAACGCTGAACGACTCAGGGATAAGAAGAGATCATATGGGCATGTTAGTTGCTGATATTAAAACACTGGTTGTTGATTTTGTATCGATTTCCTTTGTAAATGTTAGCCGATCCTGTAACCGTGTGGTGCATGAGATTTCCAAGCTTGCGAAGGTTGGTGACTTCATACACACAAACTAGAATGGGGGCTTTCCTCAGTCTCTTCTGAACCTTGTAGCTTCTGAATTTTATGATTAATAAACTGGATCGGCCCCGTTATAAAAAAACATAGGGATTTAGATAATATCAATGATACATCATCAATATAAAGTCTTTTTACATATAATATATCCCTAAATTACATTAGATATATAACCAAGCAAGAAAATTGTATCCATGTCTGTGAGTGTAATAAAAAAGTAAACATTAATCAAGTAGTAAAATTTTAAAAATAACTTCACCAAATAGTGGACAAAATGAAATATCTACATTCCAAACTAAAAGGAAAATTTATCTATTATTTGATTTTTGACTATAATAGGACCATCAATTTTTTTATTAATTCATTTTAAAGCTTTGCTGCATTTTATATTTGTTGATAGTTTTATTAAAACATAGGGATTTAGATAATATCAGTAATACATCATAAATATAAAGTCTTTTTACATATAATATAACCCTAAATTACATTAGATATATAACCAAGCAAGAAAATTGTATCCATGTTTGTGTGTGTAATCAAAAAGTAAACATATCATTGTCCATTATGAATGGTTTTGAACATTAGTAGAGGATGAACATGTTGTAAATTTATCTCTTAATATTTAATCATAGTAATAAAAATATTATTTTTATGTACTTGTACTAAATATCATAAGGTCTAAAAAAATAATTTTATATACTCCTTTATATGTGTCTCCAATTGAGTGAGTAACCAGCAGAACATATATAGTTAAGAGAAGTGTATGTATCTATTCTTGTAAAATATATAAAATATTTTTGATATAGAATTATAATATCTATTGGCATGTGAGAATTTACAGATTTTTAGAGGGAAACAATTTAAACTTATAATTTTCGTTTCATATGATAATAATGAATAAAAGAACGTTATCACACAAGTATTCTAATGTCATAACAAACATATGCAAATAGAGTTGTCTTTATTTGGTACATCTTGAGATGATCTGTTGGAAAAATAAGTCATATTTCATACATTCACCATACAAAGTCTGTCAAATTAGTTATCTTTGTCCTTGTTTGCTAAAAATCTATGAAAGAAACTATCTAAAAATATAAGTGTATGATTTGTAACTTTTAGTACTGTAACAATTATAATGAATCATATTTTATACCTATAATAAAAATATTTATCGCGGAATTTTGGTATTGATTTTAAACTCTATCTTCTATATAATTTTAGTTTAAATTATCAACAAAATAGTAGTACTTGTGTCCCGTTAAAATTTGAAAGTTGGAATGCATGTATTATGTAACTGAGGGAATAAAATTAAAACATCTCCTAACATTTTAATATCCAAAATAAAATATTTATGCCAAACATAAAAAAGTAAAGCATAATTTTGTTAGTAACATTGTGAAATTTCTTCAACTAAGCATGCTAAGGATGAAAACACTTCTAATGCTTGAAATAAGGCATTTTGAAGCAAATACTTTGTAATGTGATCAAAAGCATAAACTTTTAAATCTAAATTCAAGAATTAAATATAACTAATAATCAAGTATTGTCAATGATAAGTAAACATATACATAACAATATTCTAAAATAATTGTCACCCATATGGATTAAATATATTGAACCCATAAAAATATTAGATATTATTGTTGGTTTAATTTAAATTTGTATAGTTATTCTTTTTATTTTTCTTAAATAGTAATAATATATATATAATGTTTACTAACCATCTATCAAATAATAGTAACTTCTACAAATATATAAATGATGATATTTAAGTAGTTTAATAAAATACATGTTTCAAACATCATGCAATATTTTAATGGATAATGGATTTAAGATATCTTCAAGTTAGCCTAGGAAAGTGACTTCATATTTAGATTGTGCCCTAATAAGCATTTTATCTTTTAAAAGAAATTGCTACACCAAACATACATTAAAACACAAACCATACCTCAATGGACAATTGATGTTGCACTTACAACTTTTTAAAATTTCAAATATTGGTCCCAATAGTCATATAAAAATGAATAGAGTACGTGTCCTCAATGTGTTTTGCTATGTGTAGTTTTTAGCACTGTGTGCATTTTTTGGTATTATATTTTTCATGTCAAAGTTTCTACAATGTGTAGTAAGACACCACGTTCTTACAAAATTGTCTGATGATTTCTTTTTAGTATATATAATGTCTATACTGTAGTACACATTTTGTTAAATAACAATACATATTTATATAAAACAGTATTCAGTATGATACATAACAGTAAACTATCTAGCATAGTCATTATCTGGCTATTAGTAGTGCTTTATTTGAAGGAGTCACCTTGTTTCATATATCAACATCTTTTATATTAGTGTATTTGTTTGCTTATTTTTCACATGTCCATATAATCTAGAATGACCTCTATGTAGCTTATCTTAAATACTCATCACACCTTTTATTCATTATCTATCCTTTTTCGGACAATTTTTTATTATTTTGTAATAAATCAACATTAGTATCGTGTTAATATATTGTTCCTTCATTTTTATTCTCAATCTCAAATAACATGGCTAGCTGTGTAACTATTATGTAGAAATATGTTTTTATCAGGGGGGGTCTTCTAGTCACAATGCACTCCATCCACGCTCATTATTTTGACAACTAATGACATTTGTTAACAAAGATAGGTGGTCATATAGTATACAATATAGTCACCCTAATACATTGTAGGTTGCATAGGAAATATTCTTTCAACAAGTAAAATTTTTTTTTATTAAAATATCTTTATATGACACCATTTAGAAACTTCGAAATTTATTTATTTGTAGATTTTGAATTGCATTCTTTCGTAGTTTTTGTTGTTTTTGGGATTTAGTTTTTTTGTTTCTATTGTTCACTGTATATATTAAGGTCGACTTTTAATTAAGTAACCTACACAACTTTTTGTAACTCTAAATTTTTATCTTTGATATGATTTAGTGTAAGTTAAATATATTAATATCTTTAGTTTTTCACAATGAGAATGCAACTTTCAAATTGATATCATTAATCATGACCTCACACCTAAAAGTCTAGGTTTTTATATTGATAATTTTATTTGATTGGATCATTCTCATATTTTTTTCAAAGAGGTTAATCAACATAATACTGAAACTGTTATCTACACATCTAATAGTTAGTTGCATCATGTTCATATTTTTTACTACGCAAACCTAGATGCACCTTTATACAGTGGCGGAACTAGAAAATCACCGTAGGGGGGGGGGGCTAAGCATAATCAAAGTTGGTTTTTTTTACTTTCCAAAGTAGATATGTACTAGATTCTAGGTATTCTTTTGATGAATTGATATTTCAATAATACTTCACATCAAAACAACCAATAAGAGCACAATAATACTTCACATAAACTCATATTTGAATCAATTCAATTTTTTAACATACTGGTTGCACAAAACTATAAGAAAGTAAAATTATTTTTAATATACTACATACCTCTATAGTATGTCTCGTAAGAAGAGGAGTGTTGGCTTTAAATAGATCTGAACTTTTAATGATGCACTTTCGAAGAGCAATGGCTTATTAATCTGTGGTCGTAGGAAGATGACTGGTGGGGTGCAGACCGAGAGGCGAGAATGAAGACCAAAATTTAGAGGAGTTCGAGAGTAATTGCCAAATCAAAGGCTAAACAAGTTGTTGCTTCATAGGAGTCAAGTTCGAAAGATTTTTCTTGTTGTTGCTCTTTGTGGCGACTAAAAATCTGAAACAGAAGCAGCGATGTAGATTGTTTTGCGGTCGTATACTAGTCAACAGTTAAACATGGTCGTCTGACACTTTCCAAAGCGGTAACATGCTGACCGAGATGTATGAGAAAGTGAAAACAAACCAAAGTATGCAGATCAATTTTGGATGTTGTAGATATGAGATCGTCGGCTTCCGGTCAGTCGTGATTGTTGAATAGTAAAAAGAATTGGGACTGTCCCCTCCCTTTAGCGGCATTTTCCTTATTTTCTCCCGAAAGCGGCAGTTTCGTTCTTCTCTCCAGACATGGTAGAATTGGGATCGTCGCTTAAGGCGGCGTATCGCCAAGTACTCCACGCTCTTCGCTACATATGGTTACTAAATAGTCTGTTATTATCTAATAAAGCCTCTGTTACTTTCGTATCTACATAATTTAATATCTCAATACATCTATCAATACAATGAACTATTGGTAGTTTGGTGGGGGGGCATGACACCAATTTTAGTACTTAGTGCCTCGTACATTAGGAATAAACATATTGCAACTACAATGAAAGTATCCCACACGATATATGTAGATATTTGTTAAATGAAGCATACACAAAGTCGAAGCTCATATTAAATATTTTGATATTAAAATTTACAAAAAATTATCATGCAAATGTCCAAATTGATCAGATAATTTATGATTCAATTTCATTCTAAAATCTCCAATAGTATGTCATGTGATCATCTTAAGTCTGGATAGTATATCATATCTATGTTTTTAAAAAATAGAAATTACAATAAGAAACTTATTAACCAAGAACATGCTTGAAAATATCAAAAGAATAAGACAAAGCATAAGATATTCCATTTTCTAATTCTTACATTGCAAAGAAGACTCCGTGCATTAGTTGCACCAAAAGAATGCTATTCGTGTAGGTTTAATTGAAAATGCTTGATACCTTTACGTTTTCTTATCTTAGTCGGGTTCATTAACTCTCTCTGCCTACTTGAATGAAGTAGCTCATTACACAACATCTGAACATTCCACGACACTCTACATTAAGAACAAAACAAGAAAAAGTGATAGGCACTTGGACTATTTAGTCACATACCAGACCCAATCAGTTTGCAACAGTTTGATTTTAGAAATTAAACTAAGGTATTAAATAGTGTCTAACCTGGTAGAATTAAGAGGAGTACTGATATAGAGCACATCACATACATCAAGATTGACCATGCAACAAACAACAACTACACATGATGTATTTAATTTTTACGTATTCTCAATGCTCTGTCCGCACAGTGCTAGTTTCTAAGTATAATAGTGTTAGAAGATGAAGAGTTCTTGGTTCAAAAAAGTTTGAACTTGGAGCTATAAAACCACC
Organism: Alisma plantago-aquatica; assembly: GCA_963693085.1. NCBI lineage: Eukaryota > Viridiplantae > Streptophyta > Magnoliopsida > Alismatales > Alismataceae > Alisma > Alisma plantago-aquatica. Next base: position 812,989,428 of record OY856413.1, read on the forward strand.
CTACCCCAACCCTCTTCCTCTTTTTGACGTGACTCTCTCCAGCTCCTGTTGCCCGCACGTCGCCACCCGCTGTTCAGCACACCCGCCACCGCTGCGCCCCAAGTCGTCGCCTCTGTCGCGTTCCGCCACGCCCCCCGTCGTTCCGCCCACCCGCCGGCGCCGCCCCCGTCGTCCCAGCCATCCTCGTCATGTCCATCCCCCGTCCTCGCGTCCCCCATCATTGACGCGTCTAGCCGCCGTCGTCCCAGCCGTCCGCCCACCCGACGTCGTCGCACCTCCCACCGTTCCGCCCACCCGTAGCCGCTGCACCCCCCGCTGATGCCGCCGCGCCCTACCTCCCGCCATCGTCATCCCAGCCGTCATCATCAAGTCGGACCATCGTTGTCCCAGCCGACCGCCACATCCAGGACGCCCGCACCGGAGGAGCACACCTGACGCACTCTGCCACATTCGCCCCTATGCTGATGCCACACCCACACCTACACTATTGTTGCACCAGTGTCGTTGTTGCCGCCACTTTCACACTGTCGCCACACATGTGACCATGGCTATCTCAATCATTCGTTCGTGTTGTAATTTTTATTCATTTTTGTTGCTGGTTCAAATTTTGGTATTGTAATGTACAAGAATTAGACGTTTATTGAAGAAATTGTGGTATTATGACATTTGTAATGAAGTTTTTATTTTGCTCTAAATGGAAAATATTATTATTTTTGCATCATATGTAATACTGCAGATTTATACATATATACTATTTTATTTTAAAATAATTATAAATGTCTATCGTGCTTCCTATTATATTTTCAAATCACAAAAATGTTCTGCTCGTAAGTACTGTTTTAATTTTTATTTGGTATTATTTAGGATATTTTTTGGTATTGCAACGACGATCAATGCATAGTGTATTTATATTTGCAGCAAAATGTGACAATATGAACTAGAAGTTGAGGGAAATTGAAAATAAAAAATTAAATACAAGTGGAGGGAAAACGAAAAAAGAATTGGTTGTGGCAATGAGTGGTTGGATGGTGGGTGTTTTGAATGAAACTTTTATGCTTTGGGTGGTTGGGTGGTGGGTGTTTGAATGAAACAACAATTGCATGCATGCAACCATACAACATGCAACCATTCAACTATAATTGTATGGTGGGTGTTTGAATGAAACAACAATTGCATCCATACAACCATGCAACATGCAACTATAATTGTAGAATTTTCGCCTTGACGAATGTGCCACATTGTGTTATATATTTTTTAGTATGTTATCTTTGTATATTTAGTACTGTATTGGATACATTTAAGTATTATTTTATGAATTAACTAAAAAATATGATTATTTATGCATCATATGCAATAGCATAAAATTATACATATAAAACGTGAATTTATTGAAATAAAAATTACTACTGTTCTTTGTGTCGCACTGTGTGAGAAAATATATGTAAAGGTGCTAATTATGACTTTTCTGTATTATGTCATTGTATAATTCGTATTGAACTCTTTTATTTTAAGTTTAATTCTTGAAATATTTTGGTACTACTTTGAATAATATTAATTATTTAATATTGTCTTGAATATATGTATGTATTGACTTAAATTGTGAAATGTTATAATGTGACCTCATATAAAATGATTTTTAACATGACAATGTTTTTTTGTTAATTAGTTTCTTAGATAATTTTCACATATATACAGTAAATAAAAAATTACATAAATATACGAAAGAAACAATTTTATATTTTATTTCACTAGTTGAATTGAAAATTTGACTGTACGCACTGTGTTAGTTTCGATCTAGTATATTTGTTAATGATTTTTGACACTGTGTTGAATATATTTAAGTACTGATTTTGGACTTAGCTGTGAAACGTGTACAAAAGTGTATATAATCCGATCAGTCGTTTCTTCCGTCAAAAAGTAGAGGGAGTTTGAAAATAGTAATGATTTAAATATTCAAATCTAGACTGTGGTTGATTTATTGTAGTGGATGCTTTAATGTAGTGGTTGCATGCATGCAATAATGACACATGCATTACTTTATTGGTCAAAATACAGATTTGAAACAATGTTACATGAACATCAGACACACTAATGATTTTACGTTCTCGGTTGTCGTGAGCAGCAGGCGACTCTTCCACTTCTTGTGTAGCATTTGTGCGATTTCCCGATGTGGGGGTGGAGATGGTGGTGCAAGAGGTGTTATGGGAAGAATTTTCCAATTAAGAGTGTCCACTAGAACCATCCTGCATCTCTACGTGAATCACAAGGCATGCCACCAAGTTTTGTCGAAGGGGTGTCGCTTCATGCAATGAAGAAGAGGATGCAAATTGTGTATTCCTTTAGCATGCCAAAAGCTGTAACAGCAAGATTGACACTCATAGATTGTATCTCAAGGGTCAGGAAACAGAAGTTTAAAATAAGTAGGAGAAGAGTAAAGTTACGTGATGTTGATTCAGCCCTTTGATGCTTAACTTGAGTGCGTTCATCCATCTCTAGAGCATCTGCCTCTTGGGGTCATCTCCCTGCTTAATAAGTACATCTGTATGCAAGTAGCTTCACAAGTGATGTCACCATCTATTGATCCATGGCTGCAATGTCTAGGATATAACACAAGGAGCAGCAAGCAAGAAAATATATGGCAAAAAAACCTAAATGGCATATTTTCTATTTTTTATTCCCTAAATGGAACGTTCTTGAACTTATTGCCCAAAATGGCACATTTGCAGACCAATGTGTCCCCTGTAGGGACACATTGCTCTCCGGGAGGCAATGCGTCCCCGGTTGAGATGCATTGCTCTCCCGAGAGAGCAATGCGTCCCGAAGCTGGACGTATTGCTTTTTTTAATTTTTTTTAATTATGATATCATATATACCATGTATATTATATATACATATATATGTTAAATTGCTAAATTAATATAATCTAAATTAACTTATATACAATTAGTCATATATTTAAAATAATATCTAAAGATAATAAAATAATAACAAAATATTATATTTATCAAAACATAATATTTATAGATGTAGATAAAAATATTCAAAATTAATAGATATAATACTAAAATTATATAATTAAGTGTAAAATTATAAAAATAAAGAAAATATATACATGTATTTATTTGTAAACTTAGTAGAAAAAAACTAATATAGCAATAAAAATAAGAAATACTAATATCAAAAATAAGAAAATATTAATATAGCAAAATAATATATATATATATATATATATATATATGAAAGGTATGATACATAATATCAAGAATATACATATATATACATCATATATATATATATAATATATATGTACATATTATATATACATAATATATATATATATATATACATACATAATATATATACATACATAATGTATATATATGTACATATACATATATATATACATAATATATATACATAATATATAAATAATATATATATATATATATATATTATATACATATACATATATATTTATCAAAACATAATATTTTTAAATGTAGATAAAAATATTCAAAATTAATAGCTATAATACTAAAATTATATAATAAAGTTTAAAATTATAAAAATAAAGAAAATATATACATGTATTTATTTGTAAACTTAGAAGAAAAAACTAATATAGAAATAAAAATAAGAAAATACTAATATAGAAAAATAATATATATATGTATATATATATATATATATAGAGAGAGAGAGAGAGAGAGAAAGAGAGAGAGAGAAAGAGAGTCAGGCTAGCGTACACTCGAGTGTACCGGAGGCACCGTACACCTCAATCATTTTTGAAAATGTAGTAAACTTTTGAAAAATCTAAACCGTTGATCTTCTTAATTATCATAAGAACATACTATATAATAAATTTTAGCTCATTTGGACACTTATAGGTCGTGCATCTATAGGAGGAAAAAAATCATGTATTTCAAATTAGTTTTGTGCGTCGATTTTGTTGTCCTTGGATGAGTGACTTACACTCATCCAAATGAGTTCAAATTTAGTATGTGACCTATTATTATCGTAACCATGAAGATCAATGGATTCGATTTTGGAAAAACATGGTCTAGATAGGCAAACACCATTGGGGTGTACGGCGTGATCTGTACACTCGAGTGTATTCTAGCCTGACTATATATATATATATATATATATATATATATATATATATATATTATTTTGCTATATTAGTATTTTCTTATTTTTATTGCTATATTAGTTTTTTCTTCTACGTTTACAAATAAATACATGTATATATTTTCTTTATTTTTATAATTTTACACTTTATTATAATTTTAGTATTATATCTATTAATTTTGAATATTTTTAGCTACATTTATAAATATTGTGTTTTGATAAATATAATATTCTGTTATTATTTTATTATCCTCAGATATTATTTTAAATATATGGCTAATTGTATATAAGTTAATTTAGATTATATTAATTTAGCAATTTAACATATATATGTATATATAATATACATGATATCATAATTAAAAAAATAAAATAAAAAATAAAAAAAGCAGTACGTCCGGCTTCGGGACGCATTGCCTCCCGAGAGAGCAATGCGTCCCAACAGAGGACACATTGGCTTGTAAATGTGCCATTTTGGACAATAAGTTCAAGAATGTGCCATTTAGGGAATAAAAAATGGGAAATGTGCCATTTATGTTTTTTTGCCAAAATATATTTAGGATGTCGGAGTAAGAGTCGATCAACTGGAATTTTTCCTCCATGCATGGAGACCTTGTTGTCACCTATCCAATCAGCTAAAAAAATAGTACAAGCTACATCTGCTGCTGCTGAGAAAACATACATATTGACTTCTTGGCTTCCCCATGCAACATAATAACCACAAGGTATCTAGGCACAGCGGCCGCTGCCAGAAAAAGATAATTAGGAAAAAGCAAGCCTGCCGATGGATCGGTTAATCTCAGACCTTCTGATGTCGTTACGCGTACGACGATTATCAATGTGAAAGCTGCAAGGCAAGAAGGTAACCAGCGGTTGGCGATGACGATCTGCTCGGACACAGAAGTCGACATAGGTTAAATAGTCGCATCAACTACTGAAGGAGTTGACGGACATAGGAAGAAATATCTCGTCGCGTCCCGGTTGCGATCTTCAGGGGCCGCAGAAACAATAGTACCTCGTGCGAATCAACCTAATCGTGGGAGAAAACCGTAGGGTTGTACACGCAGAGTCAGAGTCCAATTTCTCACAGTGACACGTAGATAGCAAAGACCCAACTCTCGCAAGACCACCAACAGATCTGAATTCTGAAGGCGCTCAGCTCTTCTGTTGACACCGCTCTTGGTATAGGTTGGATGGACGAAAAACATCGACTGAAGTCGACGATCATGGTTGGGTTTCGGATAAATATATTAGGTATGTTAGATGAAAACAAAACTCACGTGACACACGTTTCCACGAAATAGGTCGGGATGCATGAAAAAAATGCATAAATGTGCTACATAAAGGCCATGCACACTCAGTTTAGGTGTTGTTTACGTTCCGTGCTGAACAATTAATTGTCAATTGCGTTCACTTTAGAATATCCTTCCCAAAATTCCCAATTGATCACCTAATATTTTCTACATTTTGTTTACAGATCAATATGAACCCCTATTGATGCACCTAATCAACATTTAACATACTCCGGCTAATAAAATTTTGACGGTACCACAAGGTCAGTCTATTCAATGAATAAGTCAATAGAGAAATCCAGCAAGCCACGTTTCACTAAAGTAGTCAATGAGTATGCGTACCAACTCGCCATTGCCTAGTCTATCAAGATCTCATTCTTATACCACTAAAATCAACTGCTTCGGAACTCAAGATTTCTTCAACATCATCCTTTAGTTATATCCAAACTGCATGGTTCAAAAATAGCCGTAAGTGGTGTCTGAGATTGGTCATTTGTTTTTTTAGAAGATGCAGAAGCTAGATATACAATCAATATTCATGATCAAGGACACAAGCGGTATGAAGAAATCAGCAAATGCTTCAATTGAAGGGGCACAATTGACCTTGTCATGTACATGACTACCGATGGTTCCAAACCTACACCAGCAACGAGTGAAAGGGAGTGAGACCTGAATGTTATTCTGATTGCTACATGTTGTGCTCCAAAGTAAGATATTTACTACTTATATATTCGTTATCTCAAGCTGAATCTACTTTACAAACATACCAATTAACACAATTAGAAGTTGATCACATTAGCCCGCTCCATCTTTTCACCATTTTTCTTGACTATAATATAGACCTTGTTATATTTGTTATCAGTTAGTTCATTGCCATATGAGTAACCGCTATTTTGTCTTCTTACTCTTAGTTAGTGATTAGTTTGACGACCTTTACTTACTTTATATCCTTGTTGATTGGCAAAGTCATAGTCTCAATCATAAAAAATGCAAAAAATAATGTGTTGCATATTGTGAAAGCCATTCATTTGATCCTTTTCGTCATCATTTTTATATTGTATTGCTTCACCCATTTCTTCGCCCCTTCAAGAAGAGATCTTACCATGTTGTCCACCTCTCTATATGTTTGGTCACATTGTTTCAGTTGATGTTATAGAACAAAAAAGGAACCTTTCAACTTGTTTGCACGAATAAACATTTACCTATTATAACAAGTATGATCAACGCAGAAGAATGCATAATCATAAATGGGGAATTCTTTTGATTCTTCATTTTGTTGTCGTGAATGAAACCTATCATATATAAATTTTGATATATGTGTTGTCTTCTATACCGTGAGATGTGTAAAAAACATTCAACATTTATCTTGAAGTAATAAGATCTAAGATTGTAAATGCTAATAAATACTATAACTATCTCAATGATGTAATTAAGTAATATTGCATTTATAGTTACATACGATCATGGAACTTATCAATTTGCATGCATTATGCAAATTTGATAACTTATAGTTGAATCATATATACTCTTAAAATAAATAAATAATCATCTTCAAATGTCAGAAGTTGAGAAGTTATCTACACAATCCTACATAAATAACATTTAATGAAACATATTTTCAAAAGGCCAACATTGACATATATAGTGTATTTGTATGGTCCAGTGCATCATAGCCTATCTTTGAATATGGTTAATGATTCAAGTATTGTGACAGTTCTATCTCAAGACATTGGCATTGTGGTAATATTGTAAATTCATAATATTATTAAAATTTTAAAGTTTCTAACAGTATAATAATTTTTTTGAACATGTTAATACGCCAAGAGACACAGTTCATTTTAAGAATTAGACATAAGTAATTAGTATATTTATAGCACAATTATTTTAGTTTGTGCTACACAATGTATAACACTATAAATTCTTACTCGAGCACTTTATCAATGTTATGCATGGTCCAGTCACATTTTTGACACCCATACTTCAACTAACATCATTTATAATAGAATCCCATTTATGTATTATATCTTCACATCTAGAGCATCCTTAATATCACTTATTTGTTTTTAAAATGCCTAAATGTTGTATTGCATGATTAAATGTCCTTTGAAGTGATATAGTATTAAATAATCCCTAACTATGCACGAATACGTATTTGGTTATCCAATACAAAATTGAAAACCAATAGTTTCAATAAAGTACATAAATTGTCTGGAAATACAAAATATCTATAACCTAATGAATGTTTATAGATTTACATGTACACTAATTACTCTAAAAGAGTATACCAATTTAAGACTACTTTATGTAATAACATCAATAAATTCAAATGTCTTGTGCAGAACGACATGGATAAAAGTTGTGATGTACTGAAGATATGAAAGTTGTTTAATTGAACCTAGAGTATGAATGTCAATTGACTATTCCAGAAATGAAATCGTTCCTTCATGATATTGTAGGTTCAAAGATGAGAATATATAATTATAAAAACTAATAAGCATTTTTCTTCGCAGTTGTGTGACATGTTTAAAACTATGTTTTGTGTGAGGTATGTAACAAAAATTGTAGTCAATGTTTATACACATACATATTAGATGATCGTAAGATGAACACATTATTAATGTAACTAACCACCAGTAATGTGTCCTATGTAAAACATGACCATTACATGTGAATAACACGGTGGTGTTTAAATTTCATTTTATATTCACTACATACATAATAATTTAGAAAATGAACTTCGTACCAAGCTCTATGTAGGCAAGAATACACATTTGTTGCTACTTTGATGGCCATAATAATATCTCATAAAATCTTTGTCTCCTTTGAATGTATAATTCAATTGAAAAAAAATGCTCGTAATAAAATTTATATTCCTCATTTTTTTAAAATTTTCTTCTACTTAAATTGATCCTGATGACAGATAATATCTACTTTTGGACCACAAAGGTAAAGTGAAGTGGTAGTCAAGACATATTCTTATCCAACATGTGTTTATCTAGAATGATGGTTTATTTAAATATGGAATTTCTTTTTATATTTGGGTTTTCTATGCATTCCAATTTTCTAGCTCCTGGTCAATGTAACTCTGTGCTATGTGTCTGTGAAAGTATGTCCATTTCAAGGGAAATTCTTCTCCCATTGAAGTTCAAATAGAATAATATTCTTTGGTTATTTTTAAGCATATTTCATCAAAACATATGTTGACTTTTTCACATTTTGTAGAAGTATCTATGTAAGAGATGAGAATGAATCATTGGAGTTGGAAAAGCATTTTTTGTTCTATTTATATTCATGTTGTTACAAGAAGACATATGTTAGTGATAATTATTGTTAATTAAGAAAACATTAAGGTAATTATTATATTTTTCTATAATCATGTCTTTCTAATTTTTGTACTTTTTAGTGTTCTCATATATACGATATATGTGTACATGGTAAAACTAGAAAAATATGTACTTAGTTTTTTGACATTGAATAAAGCACAACTATGTTTTGTAATAAAATATATTTAATACAAAAATACGTACTATAATTTCACAGATCAACTTCTACCTGTTAAGTTATTTATTCTAATTAAGTTTTGATGATTGGAGATGTTTTGCATAATAAAGGTTTTATGAACATACTTACATACACAATATGGAAAATGATTCGAGAATTACAATAGGAATGTGCATGATGTCATCAATTTTAGTGTCCTTAGTTAGATTAAACACATAATATATGGAGAATGTAATGAAAATTTAAAACATAAAATAGTACACATATATAAGACATTATTGTGTTTGTTCATATATATAAGATACACAAAACCATAGAACTGAATATATACCCAAATTATTCATATAAAATATATTGCAAAGAACACAAACTTATTTAGTGTCTAGCTATTTTACAATTGTTGTAGATAGTATAATGATACATTTCTTCCCATTATCATGTGATAATTGCAATATATTCAACTTGGTTAAATAAACAATATGGGAATTCATGAAAATATAGGAAGGTTTTAGAACATGTAAAATTTATCAGGTTACAATGAGGTGTAGGAAAAATGATGGATGTAAATACATTAAAGAAATTTGTGGTTTCAATACATTTTTTAAAGAAAGTGTGAGATTATCATGACTATGGTATCCAATAGTATAACAAAGTAATATGTAAGAAGAGAATAAAATAACTATCCCCTAATAAACCACATAGAGAACTCATGAAAATTCTAGAAGACATATCAAAAGGTAATAAAAAGAGAGTTCCAGTATCTTAATATAAAATAAAACAATGGCATGCATAATTTAAAATGAAATTTTGTTTACTATATTATCATTTTATTTTTATATTATTGCAAGCTTAATTTGTTGAGAAATACACTACCTTAGTCTTTCATCAATAAAACAGAAACAATCGTCATTTTTGAACTAGCAGAATTATTTAAAATTGTAATGTTTCAACAATTAATTATATATAGGAAACATGTGCAAAGCATTCACAATTACTAGTATTAAAATAAAATAATTAGCAAACATGTGGGTAGATATGTAGTTATTAAGAAAGTTTAGGATTATGTATCAACCTATACGTAGAACCTATATACTTCCTTCCTTCATATTCATACATATATACTAGTTGTAAAACAACTACATTGACAATATATTTACTGAATCTAACTATATAGATGAAAAAAAATTGTCTAAATTAGACTTATTCAAAAATCACAATCATATCTCACTTATATATGAGTTATAAATAAAAAAGCATCCAATTACTTTTTGATATCTAAATTACAATTGATTAGAAATTACATAGTTTATTAATTGTGGTATAAATCTCTGATTGAGATGATTTTTGAAATATGTCTAATGTAAATAGTATACATCTGATTTATGTGATCAGATTATATTTTAGCTTATAAAAAATATATTAAACACCATTGGGATACATATATATATTATGCTACTCTAGTATATTATTCTTTTAACCTTATTCATATGACCAAAGAAACATATGTTGGGAAATATGGACACAGAGTATAGAAGAAGAAGCAAAAAAATTATCTATCTATATTCCCCAATACAATAGGATCGCGTCAACTACTATAAAATAGGAAGGATGGTTTAAACAAGTTATATCTAGTCTCGGAGCAAGTCTAGTGACAAAACTTGCTTCTTTGCAACTGCCGACAAGTTGCTCTTGAATGGTGCTTGTGCAACTCCTGGTCTTCACCATGAACAATGTTTGTGCAACCTCTACAGTGACTCCTGCGGTCTAGCCACGGACTGTAGGTTGACTTTGCTCTCCGGACAACATCCAAAGGACTCCTTCCTCTAGAGTAGTCCACACAGACTAACTAGAACTCCTATCATTCTCCAAGAACAGACAGGAAGGAGTTATCCTCCCCATTGGTTTACTAGTCACCAATCTTCTCTCTCACTACGACAACCCTTAGTTGTTCTCTCCCGTGGCTATCCCTCCCTAGTCGGGTAGGACTTTCTTGGGCTCTCTTGGTTTCCACAACCATAGAGGATAACACTTATCAGAGAAATTGATTCTTTGTGGTCTGTGTAGTTTTTATATATTGGGAAGCCCCCAATACCTCTATATATAGGAGGGGTTAGATTCAGGGTTCCCAGTCCCCAATCAATGTGGCACTAAAACTGGGAGTGGAAAGGATTAAGAGATCTTGATTTTTTGCAACAATTTAGAATATGTGACAGCCGAAACGGCCATTTCGCACACCCAGATGGTCATCTGGTGCACGATACAGTCTTCTCACACTTCTAGATGGCCATTTGGCAGTTTCCAATCTGAATCGAATTTGGCTATTTTGAAATCCAATTAATATCTCATATTAATTTCCTTGTTCCTCAAGTAAAGAACAACTGAAACTATTCAGAAAACATCCTGAACCTTCATTCAACCCAACCGAGCCATCTTACCCAAGCGAGACACCCGTCTCACTCACCAAGATGGCCGTCTGGTGAGTTGAGATGAGCTGATGAGTTCAATCATATTGAATCGGTCAGTTCAAAGGCTGAACTTAGCCAAATCGATCTCTGGTCAACCTGGCCTCCAAACAGTCATCTCACCTACTTGATATGCCCATATGGCTACCCAAATGGCCGTCTCACTCAGTGAGATGGTCGTTTGGCAGTTCTGGTCAGCCAATCAAGCAATCTGTTGTGTCAATTAAATACCTAAACACTTTAGTGATCAATTCAACTGTCATTCAAGATCAAATTCCTCTTCCATATGAGTTTCTATGTGTGTGACCCTATAGGTCCCATGTCACATTGGTAGTCAATGTCCATAACTAGCTTATGACATCACAAGCAAAGAGTGGTGCATAGTCGCACATCAGTGTTACCCAAGTGAAATGAAAAGTTGGAGAACAACTTCAATCTACAATTTGTGTAAGGTGTTGCAGCGATTGTATAATTCCTTTGTCTCTGATATCCCGGATGAACTCCAGGCATGGTTGGTCATCCTCTCAACATTCAATCCACATTTCTTGAACCAAGAGAAAACTGTCTCAGATAATGTGACCTCAATATCATATTTTTATTCACATGTGTTAGCGCATGCATTTCTCAGTCTCTCTAATCAAGTGGCCAGGATATCATACTCCAATAGCAGGGACAAATCCCATATCTATCACTCATAATCTATCCCCATGTGTCAAAGTCACCCAATCATCACTGTTATAACAACCCATGTTTCAGGACTGCGTTTGATGATGTTAAAGTGTACCCAACGACATGTGATGAGGTCAGTGATTTCAGGTCTACGAATCACAATCACCACCTTCACTATGAGAGATGACTATGAGCATAAAACCATGTGTCACTCTCAAGGTGGGTCTATATGATACATTGTTCTCTAACATGTATCTGTGTGCTTGGTTTGATATTGCCATATCATGAATAAATGAGATTTTTTCATCAACCAACTCACACCTCGGTCTTATGTATATTGTTGTCTATCAAACTTCCACAATAACAGCTGATTAGGGACATAATGAAAATGTAAATGTATACTCAACATCTTTATGATCTCATTTCTTCCAAGTCACGTACTTGAAGACATACATATTGAGTAACATTATTCTCTAGACATTCACTATGTATCCTCATTATCTCATAACTGAGTGAAATAGATGAATTGGAAGGTTGCCTTTATATATGTTATTATTAATATTAATCAAATCCTTTTAGGTAATTATGCCATGTCAATCTTCATATGATTAGCTCTACATGAATACCTTACCAACAGACTCCCACTTACACTCAGAGCCAATCACAAATAGATCTTATCCTTAGTGATCTAAACATGTCCAACATGCTTCTATTGCTCTAGCACTGATTTAGCAGGTTAGAAACACTTTGCTTATAGTCAGGATATTGCATGTTTCTTATCTCTTTGCTCTGAGATGAAACCGTCGTAATGTGGTATTTGATATTCCTTGCCTAACAATTAGCTCCATTGTTGTCATAGTATTTCTACTGAGTCATCAATGGTTGCAACATCTACAAGTTCATCCCATGAACCTCTAGATCCATATAGTATCACTCTGTGTTCATAACACAAGTATACTTGGCTTATAATGTAAAATAGTGTTAATGGCTATTAGTTCCGAACCTTTACAACTAATCATATATTTTCTCTTTTAAAATCAAAAAATATTTATTTTGTGATCAACTTTGTCATTTATGGAAGCTTGCATTGATGTAACCCTTTACATTTAACTCTTCCCTTTAATTTCTATCATCATTGACTAGAAATCTATCCTTAGTCACTTCTCAAGTACTAATGGATATCTTTAATGACTCTCCAATAAACTTTATTGGAATTTATATTATCTTGTCATGTCCAATACATACAAGATTATCTGGGATAAGTACATTTATAGCATTCATGATAGATCCATTGTTGGGTTGACCCATGAAATCTTATTCATGATATAACCCTTCTTTACAAGAATCAAGATATTGGGATCATGAGAGACTAATCTAAATTCTCTCTCATTGAATCCTTCCATGTTGAATTTTCAACATATTGCTATTATACGTGCTTAAACTTCCATTGTGAAACCTTCAAGAACTATCTCATAGGTCTTGATCCTTATCTCATACGATGTTTCACTTAATCCTTCATTGTTGAAGGTGGTTTTCATGCCAGTTTTCAATATTCACAATATTGAGATGTTATTCCTCATCATATGTGGAATATTCATATATGCTCCCACTAAATCTTTTATAAAAATTAATTTCTTCTTTTGTCTTAATTCAAGTCAAACTCTTTAACTATCTTGTCAAGTCAAAAGATACCACTTCTGAGTTGCTTATTTTAGTCCCAGATTGAACTTTGTAGTTTATGGACTTAATTTTCATTCATGAAGTAATGAAACCTTTTAGGTTGTGCCACCTACACATCCTCTAATGTATTCCATTAAGGAATTCAATTTCCATCCTCGTATGCAAAATATCATAGTCCATTTTAACTATAACAACAAGCATGACAATTGGTAAATGAATTTCTATCATGTCAAACAACTTGAACCATATTTATTCTACCAATTTGTCCTTTGATGTTATCCATGTAGGTTTTGATCATAAGACCCTATTTCACCCTTTAGGTGTTATCTCTTTAGGTGGTGCTATCAAGGTTATACCTTGTTAGCTTACATGGATCCCATAACACTCAGAAATAACTTCTACTTGAGTAGTTGGCTCATCTTGTATGACCAACCCATCTGAATCTTTGGATTCACAATCCTCCAATCTTAGATGTGATCTACTCGAATATTTTGTTCTGTGTTACATGATGAACCTGAGATTCCACAATAACTTGTGATTCTCATTGTTCTCATTGCACCCATATCGTTGATCTCAAACACTGAGTATTACTTTTACTCCCACTGAATCTTTTTAGAATTCAATTATCCTATTAACAAAACAATTTTGTTATTAGATTGAGATTAATAGTAATGTTCAACTATCATGGTTTATGGATAAACCTTCTCAATAAACCACTTTCTTAAGGTGGCTTTCAATCCTTTATACCGGGATATTCCCAAATCATATCATATATGATGTCTTACAAACCATTCACGTGGTACATTATTTAGTGATAGGTATATATTTTTGAGGGTATAATAAGATTAAATTAATTGATAATTAAATCATGACCCATCATGGTATACTTCTTTCATTCTGACACATCCTCATGTTCAGATGGACTTGACTTGTGATACATTATCACAGTTCATTCCTGAAGGTACTCAAGGTATTAACATAAAGTATTTTAACTTTTGATCATATCAAAGTATTTTAATACTTTCATCAATGTCACAATTCATTTATAATCTCCTTGAACAATTTCAAGAGATTTCATTTTGGTACATATCATCATATTACCAAAAAATGAAATTGAAGAATTAAATTTATATAGCATTAATTCCATAAGATCTTCATGTTTTACATGCATAAGGTCTAATGAAAACTTTATCCTCCACTACGTTAGTGAAGGATGTCATGTCATATTGTGTGTGTAAGACTTGCATATTTCCTTGGGTTCAGTAACTAAGGGAATCTAGATCAACATCAATATGTATTCTAGGTATGCATGTCTTATGTGTACATACAAGATGACTAATGCTAATGATAATCTTGAGTTATCAATTATATTCCTTTGGTATCAACTTTCATCTTTGGATCATTTCTCATAAATATCACAAGATGATTTAGGTCCAATGCCATGCAAGATCATATCTTTGAAATAGAAACATAACAATTCTTTATTAATAATCATCCTTGTCCATACAAGATGCATAAAGAAAATGTTTCTATTCTAATGGCATAATGAACTAGCAGATCTAGTAACTCTATTACATGCCCATTGGGCTAAGATAAATTTAAATGTAGACTCTGGCTTCCACAACATTTGTTCCGCCTTATCCATCTTTGTCCTTCTATGAAAGCATTTACTTCTTGTTAGGTCATGCACCTCAGTATGTCAGATCTCTATTTGGCATCACATACCAAAATGAAGAAGTAATAAAATTTATCTTATGTTGTTTATACCCGAAGTTGAGGCCTTAATGCCATCCTTTTTCTTCTTTAGTTCCTCTAACCAGAGTGGAAAATTTCTCTTCCAATGTCCAAGCTGGTGACAATGGTGACAATCGCCTCTTTGTTTCTTTATTCCACCTTTTGCCTTGAGATATGAAGACTTGGGCTTTTAGCTAGCTTTAGAACCTTTCTTAGCTTTGTATTTGCCTTTAGACTTCCCCTTTGTCTTGCTGATCATCATCACAGACTTGGGCTTGTCCTTCTCCATTTGTATCTCAGTTGTTCTCAACATGCCCAACAACTCTTTCAACGGCTTGTCAAAGTTGTTCATGTTATAATTCATGACAAACTGATTATAGGACTCTGGAAGAGACCGTAAAATCACGTCAGTTGCCAACTCTTAGCCCAAGGGGAATCCCAATCTGGTTAGGTTCTCCACATACCCAATTATCTTGAGCACATGAGGACCTATTGGATCTCCTTCAGCCATGTGACATTTGAACAGTGCCTTAGAGACATCGAACCTCTCTTGTCTTGCCTGATCTTCATACATGTTCTTGAGATGTGTGACCATCTCAATCACTCCCATTTTCTCATGTTGCATTTGCTACTCATGGTTCATTGAATAAATCATCAGGCATTTGACATCTATAGTGTCCTCAGTATGCTTCTGGTAAGCATCCTTATTAGCCCTTGGAGCATTTTGAGGTGGTTCTTCTAGTGCTGGCATTTCCAGGACATAGAGCTTGCACTCCTGCATGCGAACAATTCTCAGCGTCCTAAACCAGTCATGGAAGTTTTTCTGAACAAGTTTGTCCTTCTCAAGGACCGATCGCAGAGAAAAGTTATTGTTCAGTGTGGCCATTTGATTCTACAAAAGAATTTGCAATTTTGTCAAAAACTCAATTTTTTATTTTAATTTGATTTGATTAAAATTGGGTGATAATAACTAGGTCTTTAATTAATTATCATTCTCATTATTTGTTCAAATTGATAACCCTCAAGTCTCAATTTGAAAAATTGCAGCAAACAATTTTCTAATGAGCCAAGATCCAAAATGATTCAATTATTACTCGGCCTACACCAGTGTCCATAATCAATCATTAAGGTAGGCAATCATGCCAATTGCATCATATGCAATTCTTAGGTAGATGACATGCACAACTCTTTGCCAAAATCATCTGCATGCTTCAAGGCCCAGACTCTTTGAGAATCACCAATTAAGCCCAACCCAATAGGCAATACAATAATAATGCACCCCGCTTTGGTGGCACCTTCATTACTACCATCACACTTCCACGAGGTAGACGGCGCACCACGCTTTGGCGTAACCTATGCTTGGTCAAATAAGTTTTTCATGTGTATTGCTATAGGAAAGCATCAAAGACTTAATATGTTTGATTGAGGGATTTTATATATATCATATATATACATATATTGTATCCAATTACCACACATAGTATGTATCATATACATGCTATATCCTATAATGTAAACATACAATATAAAAAAAAGGCGATGATTCCGGCCGTGTCTACTTGTAATTCCTTGGAGCCACAAGGAATTACTATGACCTAGGTCAATCATCACATCACATGTATGAACGTACAGTTGATGTAGATTTATGCTTGCCAATCTGGGTAGATCGACTCAACCTTTGAACCGGTCACCTCACCTCATGGTCGGTCAGTTGGTTCTCCTATCCAATCGATGTTTGGACTCCTTCCAAACGGTCGGTCGGACCTTCCGGGACGGTTGTCTGGCCTCCTATCCAACAGATGTTTGCACTCCTTCCAAATGGTCGGTTGGGCCCACTAGGTAGTTTTCTGGTTCCATCTTCCTCTATCCTCATGGTCCTCCAGACGATTAGCTCATCTCACAAACTGGTCGTCTCAACCGGCAATGAACATCTTCAATATCGTTGCATAAAAAAACTATCCTATTGCTACTTTATTACATTGAATAAGGGAAACCTCGAGTTACATTCGAGGGGAGCAAAGACAGGATACCATTAACTTTATATTGGCAAGAGGGAGGTAGAGGACTAGTATGCATATCGAGATAAAAGAAACCAAACTATCCAACCACACACAGATAAATGGTATAGACCATAACCACGCTACACATCCACCATCAAAACTGCTTTTAGGGTGATGTATGAAAATTGCATATATATATATATATACATATATATACATATATATACATACATATATATATATATAGTTTGGGATTATGTGGTCTTCGATCGGATACACATATGAGAGCAGTTTAAATATTCACATTGTGACGACCCGATATCAAATCAAGCCATCACAGTAAATAATTGCGGAATAACCACAAGCAACGAATTAACAAAATTACTAAAAATTAAAACCATTTTGCAACGAGATCCTCTTCTAGCAAACTCTTAATGAAAGAGACAAAATTTTAGATACATCAGGGTTCACATTGTACATACATTGTATTATCTCATCTCGAGGATAACATATAATACTTGCCTTGACAAAACATATACTGAAGTAACATAAAACCTCGAGTGATACAAGCCAAAATCTCAGATTGTTGATAAAACATTTACATATTGACTCCAAGGACCTAAGAGTACAGAGACAGCACATAGGACTTCTATCTACAAGACATGACAGATAACACTCACCATGAATTGTTACTGCTGCCCCTACTATTGTTGTTCTCCCTCTATAGTACAGACTCTACCCCTCGTGCACGTCCACCTAAAAAAATGTGGATCCCACAGGGTGATACAATTATCCTAGCAAGAGATATAACTCTCCGCCAACAATATCATTATCACATGTAAGCAGTATGAAACTGAGAAGTGGTTCTTTTATATTAACAAGTAGGATTAATCATTGTTATAAGAAGAACCAAGTAATCTCTTCTATTAATGTAATGCAGCTATCTATGATAGAGTGATAAATCATCTATTCACTTTACGAGGAATATAAAGAAACATTTATAACATCTATCCAATTAAGAAATATAAAAGAAGTGTACATCAACCAATGTCTTCCTTATTTGATCATTAAGAAAATACGCTAGACGGATGATTACATATTTACAATCACACTTATGCCCTAAGGAGATGAAGTATATCGTTCATGCTCCAACTGACCAGAAACTTCTCACAAGTCGGTACCATACAAGGTCAATGACAGAGCCGGCTGCAAAAACCTCTCCCACCTCGGTCAGTACGAGACAACTGGCAGTGACATCTTGTGTCAAACTACAAAAAGATCATGCCAGGGTATAGTGGCATCTTCGCTCAAAGTTACAACTACAACATGCACTCTCTTAGGGGAAAACAGGCCAACAACCTTTCCCAGTTATAAAATTATTGAGTCATGGCATATAGCCATACTATGAGCCACAGGTTAGTTCACTGTGCTCATTGTAGACGTAAGGATATTGGCGCCCATCACCCCCACATATTCAAAAATATGCCCTCTGAGTTAAACTCATTTCACCATTCAGAAAATCCTGATGCTAAATGGATCTATGGCCAGGGCACTACATTATAAGATTCCACTTGATTAATTAGGTGCATTACAGTATCTTTTAGCATCAATCAAGTTTCAAACATGAATTATAACAGATGCTACAAAGAAAGGTGTAATAAATTTATCAAGTACTTTAATATCCTTTGGAACACTTTGAATTCATAACATTCGGGATCTCAATCCCTTATCACATTACTGTGAATTCTCATCCCTTAACATTATCATCATCATCATTACTAGATCTGGGTATTCAAACCCTTAGTTCATCACTAAACACTATTACCACTTATCAGGTAACTTTTACCACTTATCAGGTAACTATTACCTCTAGGTCCTTAGACCAAGGTATACATGATACTTGTTGCACAAGCATCTCACATGGCTCACAAGGCCCATTTAAACATCTTGTCACCTCTCACTAGGAAACAACTATTCACATGGCTCACAAGGCCCATTAAACATCTTGTCACCTCTCACTAGGCAACAATTATCTTTTAGGTCATCAGACCACATAAACAGTATACCTGTTATACAAGTATTTAACATGTTTCACAAGGCTCAAGCAATAAGAGAAATACAACCTTCCCATTATTAGGGTTAGGGTTACCCTTTATAGACGAATAGGGTTTCAAGTTCATATTATCAATCCAAACCCTAATTCATTGCTCCACACATCTAGGAGCATACATTGATATCATAAGTATTCAATCATACTTATTTATTCTCATCATTTATCATTAAATGGTTTTCAACACAAAGTATGAGTTTCTCTCTCAACCTCACTAGGATATTGATTACATCATACTCTATTAACTTGGCTTAACCCTTTCTCAAGGTATGTTATCCTACACTTATCAAAGTGCATTAACCTCATTACATCTTAATGTAACAATTAACATGACACACTTCATGTGTTACTCATCCAAGTATATTGGATTTAAGGTACATCAAGGTGTATCAACCTTGAGGTGTTCGATGTGATATTTATCATGCCTTGGTATATCACTTCCCTCATCACTTTTTACTTACTTAAGTTCATCAACTCATCTTGTATTAGG
Source organism: Alisma plantago-aquatica (assembly GCA_963693085.1). NCBI lineage: Eukaryota > Viridiplantae > Streptophyta > Magnoliopsida > Alismatales > Alismataceae > Alisma > Alisma plantago-aquatica. Next base: position 813,009,497 of record OY856413.1, read on the forward strand.
GTATTTTCCATCCAAATACTTTATGCACTAACTCATCATATTTATCTTGTAGTGTATTGGCCATAAGTCACACACTTTGAAATACCCAACTATCATTAAGTGATATGGACTCATCTCGGGTTAAGGCATTGTTGATATAGGGCTGACCATTATCAACCACTTTAGGTGTTTCACCTATCAAGGTATTAATCATACCATTACTTGGTCTTACACTCATCACTCCTATGAGTGTCTTGCCCTCACCTTTATAAGGTGTATCGGGTTGAATCATGTATGTCAAGCTGAACACATGTATTGAATTAGGTGTATATCAAGCTAGGCATCATCATATCCCTTATACCCTTACCCATCAAGGTATCAACCTTACCAATCATATGGTGTATCACCTTCACCGTACATGGGTGTAACATCCTCACCTCACTTGAAGATATTGGCCACACCATACTTTAGTGTATTGGCCATCACATGTTCTAGGGTATTAACCACTTTACCACTTTTGTCATCTAGTGTATTGGGTTATCCACCATATCATTTTAGAGATGTGTGATCAACACCATATCGTCCAAGAGGTGTATGCTTAACCCAATATCGGTTTAGAGGTGTATGCTTGCTACCCATATCGAGTAAGAGGTTTATGTGTGCCTCCATATCGGGCAAGAGGTGTATGTGTGCCTCCATATCTAGCAAACAGGTGTGTGTGTGCGCTTCACACCATATCGGGCAAAGATATGTGTGTGTGCTTCACACCATATCAGGCAAAGAGGTGTGTGTGTGTGCTTCACACCCTATCGGGCAAAGAGGTTTGTGTGTGCTTCACACCATATCAGGAAAAGAGGTGTGTTTGTGCTTCACACCATATCGGGCAAAGAGGTGTGTGTGTGCTTCACACCATATCAGGCAAAGAGGTGTGTTTGATTCATGCCATATCGGGCAAAGAGGTGCATGTATGTGTCTCCCATATCGGGTTGCTAAAAATTATGGTTTAGCATACCACTTAGAGGTATGTACTTGACACTATATCATGCATGGGGTCTTTGCTTGACCTCATATCATGCAAAAGGTATATGGTTGACACCATATCATGTTCAAGATGTGAACTGCATTACCATATCGTACAAAGAGGTATAAACTCATAAGTATATTGTTCTAGGGATGTATGTGCATGACCATATCGGGTTAGAGGTGCTTGCTTGTGTGCTTGAACCCGATATCACTTTGAATCATGATACCATCATATTTAAGCTCTAGACCTTCGTTCTAACTATTCTAGTATACTATTAACAGATCTAGGCAACTATTAGAACTCATAGATTCATCAAGTATTCAAGAAAACTCGGAATCGATAGTAAACCATCTAGTATAGCAAGATAGGTGGTGAATAATAACATGATTGGGTTCAAGTTATATAACCCGCCTCAAGAACAACTTCAAAGCTCCACTTTCCCAAAGTAGAACATGAACTATCATAGTTTTAGGACTCGTTCACAACTCCTTTATAAGCAAACAATCACCTTAGATAAGAACTTTGTGGAGAAGAAAAGAAATGAAAGAATCACAACTGAGATCCATGCTTGAACCAAGGTTGAAGATGACCATGGCTTCAACTAAGATTAATAGCTCGAGCTCTTCCTTTCTCCTTTCTTCTTAGAACTATATCAAAGAGTAACTGAGTGATAGGGATCGAAAAGATTCACCAGTTGCTGAAAAGAAGGGTATATATCCTAGAGGTTCATGGGAGAGAGTGTAAGAGGTGTCATCACCTTAGTACTAGTAGGTGCCACATGGCCATGCATGGATTGACACATGTTCTTGCATGCATTCCATCTTTATCTTGCCATGTAAAATAAAAAATTGAGGATAATGCTAGGGATAAGGGTCAGCCCCTTTGGTTATCTTATAGGGCAAGCCACTTCCACTCACGTTATTATTATATTCACAATTCAATACAACCTTTCCAAAGGAAAGTTGCAAGTTTATATCTATTACTTTATTGAGGTTGTTATCTTGTTTTTGCAAAGGCAAAGAGCTAACAAAATTATATGGTGGCCTCCTCTTTGGCTCCATGGCCGCTAGGGACTCCCATTTAACACTACAACCTCATACACTCAAGTTAGGGTTTCACATTCAACCCCTTTCTTGGTCTTTTCATCACCAAGAATACTACCACTCATAAATGTTTCAAACATGGTGTCTCCTTCTTTCTATCTCCTCTAAATGATGCATAGAGGAAGTAGGGACACTCTAGAGGTGGTAATTTTCATATCAACCCTATATTTTGGGTAAATTACAATTTGTACAAAAATTGGTGCACAAGGTACTACATTATTCAAACAAGTTCAAACTTGGAATTTAGGCTTTCCACAAGCCACCACTTAGCATTATTCTCTCTCTTATGATGATAAAACACTTAAGGCACATTCAAAATGTGACATTTTGCAATATATCCTCCCATCTTGGGTAAATTGCACTTTGGTCTGAAACAAAGGAACAATGGTCAAACAACATTCAATCAAGACCAAACTTGAAACATAAGTGTGTCACATGATAAAAAAAATCTTATAGGATTATATTAAAGTGCTAAGAAACTTACTTATCCAAAACAAATAGGGTTAACTCATAACCCAAGTCAGGGTCATTACAAGTTATAAACCCCTAACAAGGATTTTGTCCCTGAAATTCCAGATGAAGAGAGACAATTGTCATTCATGCATCATATCATCAAGTCTCCACATAACATCTTGATGTCAAGGAGATGCCATAGAAATTTAACCAGCACAAAGTTCTTCCATTAAAGATCACCATAAGATCTATCACGCATGACACATACTCAGATGTCCTTTCCATTAAAAACTACAGAGTCAACTTTGTGTCAGGTAACACTTTTCTTAGTCAAAGAAGCATTATACATACTTTTTTTAACTCAGTGGTCAAACCTTACTAATTTGTCACCTTTTCATCTTACAACTTATGTGATAAGATCCTTGAATTTTGGAGTCTTCCATACTCCTCACTTAGTTTAGCATTTCAACTCCATGGAAAGACTAGAGTTACGTTCTGTCACCCACTTGGAACTACAAATCTTATCATACATCTGCTATGCCACACTAATCTGCTGACACAACACTAAACTTCCTTATGACTTATACCAGCTATCCCATTAGTTGTTTATTTTCTTGTCATAAGAAGAGGCTACTTGTTAAAGAAGAGCTTATCTTGAAGGTATCTCTAGATGTTATGTATAAGCTGCCTCAACAGATCTAGATAGGGATATTATAAGGAATTATTTTTAGCTTGATAAGCTTTTCCCCAAAATGATTCTATAATTATTTCTTCAATTGATACATCCTTATCGATGTTATGTTTATGCAGAGCGTAAACCCCTAACATATGATATCCATACTATAGTATGTAACTAGACTGATCTCAAAGTTGGCCCTTCTAAGTAGACAAACATTAATTACCTTATCAGGAGTCATGTTCTCACTTTCCCATACCACCTGACACTTCTTGGATACTAGAATTCCTTACCTTGGTATTTGTCACATGTGTCGAAAACACATGACATCCTCACCATTTCCATCTCTCTATTGTTTTTACCAAAACCAAACATACAAAAGGATGTTTCTTGCATCTTGGGACATTACTTATCATATATAACTCTGTCTTGGAACCAAAATCCAAGACTAGCTGATACTTTTCAAATTACCCATCAATAGATTACTTCTAACTCATGCACATAAAGTGTCATAAGACTCACTTAATTGCCATGTCCCTAAAAGGAAGGAACACAAAGAAACATATTCCTCTTATCACCCCATCATTACCCAGGGTTGTTTATCATAGAGAAGAGATAATCATATCCTCTTATTATTGCATGAACTTTCAACTATTCATGAGTCATTTACTCTTGTTTCATCCTAGGTTCCTTGCCATCAGCATAGGAATTATAAGGATGATTACATGTCATCACTCCTTTCTTTGTTATTGTCTAACATGTTCATGAACATTTTATGATTTTATCACATTTCTCATTTTCACATTATGGAAGAGATCATTATCCTTCAAATATTCTTTATTTGAATAGGGATCATCTTCCTTGTTCCCTTTCACTTATCATGAGAATTGTACTTTGTACTTTCTCATACTCACAGGTTGATCTGAGATAATCTCATATTTCATTTTATTGCACTTAGGATGTGATAGAAACATCAGTGCCATATTTTCAATTTCATTATTCTCTTTAGATTGTTTCAAAATGATTACTTGATCAGAGTAATAAAAAAGATGACAATCTAAGAGTTCCATACTTATCCTACCTTCAATAGTTGAATACATGGCCAGGGTATACAAATACTGAGATTAGGTAGTATGAACCTTGTCTTACATTATATACTTCACTTTTCATATCATCCAAGTCACACGACTTAATATTTCTGGATTTCTCCAGGCATCTCATTTACATCTCTTCCTCTTTTATATGGAAAAAAACAATTATAAAGCATTTAAAAGAATACTGGACAGAATATAAATTCTAGTCCTCATCATTTATTCCCCATGTTCCCATAGGACAACTAAAGGAAACTCAACAACAACAATACTTCTTATGATTATCAGAATAAATCAAGAGAAGAAATATAAGAATGAAAAAGCTCTATCTGACTGTCACCCCTCGTGGTCATCTACCACTGAAGGTTGACTCAAAACATAGAGTCTAGCTATTTCATATTGTTGCTTTTGCCTTTTTACACTATTGGGTTGTAACTTTCGTAAGCCCTGCTGAGTCTGCCTTGGTTGTGGGTCATTTCCTCCTTTCTTTTTGAACAAAAGGGTTTAGTATGCTCAACATGTCCATATCTATAACATGTTTTCTCCATGTACCATATTCTTGTCGGTCTTATTACCGATGTAGAAACTAAGTCAAGAGTTCTTATAGGCAGAGAGTTAGGAGTTTTGCCTTTACTTAGTGATTGTTGCCCTAGTGCACTAGGAATTTATTGCACTGGTGGCATCAAAAACTTTGGATTTTTAGAACAACTAGGCAAATGTATCTATAATTGTAGATACCTATCCTTAATTCTAAGCTTATTGCCCCTCCTTGGGCATTGCCATCATAGATGTACTATCTGTCTATACTTATGGCAGAGTCTATTTTCTTGCCATATGTTAATCCTTCCCACATTTTCCACTGTTCCAACATGACTATGTCATTCAGGAGCCCTTTTAGAACCCAAAGTTTCTACATTAAGGAATGGTAACCTAGGTTGTATTGCTAGTATCCAGTCCACTATATGCATCACTGTTGTCCTAACCTTCCCAACAAGAGCATAAAAAGTAGGATTGTCTATCCTGATTGGGTTAAGATGGGAATTCTTAGGCACTCATTCTTCTCTTGCCTGATCCCTTGCACCTTCTCTTGGTGCAACAACATTACTCCTAGCAATGTGTTCATCATGTTCTCTAGTCATTTTTAAACTTCACCCTTTCTTCTGCATAAGTAGAAGTCACTATAAGATATACTGGAGGACACTAGAACAAACTCAACACCTTAGTCCTATGTCTCTGTAGACTCAACGAATCTTAAACTCTGATACCAAAACTTTGTGATGACCCGATATCAAAACAAGACATCACCAGTAAATAATTACAGAATAACCATAAGCAGCGTATTAACAAAATCACTAAAAATTAAAACCATTTTGCAATGAGATCCTCTTCCAGGAAACTCTTTATGAAAGAACCAAAACTTTAGATACATCAGGGTTCACATTGTACATACATTGTACTATCTCATCTCGAGGATAACATATAACAGTTGCCTTGTCAAAACATATACTGAAGCAACATAAAACCTCGAGGCATACAAGCCAAAATCTCATATTGTTGATAAAACCTTTACGTACTGACTCCAAGGACCTGAGAGTACAGAGACGACACATAGGACTTCTATCTACAAGACATGATAGACAATACACTCAACCTGAGCTGTAATTGTTGCCCTTACTGTTGTTGTTCTCCCTCTGCAGTATGGTCTCTACCCCTCGTGCACGTCCACCGAAAAAATAGGTGCTTCCCACGGGGTGAGACAATTGTCCCAGTGAGAGATATAACTCTCCTCCAACAATATTATTATCACAGGTAAGTAGTATGAAACTAAGCAGGGGAACTTTTATATTAACAAGCAGGATTAATCATTGTTATAAATAGAACCAAGTAATCTTTTCTCTTAAAGTAATATAGCTATTGCACCAAAAAAAAAGTAATACAGCTATCTATGATAGAGCAATAAATCATCTATTCACTTTACGAGGAATATAAAGAAACATGTATAACATCTATCCAATTAAGATGCATAAAAGAAGTGTACATCAACCAATGCCTTCCATATTCGATCCTTAAGCAAATACGCTACACAGAAGATTACATATTTACAATCACACTTATGCCCTGAGGAGATGAAGTATATTGTTCATGCTCCAACCGACCACTAACTTCTCACAAGTCGATACCATACAAGGTCAATGACAGAGCCGACTGCAAAGACCTCTCCCACCTCAGTCAGTACGAGACAACTGGAAATGACATCTCGTGTCAAACTACAAAAAGAGCATGCCAGGGTATAGTGGCATCTTTGCTCAGAGTTATAGCCGCAACATGCACTCTCTTAGAGGAAAACAGACCAACAACCTTCCCCAGTTATAAAATTACTGAGTCATGGCATATAGCCATACTCTGAGCCATGGTCTAGTTCACCGTGCTCATTGTGGACGAAAGGATATTGGCACCCATCGCCCCCACATATTCAAAAATATGCCCTCTGAGTTAAACTCATTTCACCATTCAGAAAATCCTGACGCTAAATGGATCTATGGCCAAGTCACTACATTATAATATTCCACTTGATTAATTAGGTACATTACAGTATCTTTAAGCATCAACCAAGTTTCAAACATGAATTAAAACATATGCTACAAAGAAAGGTGTAATACATTTATTGAGTACTTTTATATCCTTTGGAACACTTTGAATGCATAACACTCGAGATCTCAGTCCCTTATCACATTACTGGGAATTCTCATCCCTTAACATTATCATCATCATGATTACTAGATCTGGGTATTCAAACCCTTAGTTCATCACTAAACACTGTTACCACTTATCAAGTAACTATTACCTCTAGGTCCTCAGACTAAGGTATACATGATACTTGTTGCAAAAGCATCTCACATGGCTCACAAGGCCCATTTACACATCTTGTCACCTCTCACTAGGAAACAACTATTCACATGGCTCACAAGGCCCATTAAACATCTTGTCACCTATCACTAGGAAACAACTATCTTTTAGGACATCATACCACATAAACATTATACTTGTTATACAAGTATTTAACATGTTTCACAAGGCTTATGCAATAAGAGAAATACAACCTTCCCATTATTAGGGTTAGGGTTTCCCTTCATAGACGAATAGGGTTTCAAGTTCATATTATCAATCCAAAGCCTAATTCATTGCTCCACACATCTAGGAGCATACATTGATATCATAAGTATTCAATCATACTTATTTATTCTCATCATTTATCATTAAATGATTTTTCAACACAAAGTATGAGTTTCTCTCTCATCCTCACTAGGAAATTGATTACATCATACTTTATTAGCCTGGCTTAACCCTTTCTCAAGGTATGTTAGCCTACACTTATCAAAGTGCATTAAACTCATTACATCTTAATATAACAATTGACATGACACACTTCATGTGTTACTCATCCAAGTATATTAGATTTAAGGTACATCAAGGTGTATCAACCTTGAGGTGTTGGATGTGATATTTATCATGCCTTGGTGTATCACTTCCCTCATCACTTTTAACTTACTTAAGTTCATCAACTTATCTTATATTAGGGTATTTCCCATCCTAATACTTTATGCACTAACTCACCACATTTATCATGTAGTGTATTTGCTATAAATCACACACTTTGAATTACCCAACTATCATCAAGTGATATGGACTCATCTCGGGTTTAAGGCATTGTTGATATAGGGTTGACCATTATCAACCACTTTAGGTGTTTCACCTATCAAGGTATTAATCATACCATTACTTGGTGTGACACTCATCACTCCTAAGAGTGTCTTTCCCTCACATTTACAAGGTGTATCGGGTTGAATCATGTATGTCAAGTTGAACACATGTATTGGATTAGGTGTATATCAGGCTAGGCATCATCATATCCCTCATATCCTTACCCATCAAGGTATCAACCTTACCAATCATATGGTGTATCACCTTCACCATACATGGGTGTAACAACCTCATCTCACTTGAAAATATTGGCCACACCATACTTTAGTGTTTTGGCCATCACATGTTCTAGGGTATTAACCACTTTACAACTTTTGTCATCTAGTGTATTGGGTTACCCACCATATCATTTTAGAGATGTGTGCTCAACACCATATCGTCCAAGAGGTGTATGATTAACCCAATATCGGTTTAGAGGTGTATGCTTGCTATGCATATTGCCCAAGAGGTGTATGTGTGCCTTAATATCAGGCAAGAGGTGCATGTGTGCCTCCATATCAGGCAAAGAGGTGTGTGTGTGCTTCACACCATATCGGGCAAAGAGGTGTGTCTATGCTTCCCACCATATCAGGCAAAGAGGGGTGTGTATGCTTCACACCATATTGGTCAAAGAGGTGTGTGTGTTCTTCACACCCTATCGGGCAAAGAGGTGTGCGTATGCTTCACACCATATCGGGCAAAGAGGTGTGTGTGTGCTTCACACCATATCGGGCAAAGAGGTGTGTTTATGCTTCACACCATATCGGGCAAAGAGGGGTGTGTGTGCTTCACACCATATCGGTAAAAGAGGTGTGTGTATGTGTCTCCCATATTAGGTTGCTAAACATTAGGGTTTATCATATCAATTAGTGGTATGTACTTGACACTATATCGTGGATGGGGTCTTTGCTTGACCTCATATCATACAAAAGGTATATGGTTGACACCATATCTTGTTCAAGATGTGAACTTCATTACTATATCGTGCAAGGAGGTATAAACTCATAAGTATATCATGCTAGTGATGTATGTACATGACCATATCGGGTTAGAGGTGCTTGTTTGTATGCTTGAACCCAATATCACGTTGAATCATGATACCATCATCTTCAAGATCTAGACCTTTGTTCTAACTACTCTAGTATATGAACAACAGATATAGGCAACTATTAGAACTCATAGATTCATCAAGTATTCAAGAAAATGCAGAATTGAAATTAAACCATCTAGTATAGAGAGATAGGTGGTGAATAATAACATGATTGGGTTCAAGTTATATAACCCGCCTCAAGAACAACTTTAAAGGTCCAAGCTCCAACCTCCAAAGCTACACGTTCCCAAAGTAGAAAATGAACTATCATAGGTTCAAGACTCATTCACAACTCCTTTATAAGCAAAGAATCACCGTATATAAGAACTTGGTGAAGAAGAAAAGAAAAGAAAGGATCACAACCAAGATCCATGCTTGAACCACAGTTGAAGATGACCATGGCTTCACCTAAGCTTAATGGCTCGAGATCCTCCTTGATCCTTGCTTCTTAGCACGATATCACAGAGTAGGAGAGTGACAGGGGTCGAAAATATTCACTAGTAGGTGAAAGGAAGGGTATATATCCTTGACGTTCATGGGAGAGAGTGTAAGAGGTGTCATTACCTTAGTACTAGTAGGTGCCACATGGCCATGCATGGATTGACACATGTTCTTGCATGCATTCCATATTTATCTTGCCATGCAAAATAAAAACTTGAGGATAATTCTAGGGATAAGGGTCAGCCCCTTTGGTTATCTTCTAGGGCAAGCCACTTCCACTCACATTATTATTATATTCACAATTCAATACAACCTTTCCAAAGGAAAGTTGCAAGCCGATATGTATTGCTTTGTTGAGGTACTTAGATCATTTTTGAAAAGGCAAAGAGCTACCAAAACGATATGGGGGCCTCCTCTTTGTCTCTTTGGCTGATAGGGACTCCCATTTAACACTACAACCCGATACACTCAAGTTAGGGTTTCACATTCAACCCCTTTCTTGGTCTTTTCATCACCAAGAATACTACCACTCATAAATGTTTCAAACATGGTGTCTCCTTATTTATCTATCCTCTAAATGATACATAGAGGAATTAGGGACATTATATAGGTGGTAATTTACATATCGACCCTACATTTTGGGTAAATTACAATTTGTACCAAAATTGGTGCACAAGGTACTAGCATTATTCAAACAAGTTCAAACTTGGAATTTAGGCTTTCTACAAAAGACCACTTAGCGTCATTCTCTCTATTATGATTCTAAAACACTTGAGGCACATTAAACATGTGACATTTTGCAATATAACCTCCCATCTTGGGTAAATTGCACTTTGGTCCAAAATAAAGGAACATTGCTCAAACAATATTCAATCAGGACCAAACGTGAAACATAAGTGTGTCACATGATAACAATACACCTTAGAGGATTATATTAAAGTTCTAAGAAACTTACTTATCCAAAACAAATAGGGTTAACTCATAACCTAGGTCAGGGTCATTATGAGTTATATACCCCTAACAAGGATTTTTTCCCGAAATCCCAAATGAAGGGAGACAATTGTCATTCATGTATCATATCATCAAGTCTCCACATAACATCTTGATGTCATACAGATGCTACAGAACTTTGACCAGCACAAAGTTCTTCCATTAAAGATCATCATAAGATCTATCACACATGACACATATGCAGTTGTCCTTTCCATTACTGACTGTGGAATCAACTTTGTGTCAGGTAACACTTTTCTAAGTCAGAGAAGCATTATACATACTTTTTTTAACTCAGGTGTCAAACCTTAATAATTTGTCACCTTTGGAACTTACAACTTATGTGATAAGATCCTTGACCTTGGGAGTCTTCCATACTCCTCACTTAGTTTAACATTTCACCTCCAAGGAAAGACCAGAGTTATGTTCTGTCACCCACTTGGAACTACAAGTTTTATCATACATCTGCGATGTCACTCTAATCTGCTGACACAACACTAAACTTTCTTATGACTTATACCAACTATCCCATTAGCTGTTTATTTTCTTGTCATAAGGAGAGGCTACTTGTCAAAGAAGAACTCATCCCAGAGGTATCTCTAGATCTTATGTCTAAGATGCTTCAACAGATCAAGATAGGGATATTATAAGGAATTATTTTTAGCTTGATAAGCTTTTCCCCAAAATGATTCTACAATAGTTTCTTAAATTGATACATCCTTATTGATTTTATGTTTATGCAGAGCTTAAACCCCTAACATATGATATCCATACTATAGTATGTAACTAGACTGATCTCAAAGTCGGCCCTTCTAAGTAGCCAAACATTAATTATCTTATCAGGAGTCATGTTCTCACTTTCCCATACCACCTGACACTTCTTGGATACCAGAATTCCTTACCTTGTTATCTGTCATATGTGTCGAAAACATATCACATCCTCATCATTTTTGTAACGTCCCAGGGCTTTGAGGCCTCGGATAAGATGATCTTAAAAGGAATGATTGGACTACCCATATCACCAAGGTGCACCTCCTTTTCTGGGAGCCCATCATTAAAGAACTCCATAGTTAAGCATGCTCAGCTTGGGGTAGTATTATGATGGGTGACCAGTTGGGAAGTTGACCCTGGCTTGCGCGTGAGTAGACAAAATGTGCAGTTAAGGCTAGTGGTGATATGTAGGGCCAATTTTCATTCTTGAAACTCTACTAGAGCCTTGGGCAATGGGCTTGGGTGTTACAAATGGTATTAGAGCCAAAACTCCTCCAGTAGGTGGGCTCAAATGGACATGTGGCATGCCGGTCTTGAGCCGTGTGGTCCATGCGTCTTGGAAAGGGTTGTCCATGGTTCATTTAGCCACTCTTGCGCTGGTATTCCATGATCAGGATCTGGGTGTCCATGGGCCATTATGGGTCTACACCAAAATGGGGAATGATTATAAGGCCTTATAGTTGAGCCTTAACGAGGACGTCAAGAGTTTAAGTTGGGGATATTGTAACATCCCAAGACTTTGAGGCCAAGGATAAGATGATCTTAAAAGGAATGATTGGACTATCCATATCACCAAGGTGCACCTCCTTTTCTGGGAGCCCATCACTAAAGAACTCTATAGTTAAGCGTGCTTAGTTTGGAGTAGTACTAGGATGGGTGACCAGTCGGGAAGTTGACCATGGCTTGCGTGTGAGCAGACAAAATGTGCAATTAAGGCTAGTGGTGATCTGTGGAGCCAGTCATCATTCTTAAAACTCTACTAGAGCCTTGGGTAGTGGGTCCGGGTGTTACAATTTTCATCTCTCTGTTGTTATTACCAAAACCAAACATACAAAAGGATCTTTCTTTCATCTTGGGACATTACTTATCATATATAACTCTATCTTGGAACCAAAATCCAAGAATAGCTGATACTTTCCAAAGTACCCATCAATAGAATACTTCTAACTCATGCACATCAAGTTCCATAAGACTCACTTAATTGCCATGTCCCTAAAAGGAAGGAACATAAAGAAATATATTCCTCTTATAACCCCATCATCACTCAGGGTTGTTTATCAAAGAGAAGAGTTTATCATCCCCTCTGATTATTGCATGAACTTTCAACTATTCATGAGTCATTTACTCTTGTTTCATCCTAGGTTCCTTGACATCATTATAGGAATTATAAGGATGATTACATGTCATCACTCCTTTCTTTGTTATTGTCTAACATGTTCATGAACATTTTATGATTTTATTACATTTCTCATTTTCACATTATGGAAGAGATCATTATCCTTCACATATTCTTTATTTGAATAGGATCATCTTCCTTGTTCCCTTTCACTTATCATGAGAATTGTACTTTGTACTTTCTCATACTCACAGATTGATCTGAGATAATCTCATATTCCATTTTATTGCACTTACGATGTGATAGAAACATCTGTGCCATATTTTCAATTTCATTACGCTCTTTAGATTGTCTCAAAATGATTACTTGATCAGAGTAATCCGAAAGATAGCAATCTAAGAGTTCCATACTTACCCTACCTTCAAAAGTTGAATACCCAGCCAGGGTATAAAAATACTAAGATTAGGTAGTATGCACCTTGTCTTACATTATATACTTCACTTTTCATATCATCCAAGTCACACGACTTAATATTTCTGGATTTCTCCAGGCATCTCATTTACATCTTTGCCTCTTTTATATGGACAAAAACAATTATAAAGCATTTAAAAGAATACTGGATAGAATATAAATTCTAGTCCTCATCATTTATTCCCCATGTTCCCATAGGAAAACTAAAGGAAACTCAACAACAACAATACTTCTTATGATTATCAGAATAAATCAAGAGAAGACATATAAGAATGAAAAAGCTCTATCTGACTGTCACCCCTCGTGGTCATCTACCACTTAAGGTTGACTCAAAACATAGAGTCTAGCTATTTCATATTGTTTCTTTTGCCTTTTTACACTATTGGGCTGTAACTTTAGTACGCCCTACCGAGTCTGCCTTGGTTGTGGGCCATTTCCTCCTTTCTTTTTGAACAAAATGGTTTCGTATGCTCAACATGTACATATCTATAACATGTTTTCTCCTCATACCATATTCTTGTCGGTCTTATTACCGATGTAGAAACTAAGTCAGGAGTTCTTATAGGCAGAGAGTTAGGACTTTTGCCTTTACTTAGTGACTGTTGCCCTAGTGCACTAGGAATTTATTGCACTGGTAGCATAAAAAACTTTGGATTTTTAGAACAACTAGGAAAATGTCTCTATAATTGTAGAGACCTATCCTTAATTCTAAGATTATTGCCCCTCCTTGGGAATTGCCATCATAGATGTACTATCTGTCTATACTTATGGCAGAGTCTGTTTTCTTGCTATATGTTAATCCTTCCCACATTTTCCACTGTTCCAACATGACTATGTCATTCAGGAGCCCTTTCAGAACCCAAAGTTTCTACATTTCTCCAGGCATCTCATTTACATCTCTGCCTCTTTTATATGGATAAAAACAATTATAAAGCATTTAAAAGAATAGTAGACAGAATATAAATTCTAGTCCTGTTACGACCCCACTTCCCGATAACCCCCAATTAAGGGAGACCGAGAGGTCAAAGCCGCACCCATAACTTCCAGATCAAAGGTTCGGCAATTAACCAAGAATAATTATCAAATTTTAACCTACTATACTGAACAGCTGTAAGAAAAATAAATTTTTCCATACCTTTTTGAAAACTTGGATCTCTAAACTTCTATCCACTTAAGGATTCTACTCTAACTAATCCTCCTTGTATTTAACTTCATGTATTTCACAATATGATGATTTACAGTTTGTCCTTTTGGCTTGTACCTAAAACGTCGACAAACAAAACGTCTGTCAGCCGAAGATGGTATGTGGGGGAAACAATAATCATGTAAACACGTTAACAATGTAATCATTCAATTAATAATTTAATAACCAAGATTACATTTTAGATATAACTCTGTGATCCAAGAGTACCCTATCCTCTATGTTGTCCCCATTAAACCCCTCATGATCCACCTATAAGTGAACCAATTTCTAGGGTTGAGTCACATGGCACTACTCATAAGTAGCCCACTCCTTAACTCATGGCAGGCTAATGAGTCTCATGGCACTACACGTAGGTAGCCCAGTTTCTAACTCTCGGTAACCTAGACCTTGCTCTAGGATTACCCCTTTTTTTCTTAGCCTTTTCAAAGCAATACAGGTGGACCCAGATCTATTTAGTTATATACACACATTTATAGTGATAATCCTAGTCACTTTATAGTTTCTTGAAATAAATAAACATCCAACCGTTATTTTCAGGCAACCGATTAAAACTTCAGGAATCACCGTGAAACTAGAGTGATTATTCATAAGTGTAACCACATACCTGATTTGATGAGTCATGTAGATTATTCAACATATACTTCATGTATATACAATCAAGCCAATCAACAGATCCAAGCAAGTAATTCAATCATCACATAATTCCTAAAAAGAAAATGTACTCTATTTATTACACACTTTATCAAGAATCTACTTTATTGACTTGGATTCTCTTTCTAGGGTTTCTAATCTTCATTAAGGTTTCATTAATATTCATTAGGGTTTCTTAGATCAATTTCTCAAACTTTATCCCTTTTAGGTAAACAAACCCTAAAATACTCTTTTCCATTTATATGAACCTTAATTGCTCAACTATCCATTTTAATAGTCTTTATACCCAAATTGACTTAGGATCATCACATCCCTATTTATTCATGGATTTGAACAATTAAACCAATTAAAAGACATTTTCATCTAAATTAGGGTTTTCAAGCTCATTAATACATAATCATGCACTAAACCCTAAATTAAGCCAATTATATAAAAAGATCATCTTTTTAGATCCTATTTTCACTTTTTTTAACAATAGGTTAATATCAGCTTGAATTATCCAAATAACGTCATTAAGTCCATCTATCATCAAAACTATGGGTTTTTCCTTAATTAAATCATTAAAGATGATAGATTTATGTACTTTTCAAATTTCAAGCATATTTACGCACATAAACTCTAAATTAGACTAATCATGTGCAGAGTTCTTCCTTTTTTAACATAATGTACCTTTTTACATTTAACAGGTTAACATCAACTCTAATGATCCATAAAACCCTATTAAACACTTTATTTATTTCAAAATAGGATTTCTTAATCTTTAATTCATTAAAGATGATAATTTATACTACATTTCGAACTATGATCAGATTCAGGTTATAAAACTATTTTTATTGGATTCCTTGTGTTCTTCTGATCAAAATACATATATTATTTGTATTATCCGAGCTACGGTTTATTAGATACGATTTGTGCAATAAATCACTTACTTCGGCCAATCGAATTGCGCCACGTAGCCTCTCCCATGCAACACATGCTTTGGGAAACATTTCGAAAAGACGTCTGTGCCCCTAGTTAAGTTGATCATCCCTTTAGCCCACGAAGGGCAAAACTGCCCAACGCGCCCTGGTCATCTTCCTCCTCGCCTACCCTAGCGCTGCCGCTGCAGCATGTGCTAAGTCCGACCCTGCCGCCCCCTTTCCGAACCACGATAGCCGCCATGGATGGTTCCATTGGCTCCGACAGGGTCCCGCGCTTCAAGGAGTGTCCTTTATCCACAACCAAGGTGACCCGTTCACTCTTACTGATCCCTGGACGGCGGCCGATCTAGATGCTCTTCTACAGATCTTGCGCAAGGGCCAGAGCAAGGAGATGGAGTCGAGCCTCCTTCCAGCCGACACGAGAGCATCGTGCACCCTTGCTCTTCCCGTCCCTGGCTCCTCCTTGCTCCAAGGGTCGCGGTGCTCCTCTCAACTAGGGTTTCATGTGAGTACGTGATGGAGAAGAGAGGGGGGATGCCCGAAGTCTCTTTGAGCTCAAGTCCCTGGATACATCCTTTAAATAGGAGATGATAGCAGCGTCCCATCGTGCTCAATCATAAGGAAAACACATCCCCATCATCCTACCTTCCTTCTTTGTGATGAAAAAATCTTCTCTCTCTCTTCTTTGTATCTTTCTAATATCCTTTATTATTTGGATATTTAGATATTCAAAATCCATCTTTCATTTTCTTTGCACTTGCCCTTTTCATTCATTGGCCACAAATTTTTATTTTTAATAGCAATTATTTCCTTTTTATCAATATCACCAAAATTCATTAATAATGTATCACATTATCCTCTTATTTTGCAAATTTTGGTATTTTCTCTTTCCTCTTCCTTCATTGGGGCTCCTTGTACCCCAAGAAACTCAATTATTTCGAAATTACTTTTTAAGGATACTTATTATCCTTCTAGATGCATCTATATGCATTATTTCACATTATCTTGTTTATTTCTTACTAAAATAGTTCTTTTTGAGGATTTATCTTTATTTCCCTTTTATTTTCCTCATTGGCATTCTCTTTAATATTAGCAACCTCATGGATACGAAATTTCACCAAGAAATCTCATTTATGCCTCTTTCCACTCATTTTCCACATTCTATCATTATTTTCAATTTATTTCTTAATAAAGAAATACTTAATTAAACATTTCTTTTCTTATTGCCTTCTCTATGCAACTTTGGACTCCTTGGTACCCAAGGAACCCAAGAGGCACGAAATCTTCTTTGGATTTGCCTTCTAGAGGTTTCTACATATTTCTTTTCTTAAAAATTCAATTATCCATTTACTGATTGAATTTCCTTGTTATTTGGGCCCAATAGCCAATAAAGCCCACAACACAATCATCAAGGCTATTGTAAACGAAATTCATTTATTTGAAGCAAATTATATCTTTATTTGTTCAAATATATTTAATATGAGAAATTACATTTCTCACCAAATGAACCCAAAAATTGGGGTTGTAACATCCTTCCCCTATTATAGGAATTTTTTCCTCAAAATTCTATCAAGCAAACAAACAATATAGGATAAGACTTTTCCATGTCCATCATTGGCCCCTATGTGGATTTACCCTACCCATGGAACTTCCAAAGAACCTTTATCATCACTTATTCTTTTCTCTGAGTTCTTTCACCCTGGCGTCTGTAAACTGCACATGTGACTCAGGTCATTTCAGCCTCCCTGGGGGCTCACTAGGTTCATTGCTCAGCACATGGTCGGGGCACCTCACATAGTGCTCTAAATTGGACACATGGAACTCATCACACATTACTTTATCCTGAGGGGTAAGGTCAATCTTAACCTTCTCCACCAAACCATATCAAAAGAACTCATGCATCGGGGCCTCATCTCTCTTTGCTATAACTTAGAGGGGTTAGTTTTTCATGTCACATATTCTCCCACAGTGAACTACATGTTAGTCTACTCTGCATCTGCTCACGACTCTTATCGTCTCTAGGCTCCTTTCAGCCATTACACGATCAAAGCGACTTTATCTACACACACTGTGGTCCTTTTCTAACCATCACGTGGTCCTTTCACCAACATCACCTTACTGAAGTGGTGACCGACACAACCTCTCTTATAGAGCTTCTTTGAATCCTGATACTAGCTATGGTGTTTATCCTCACATCTATTGTAAGACAAGAACTATCTCTAGCTATCACCTTGAATGAGCACATATGCTCTCATCAGACCCTTTAGTCTGGATCATACTAACCATTAGTTATGGGTGATGCACTATACTATCATCGAGTCCTTCGTGTACCTACTTCCACCCTTTGGAAGGGAACCCTTAGGTGAAACTCAAGAACCTCTGAACTCGCTTCCTGGTGTAGTTGAACCATCTCTCTCATGGGTAGTTCAACCAGATCTGACCCTTGACAAAACTCTTTCTTTGTCATGTCATCTAGGAAAGGCGATCTACCATAACCCATATTGCACCTCGACCTTCCTTGGTCCTGAGGATACTTACAACATCCATAGAGATGAACTCCCCTTCCCTTTCGAGGACTCTTTATCCTTTATATCAATGCACTGGGTTACCGGTGCTCATCCTTCACCTATGGCAACATACCACATGTAGCCTCATTTTAGGCATCTAAAGTACTACTGTCACTCATTATCTTGGTAGTACCATGGTGTATGGTGATTTTCAATCATGATTTCCTATATGTCATGTTTCCTCAAGTTTGATTCCTCAGAAACCCTAAACCACTCTAGTCCGGTTTTCATCACCTTCTTTTCCAAAGAAGTGCACTTGAGGTTCTACCACCATCCTTTCATCGTATCAAGGACTAGACTGGCTAACCAAACAACCCTTGACTTTTCAACGTATCTTGTTACATTTCAGTGTTTCCCTTTCCAAACTTAGGGTTAGTCAAACAACCTCTTCTAGCTTCTAGTCAAACAAGTCATATGTATCTCAACCAGAGCATCCATTACCACTTCACATCCTTAGGTATTAGGTAACATTGAAGACATACACTTCCATGTATTTCACTTATCATCACACCTCAAACTCTATGTCTATCTTCATTAAGAACATTCTCTGATTTCATCATCCTGGTGATCAAACTCAACCTGGTATAACTTGTAAGTTCTACATAGCTCCTGATAAAAAAAAACATCCTCATAAGATGACTACCTCATTCCTCTTAGTGTTTGCAAACCATCCATTTATCATTCACTTTACCAGGGTAGGTTATCTTCTCTATCCCTATTTCTTATGGCAACGTTCCAACCTACATCATCACTTATCCTTGGTGTATGGCATGCGTAATGTCCTATCTCTCACCCCATAACAAGAAGAAATAAGCATTTGGCTGCAGTCCAAATACAGAGTTCTTCCTGTTCCAAGAGTAGAGATGGTACATCCCACCTTGCCAATACACCTTTACATCTAAGTTGCAACGTGCCACATATGTCTCTACATCACAGACATCATGATATCAAACTAGTCTTGAACCTATGAGGTTTATATCCTTGGTCCCCCTTAAGGACAACCAACAAGGTACAAGGCCTCATAACCTACTACTAAACCTTTCTAGGTCTAAGGAACTCTTCTTCCCACCAATGAAGGTAAACACCTATACCGTAGGCACATAGGTACCAGAAGCTTCATCTTCTCTCTAGGGTTTGGTCCATCCCATGGCAACCAAGACATCATCAACCTCAAGGGATCAAGCATGTGGTGACCACTATCATCCACTTAGGTCGCATCATCCTCAACTCCTGACTTCTCCTCGTATCCCGGAGTCTAGGATTCCAACCTTCTTGCTGGGTTTCCTGCTCTCTCTCTAGAGCTAACCCTACAACTAACCTCACCATTAGAGGTCCTCTCTTCATGAAAGGTCAACCTCAAAAGCATGCCCCTACCTTGATGAAGCCTATGTTCAGCTCATGTTCGCTCAAGGTTATCTATAGCCCCTTAGGCTTATTACATAAGCTATCCATCAAACTCTCCCGGCCAGGGTTTTGACCTATAGCTCGCACTACTGGTACATCCTGGGTGCCTATTATGCCCATATAAGCTCATGGGGTTTCCATAGGTTCTTCTTTAACCTCATCTATGAAGGAGCTATCATTACTCTAACATGCATGACCCTTTCCAGGGTTGGGTTGCCAAAGGTGCTAGGTTACCCATGGATCATATGACCTCCCAAAGGTATGTCCTTTCAAACACCTGGTCTAACTCATCTCTCTCTAACCTTCACTTAGGGTTAGGGTTAGCATCATCCTCAGAGGATGTGCCAGGTCTCTACTTGCAATGGAGATCTCTATCTCCACGACTAACTTATCCTCCTAACAAGAAGGCCTAGCCTCATGTCTCTTCTGAGGACATGACAACTTATTTCATACAACCTAAGCATGTATCTATTCTTTAATTTGCACTTAATCGATTAAGCTTATGTCCATGACATCTTATTTACATGCTTTTCATTTAAATTGGTGGAGGATCCCTTAAACCTTATTAACCTTACCCATACATCAAGAGGGTGAGGAGAAGAAAGAAAACCCTAATCCTTTAGGTCCTTATCAGAATTTTCGTGATGAGAAGGGATGAATAAGATGAGAATTCCTAAAGGTATCTTATTTCGATTCATACCCTATGACTTTGGCCAGGCAGTCACACAGATCTGGGAGTCCTCGTATTTCGACTAGCGGTGCGGAGGAAAATTTTGCCAGCCCCCGGTCTTGATCCTTTTCTAGACACCTCCATCTTTCGGATAATCCTCTAATAACTCCCTTGGGTTCTATGAAGTTTGTAATATTTAATAATTATTAATGGTTAACTGAGGAACCTAAGCTCTGATACCAAATGTTACGACCCCACTTCCCGATAACCCCCAATTAAGGGAGACCGAAAGGTCGAAGCCGCACCCATAACTTCCAGATCAAAGGTTCGGCAATTAACCAAGAATAATTATCAAATTTTAACCTACTATACTGAACAGTTGTAAGAAAAATAAATTTTTGCATACCTTTTTGAAAACTTGGATCTCTAAACTTCTATCCACTTAAGGATTCTACTCTAATTCTCCTTGTATTTAACTTCATGTATTTCACAATATGATGATTTGTTGTTTGTCCTTTTGGCTTGTACCTAAAACGCCAACAAACAAAATGTCGGTCAGCCGAAGCTGGTATGTGGGGGAAACAATAATTCTGTAAGCACGTTAACAATGTAATCATTCAATTAATCATTTAACAACCAATATTACATTTTAGATATAACTCCGCGATCTAACAGTACCCTATCCTCTATGTTGTCCCCATTAAACCCCTCATGATCCACCTATAAGTGAACCAATTTCTAGGGTTGAGTCACATGGAACTACTCATAAGTAGCCCACTCCTTAACTCATGGCAGGCTAATGAGTCTCATGGCACTACACGTAGGTAGCCCAGTTTCTAACTCTCGGTAACCTAGACCTTGCTCTAGGATTACCCCTTTTTTTCTTAGCCTTTTCAAAGCAATAGAGGTGGACCCGGATCTATTCAGTTATATACACACATTTATAGTGATAATCCTAGTCACTTTATAGTTGCTTGAAATAAATAAACATCCAACAGTTATTTTCAGGCAACCGATTAAAACTTCGGGAACCGCCGTGAAACTAGAGCGATTATTCATAAGCGTAACCACATACCTGATTTGATGAGTCATGTAGATTATTCAACATATACTTCATGTGTATACAATCAATCCAATCAACAGATCCAAGCAAGTAATTCAATCATCACATAATTCCTGAAAAGAAAATGTACTCTATTTATTACACACTTTATTAAGAATCTACTTTATTGACTTGGATTCTCTTTCTAGGGTTTCTAATCTGCATTAAGGTTTCATTAATATTCATTAGGGTTTCTTAGATCAATTTCTCAAACTTTATCCCTTTTAGGTTAACAAACCCTAAAATACTCTTTTCCATTTATATGAACCTTAATTGCTCAACTATCCATTTTAATAGTCTTTTATACCCAAATTGACTTAGGATCATCACATCCCTATTTATTCATGGATTTGAACAATTAAACTAATTAATAGACATATTCATCTAAATTAGGGTTTTCAAGCTCATTAATACATAATCATGCACTAAACCCTAAATTAAGCCAATTATATAAAAAGATCATCTTTTTAGATCCTATTTTCACTTTTATTAACAATAGGTTAATATCATCTTGAATTATCCAAATAACGTCATTAAGTCCATCTATCATCAAAACTATGGGTTTTTCCTTAATTAAATCATTAAAGATGATAGCTTTATGTACTTTTCAAATTTCAAGCATATTTACGCACATAAACTCTAAATTAGACTAATCATGTGCAAAGTTCTTCCTTTTTGAACATAATGTACCTTTTTACATTTAACAGGTTAACATCAACTCTAATGATCCATAAAACCCTATTAAACACTTTATTTATTTCAAAATAGGATTTCTTAATCTTTAATTCATTAAAGATGATAATTTATACTACATTTCGAACTATGATCAGATTCAGGTTATAAAACTATTTTTATTGGATTCCTTGTGTTCTTCTGATCAAAATACACATATTATTTGTATTTATCTGAGCTACGGTTTATTAGATACGATTTTTGCAATAAATCACTTACTTCAGCCAATCGAATTGCGCCACGTAGCCTCTCCCATGCAACGCATGCTATGGGAAACATTTCAAAAAGACGTTGACCAGCCTAAATCGCGCGTCCAAAAGTGGAGGCAGATTTGAGGTAGTCGAGCTTTTACATTTATAAACCCAAATCCTTCTAGGCCCCCACAACTTTGTTTACGGGGTCGAAGTAGATATACGGGGTCATACACAGGGACAAGGGGGGTAGTGTTGAGAACCCAGAATCGACATGCTACACTCTGGTGGGTATAAAGAGATATAAATCCCCAAAAGGGAAACACCAAGATGTCACAAATAAAACAAAGAAAACTATCTCCAACTGGAGCTACAAGAGAGATTTAAGGTTTTAGTTATTTAGCAGTTTTTAGGGGTTTTCATGCCACAGAAATAGAAAGATAATACTAGAGCTAGGGCAAGATGTGAAGAATAAGACTACGGAAAAACAAGCGACAGCAGAAGCACCCTGCACCCCTCCTCTCAGAGCAGGTACTTCTAACCAAGCGTCAACACCCCTCTCGAGGTTGTCGGACTTAAGTTAGAGTGGAATGTTACGAAAACAACTCTGTTCTGGGCAGTCTCGTACTCCAGAATCAGACCAAACACTAGAGCCACAACACGACTCTCGAAGCTGTTGTGACGGGAAAATATGATTCGGTAGCTAAGCAAAATGTGATCCAAACATGCAAGCTAGAGTTCATATATCAAACATAGCAATCATCCAATATATCGCACCAAGCATAGAGCAACAAGTAATTAAGCTTTTCCATTTCCATACACATTAAGGGTCTTAATACATTGCGTAAGAAAGGAATTAAATAATGGAATTAAAGATAGATGTCGCCTTCTTGATGTAGAAGGGCGATAGACTATAGCGGCTCTCCCATCCGATTCCGGACAGGGACCTAGCCCGATACAGCAGTGTCGGGCGGCACACTCTCTCGAGCGGCACACCGCGACAACCGAATGTATCATTCAAGGACCTGGCCGATACGCTCAATTCGGGCGACACACCCTCTCGGGCGGTAGGCATGACGGGCGAAGCGTATCGGGTTCGATATTGTGTTGGGCATGGAGCGACGCGTCCTACTATCGGGCACTTGTGTCGCTCATCATCGTTGGCTGATATCGGCCCGCTGTGTCACCCAAGACGGTTCTAAGTGAACTATCCCCTCCCTCTCAGGACGAGGAAGAGCTCACCTAGTGTCGCCCAACACGAGCACTGGGGCACGATACTCCTACTCTCGTTGTTTCCTCCGAAGATCACTCAAAGTATCTGAACTGTCTTTTCGGCTTCCTGTAGCTGCTATTTATAGGCAGCAGTTGGAGGAAGTTATGGTGCCCGAAGTGCCACGTGTCTTCCTTATTTGCGGGTCGGTGGACGGTCGATACTGGTATCGCTCAGCTCAGGAGTGTCGGCTATCGGTCACGTGATGGACGGCACGCCTACCGGTGGGTGGCTATGTCGCCCGATAAGTCGGGTTGTCGGGGCGAGTTGGGCTCCCTGTCGGGTAGAAGGTGTGTCATCCATCTGCTCCTTCTTGCGCGGCATCCTTTTGTCGTGCGTCATTGTGTCACTCCACCCTGTCGGGCAGAGGTTGTATCGGGCGTCAGGAAGGCTGAAACAGACTTCGACTTATTTTGTGGGCCGGGACGGACTTATTGCACCAATAATGAGGAGAAACTCTGCAAAAGATGGAAATATAGGATTAAGAGCATTGCTTGGCCAATTATTGCAAAAGTGCATACAAAAGAGAGGAAAATAGCTAAAACTGGAAGTTTTGATAATAGAAAAATAGTCTAAAATATCACAAAAATTGGTGTTATCAACTCCCCCAAACTTAGCATTTTGATTGTCCTCAATCAATATTTAAACTTTATTTTGTGATGCTTCTTCTTGTTTGGTACAGCTTTCAGGCCAAGAGGTAAAGCAAGTATAGTAATGCCTTTAGAGATAATGATGTCTCATTACGAACAAAAGACCTTGCATTTCTTGCCTTATTATTTCAGTAGAATTTTTTCTACAGCTTCAGCGAGACTTTAGTGTATGATTCCCAAGTTAGCTTACACACCAAACAGCTTTATTTTCGGGGCAGAAAGTTGTGTAAAGGGTAGGCTAAGGCTTTTTGGGTTTTTCATCTTTGTTTTCCATCAGTCCATCCAGGTAAGGGTCCGTTAGCGGGCAAGTGGTCCCTGCAGTCCAAGCCAGTTGGCTTTAGAGCAGTGATTTCACATCCTACGTACCACTGTCCCGGATCTACCATGCCTAAAGATGGGCACTTTTGGAAAACAAGCGGGTATATATTTTTTTTTTCTTTTCTTTTATTGGGCACAACTCTCATGCTTTTATTCACACTCATAAGGCTTCTCTCTCTTTTTGAAATTTTCGTTGGGTAAAGGGGAAACAAAGAGATTTCTGCTATTTGGGCAACTTTTTCCTTCTCCATACTCGTCTCTTAGCTGTTACGAGATTATTATATTTTTTGAAATTTTTGGCATGGAAAAACGTAATCTTCTGTTCATTTGAAGCAGCATTATCAGAAAGATATAACGGAACTTGTATCTCGTTAAGCACAAAGAAAACTAACATTGCAAGCAGTTGCATCAGGTTTTTACTAATATAGAGACTTTGTACATAAGCATGGAGATTTTGGTATGAAGATAAATATGTACACAAAAGAATAACGAATAAGGGGCAAAAGAATAAAGAAATTTCAAAAATTTATACCTCCCTCACTGGTACATGGTACCTCCCCAAACTTACTCCACACTCTGTCCCAGAGTTGTGAAGTGGATGAGGTGAGGTAATGTTTTATTCCAGTGAGGTTACGCCTACGTCAGATAGAAGCTCCCACACATATTCTCCCCTTTTGCTGTGATAGACTGTGTGGTGGAGTTGGTCAGGCTTTTCTTTGTTTGCTATCCATTCCAGGACGTAGATGCTGTAGTCGTTGGATAAAGGAAGTTTTTGCGGACTGCGGTGGTAAAACTGGAGCTCGTGCCACTTGCTTGCTTGCGTATCCAGGAATGGTTGGATCATCTTTGCCACCTCGTCGTAGTATTTTCGGACCAAGCGCTCGACGGATGATAAAGGTTCAGAAGTACACGGCACGGGATGGTTCTTGTTGCCATCTGAGCTATTGTAGAAAACTCCTGCTCGTTCCTGGGTGTAAACTGCTAGGAGCGTCCAGTGGTAGTAATGTAGAACTGGGAGGAAGATCTCACGAGGAACTCCGCTCGCCAACTTCTGTAGAAATATTTTCTTTGCTCCTATTTCGTCGGCGAGGCATATGTCGTTGAACAACATAGGATGGGCAATATATGCTTGTTCTAGCTTTGGTTGTATGTACTGGATGTAAGCGGTTGCAACAGTTAAAGCTAAGCACCCTCCTTCCTTCACCATGTCCCTTAGATCATCAATCAGGACTACGACATCGCCTGCCTGAAAGGCAACAACCGATGGGGTTGAATCAGCCAACTTCTTCTGGATAATGCTGACCTGCTCTTGTGTGAGAGTTGCACACGAGAAGCGGTCGAAATTTGTGATCATCCCTTCTGAAGCTTCAGGAAAAGCAGTGTCCTCCATCCCGTGCACTTTCTTCAGGACTGCCAACTGCTTTCCTGCCCCATGTATGACGGTCGCCACTTCCTCTTCTTTTTCTGAGGAGCTGTTGGACTGAGAAGAGCTTTCTTCCAGGTCACTGTTCAGTAGCTGCTCCGGTACCCCTGCATCCCAGAAATAGCGCTTGTCCTTAATTAGAAGCATGGCGTAAATGCTTCGGCGTTGATAGAAGGACGTGCCTTTGAGGACTCCCAAGTTTCCAAATGTGTTGCGCGCCTCAATTGCACCCAGGATGGCTATAGCATTGTTTCCACTCCCCTCTTCTACTTGAGCGGGGAGGTCTCAGATAGTGAAGAAGTTCCAAGGTCCTTGGTGACGTTGGCTTCCACGCTTTATGGCTCGTTGCAGACGCAGCGGCAAGAGTCTCAGCTTCGCATCCTTCGGGCGGCAGAAAACACCCCCGGAGCATGGCACTTCGGCATTGCTGCAGCACAGCAACCGAACGTCACGGTTTCTGAGGTCTTCTATGCATAGAAACCACACGTTTCGGTGCTTGTATGGGGCCAAAACTAGGTTCGACCTATGCTCTTCAATGTGCTGCAGCATGTCGGCCACCACACGGGAGTCTTGATCTCCTTTCATCAACCTTCTTGTCAAGGTTGGGGTGGCCGTGTATACTGCTCTCTGACCTGTCCCGATGCTGATACTCTCTATTAGCGCATTCTCCAGGACCCTGAATAATCTTTTACCGACTACGGCCAGCGTGCGGAACATGCCGCGAAGAATCTTCCACCGCATCGAAAGGTAGTCGTCGGTCCAAACGATGTCATCTTCATCTGCCTACGATCGTAAGACCTTATTCAGCAGCTTCTGGTCTCTGATCGTCAGACATCCGATGGCTTGTCTGTCAAAATCGGCCATCTCGAAGGACGGTATCTCGGATGGCTTACGAAATCTATCCGCCATCGAGCGCCTCCCTCGGGGTAGATGTCTTTTATTGACTGTGTAGACATCCCCCTTTTCTCCCTCGGACTCTTCGTAAGAGTCTCCCCCGATGCTGATATCTACGCTTTCGTCCTCGACTTCATCCAGGGGGACGGAGATGCTTGCATTTCCCAATCCTAAGGAGCTCTCCTGTCCACCGGGAGTTCCTTCAGTCGATCCTTGTTGCGTCCCCTCCTTGGGCGTTGAAGATCGTCTGCTGGAGGAGGAGGACGACGTTGTTCCCGAGGGGGAACCTGATGAAGAGGGATGAGAGCCCCGACTAAGAGGGGACGGCGACTGTCTCGGCTGCCTTCGGCGCGGATGGTCGTCACTTCTGTCCATTCTCTCCTCGAGCATCTCTAGTCATTGGAGAACTTGCTGCATTGTTGCATTCAGCGCCTCTAGTCCGCCGGGTAGGTTTGCTAGAGTCAGCAACTCTCTTTCTTGGCTATCCAGCCTGTTTTGGAAAGACGCAAATTTGCGGGTTAGGGAAATACAAACGTTAGAGTTGATATATGTTACCTCCTGCAAAGTATCGAGCTCGTGCCCGAGCATCTTTCTGAGTGACGGAGGAGCTTGGGTGGGTCTCCCTTCCGTCCTCGCGACGTCTTGTTTGCGCGATGGTCCACCAGGAGAGGTAGAGTCTATAAAAATCGTACGCGATCCAGACGTCCCCAGGTGGGGCGTCGGCACTTTTTCAGGAGCCGCCTTGCCTTCTCGTCTAGGTGGAGATGTCCATGGTGAGGGCAGACTCTGCTCCACCTCTGCACTGTCGGCGATCTCCTCGACTGCTACAGGTGGGGACTTCGGTGGCGGTGTTGATGTTCTTTCGAGTTCCCTCATGATCTCGTCGAACATCCCGTTGTTGTTGCCCTGCTGAAATTCCCCTTCCACCTCTGCAGGTCTCGATACAGTGCCAGGAACTACGGCCGTCTCTTCCACGGTAGATCCCATAGTTTCTATCCCGGTGACCTCAGCGATCACCGGCGCTTTCTCAGCAGCTACCGCCCCTGCTATGGCGGTGGCTGGTATGGTCGGAGCAGCGACAACTCTATCGGTGGTTGTCGTCGGTAGCTCTGGGGCTGGCCTCTCTGGGACCCTGGTCGATGTGGTGAAAGTTGTGTTATTTGCTATAGCTTCAATCTCGGCGGTGGTGAAGATCAGTTTCTCTATGTTGTAGTCGGCGCAGCGAGGGAGGGGGAGGAGTATATATGTCCTTGAAAACTTGTAGAAGAAGTTCCTCCCCTCCCTCTTAATGATGTTGGTCCTCATCAAGTATTTGGTGTCAAACACCTCATTGCCTTGTGTCCTCGAAAGGCTGCGCGGCTCGCTTGGGTACCCGAGTCCCACCGCGATGAGATTGACGATGTCGCCCATGCAGTACTCCTTGGTGGCTTCCTTCATTGGGTGCAGCCTACTCAGCAAAAACCGACCGAGGTTGATCACTCGACCCTCCATGATGTGCCACATGAGGTGGAGCTCTTCTGTGTAGATGTTACTCGATTCGTTCTTGCTGAACAGCAAGCACGCCACCATCTTGTGCACTATCCTCCAGAAGCAGGAGTGCACCGCCACGACCTTTCTCCCTGGTTTGAACAAAGATTCGCCGGTAAGCTTTCCCCAAAGCTGCGCGAGATCGAACTCGTCTCCCTTGGTGATCCTCTCACCTTTGTCCATCAGGTTCTTCTCCTCGTCGTTGGAGGAAAAGATCTTGTTCAAGAGCTTCTCAGAGATGGTGTACTCTGAATTGTAGAGCCGAGCTTGGAGTTTGTCTGGCCCGCCAAATTCTTCTCTCTCCACTGCAGAGTTCTTTACCCGGTGGAGAGAAGACATAAACTCCATCGTCAGCTTAGTGTACGAAGAAGACCGGCTGAAACAGATCTTCTTCAGTCCTACCGTAGCCAGTACGCCCTTCAGCCTCTTCACGATTCCTATCTCAGCGAACGAGGCTCTATGGCAGAACCTGCTCGGTCGGTAGATTTTGGTCACCAGCTTAGCATATCGGCGAGCGTGCTCGTCGTCTCTTGGTTCGAAACTCCCTGATAAGAGCTCCGGGAGTTCCGCTGCTGCTGGAGGTGTCGGTGTTGGGGCTGGAGCTGCCACTTCTCCAACCCTAGCCCTCTTCTCGGAGGTCGACGCCCCGACTGGTCCTGGGTTCGGGCATTTCTGCCTGGTAGTTGGTGCTTCTGCGAAAGTCGCGGGGTAGATCCTTCTTCCTTGTGCGTCAATAGGGACAACAGTTGATTTGATGCGTGCCATCTCTGTAAATGAGTAGACAAACTCCTAGATTAATTAAATATGATGATGTTGTATTTAGACTGAAAGAGCAAAGTTCCCACACCCCCGTATCGGGCGATACGAGGTTTTCAGAAGTGAAGTCTCGTGCCCGATATGCGGTGTGGGTGACGCTCGCCACACGATAAGACCAAGGCGATATGCATCAGGTCTGTCGGGTGATATAGGGCGATAAGATGAGATACCCGATACAGTTATTTGAGAAGGAGGCGGTGTGTCGCCCGACAGTGAAACAGGTGAAGAGGGGCAAGGATGAGCAGCACGGATATCGCCCGTCATGGCATATCGGGCAGACGTGATTAAAAGGTACGTTGTGCGACATCCATATCGGGCGATACAAGGCTGCTCAGCACAAAACCTGTAAGGCCGATAAGCTACTCGCTTAAAGATGGAAATGTGTCGGGCGGAACGGTCTGCCAGGCGATAGGATATGTTGACCATTACCTTGTTGTGATCTGTACTTCCACACGACACGAGAGTAGGGCAGTCTTGTGCAACACGGGAGCAAAATCACTAGGTCTTAGTACGATACGGGAGCGAGGAAACAGTAAGGCAAGGAGCCCGAAACTGTGAAAACTCACCCCTATAAATAGAAAACTCAACCGGGGTGAAACAGGTAAATTTGGGGCGCGTGTCATTCGTCAGGGCAACTAGTAAAACGGGCAAGTTCATTCGTCGGCACGACCCTTGCGATCCCCAAAATTCCCTTGCCCGATATGGGCACATACATAGCACCGGTTGGGTTGCTATCTGATACATCATGAAAGCAAAGTAGTTTAAAAGCGGTCGATGAGTAAAACATCATTGGCTGAAGGCTAAGATCCTGGCCTCAGGTGGTATTACCCATCCCGGTCGATAAAACTAAGGCGGTGGTCCATAAGGGTCAGCGCATGTGGCGCATGCGCTAACTCGGGCCTTATTACAGTCCAAATGTTTGTAATGTTCATTTTTCTTGAAAGTAAAAACACCCTATACTAGGAAAGAAAAATGAGCTCGGGTTGCCTCCCGAGAAGCATTGTAGTTTTCATCTCCAGCTTGACAGGTCCAGCCTTTCTGCTCCTTATCTTCTAACATCATCCATCCATCTGTTGCAGCCCGATTTCCATCTTCTCTCGATCACATCCCTGCCTTCTTTGCAGTTTCAGTGTTGGACGGTATTTTCCTTGAGGGATTCTTCATTAACTCGGCCATTTGAGCTAATTGTTGATCCATCTGGCATTGGTGTGTCTGCATGTCTGCCATTTGCACCTGCAATGAGTTCAAAACACCAGAACTTGATAACGCGCTCTGCGCCAACTGGTTGTTAACGGTGTCTGGCTTCTTCACAAAATCAAACAACTGTCCCACCACATCTGCTTGGTTCGAACCCTTGTCCTATCCTTGCTCTCTGGCTGATCCTTGATACTTAGCTTGCCCATGAAAACCTCCTTTGTTCGGATGGAAGGGGGTGTTTATGATGTACGGGCTTGGCCCTCCCCTCTTCTCAAAAGCTTGGGGCGGCCTAGTGGAGTTGTGCAGCTGATGAGAATTCTCTACTGCCTCCTTGTCGCCATAGCTGAAACCAGGGTGGTCTGGTCTTTTGAAATTTATGAAAGAGACTTTTTTAGTTTCTTCGACCTCAGACTCAGTGTTGCTTGATGCTTCTGGTCGAGTGTAGATGCAATTATCTATCCCATGACCACCTTCTCCACATGTTACACATTTCATTACTTTTTCCACCTGCTTCTTCCCTTTCATGCCGGATTCCCTCAGCTGCTTTACATCCGTGGCTATTTTCTGAATCTGAGAAGTGATGGTCTCTAGGGCCTTGGACTCAAGAGAGGACCCTTCCCCGACCTTTTTTTCCTGTCCTCTGTCAGATCTATCATATTCAGCGCCGGCTTGCAGCTCGAACATATTTTTGATGATCCTTTCAGACTTGCTCGACTTTTTCCCTAAGAAGTCACTTCCTGTTGCCGCATTCAGTGACACCCGTTCATCGGGAGTCAGGCCATTGTAGAAGGTGGTGACAAGGAAGCCCTTCTGGTAATTATGATGGGGGTAATCCCTTAGGTACTCTTGGAACCGCTCCCAGGCGTCGTGAAGGCTTTCGTTCGGCTTTTGCATGAAGGAAGTTATTTTCTGCCGAGTTCTGACCGTCCTCTCAGTGGGGTAAAACTTATTTATGAAGGCTTCAGCTAACGCCCCCCATCCGTTCAAGGACCGGTGGGGTAACCCGAGGTACCAGGACAGTGCTTTGTCCTCCAGTGAGAAGATGAATCCTTTGCGGTATATAACCTCCTGGGGGACCCCCCGCATCTTTATCGTGTCACATATGTTCTTGAAGGCATCGAGGTGGTGGTAGGGGTTGTCATTTTTCGAACTTCTCCTGAAGCTTTTGTTCTGGATCATAGAGATCACAGAAGGCTTAAGCTCAAAATTGGCTGTGTTGAATCGCGAGGTGATGACGGGACATCTGGAGTTGTTGGCTTTTGTTGATGCCAACTCCCTCAACGTCTTCTCATCCTCCTCGGAGTCGTCACTATCACTAGCCTCGTGATGTTGTTCTTGGTTGTGGTGTCGCCTGTGTCACTGACGGTGGCGACGCCTGACATGGGGGTGGTCTTCCTCGGAGTGCTCCGATTCCTGATCTTCATGCTGATCGTTTCCGCCATAGCAGTCATTGACATCTGGTGGAGGTGATTCAGGCCTCCCCCCTTGGCGTTTGTCTCCAGAAATGGATGGCTCCACGCGAGGCGGCATCACGGTTGGAGTTGGTGCTCAGTGGAACAGATCACTGTTCTTCAGAGTGCCTGAAATAGCATGAAAATTCAAGTTTAGAAAATTGAATTATTAATTTTAAGAAAAGAATAATAGTAAGGAAAAAGAAAAAGAAAAAGAGTGTTGTCAAACTCATTGCTAAGCTTGAGGCACAGGAGTGTAGTTAGTGGATTTGGATATGTCTACAGTACCATTTTTGCCTTGTCCCCGGCAACGGCACCAAAAAGTTGACCGGCCTAAATCGCGCGTCCAAAAGTGGAGGGAGATTTGAGGTAGTCGAGCTTTTACATTTATAAACCCGGATCCTTCTAGGCCCCCACAACTTTGTTTACGGGGTCGAAGTAGATATACGAGGTCGAACAAAGGGACAACGGGGGTAGTGTTGAGAACCCAGAATCGACACGCTACACTCCGGTGGGTATAAAGAGATATAAATCCCCAAAAGGGAAACAGCAAGATGTCACAAATAAAACAAAGAAAACTATCTCCAACTGAAGCTACAAGATAGATTTAAGGTTTTAGTCATTTAGCAGTTTTTAGGGGTTTTCATGCCACAGAAACAGAAAGATAATACTAGAGCTAGGGCAAGATGCGAAGGATAAGACTACGGCAAAACAAGCAGCAGCAGTAACACCATGCACCCCTCCTCTCAGAGTGGGTACTTCTAACCAAGCATCAACACCCCTCTCGAGGTTGTCGGACTTAAGTTAGAGTGGAATTTTATGGAAACAACTCCGTTATGGGCACTCTCGTACTCCAGAATCAGACGAAACACTAGAGCCACAACATGACTCTCGAAGCTGTTGCGATGGGAAAACACGATTCGGTAGCTAAGCGAAACGTGATCCAAACATGCAAGCTAGAGTTTAGATATCAAACATAGCAATCATCCAATATATCGCACCAAGCATAGAGCAGCAAGTAATTAAGCTTTTCTATTTCCATACACATTAAGGGTCTTAATACATTGCGTAAGAAAGGAATTAAATAACAGAATTAAAGATAGATGTCACCTTCTTGATGTAGAAGGGAGACAGACTACAGTGGCTCTCCCGCCCGATACCGGACAGGGGCCTAGCCCGATACAGCGGTGTCGGGCGATACACTCTCTTGAGCGGCACACCATGACAGCCGACAGTATCGTTCAAGGACCTGGCTGATACGCTCAAGTCGGGCGACACACCCTCTCGGGCGGCACGCATGACGGGCGAAGAGTATCAGGTTCGATATCGTGTCGGTCATGGAGCGACGCGTCCTACTATCAGACACTTGTGTCACTCGTCATCGTTGGCCGATATCGGCCCGCAGTGTCGCCCGGGACGGTTCTAAGTGAACTATCCCCTCCCTCTCGGGACGAGGAAGAACTCACCTAGTGTCGCCCGACACGAGCACTAGGGCACGATACTCCTGCTCTCGTAGTTTCCTCCGAAGATCACTCAAAGCTCCCAACTGTCCGAATTCCTAAGTATCCAAACTGTCTTTTCAACTTCCTGTAGCTGCTATTTATAGGTAGCAGTTGGAGGAAGTTATGGTGCTCGAAGCGCCACGTATCATCCTTATTTGCGGGTCGGTGGACGGCCGATACTGATATCGCTTGGCTCAGGAGTGTCGGCTATCAATCATGTGATGGACGGTGCGCCTTCCGGTGGGTGAGAATGTCTCCCGATAAGTCGGGTTGTCGGGGCGAGCTGGGCTCCCTGTCGGGTAGAAGGTGTGTCGTCCATCTGCTCCTTCTTGCACGGCATCCTTTTATCGTGCGTCATTGTATCGCTCCACCCTGTCGGGCGGAGGTTGTATCGGGCGTTAGGAAGGCCGAAACAGACTTGGACTTATTCTGTGGGCCGGGACGGCCTTATTGCACCAATAATGAGGATAAACTCTGCAAAAGATGGAAATATAGGATTAAGAGCATTGCTTGGCCAATTATTGCGAAAGTGCATTCAAAAGAGAGGAAAATAGCTAAAAATGGCAGTTTTGATAACAGAAAAACAGTTTAAAATATCACAAAAATTGGTGTTATCAGACGTATGTGCCCCTAGTTAAGTTGATCATCCCTTTAGCCCGCGAAGGGAAAAACTATCCAACGCGCCCTGGTCATCTTCCTCCTCGCCTACCCTAGCGCTGCCGCTACATCAAGCGCTAAGTCCGGCCCTGCCGCCACCTTTCCGGACCACGATAGCCACCGTGGATGGTTCCATTGGCTCCGACAGGGTCCCGCGCTTCAAGGAGTATCCTTTATCAACAGCCAAGGTGACCCGTTCACTCCTACTGATCCCTGGACGGCGGCCAATCTAGCTGCTCTTCTGTAGATCTTGCGCAAGGGCCAGAGCAAGTAGATGGAGTCGAGCCTCCTTCCAGCCGACGCGGGAGCATCGTGCACCCTTGCTCTTCTCGTCCCTGGCTCCTCCTTGCTCCAAGGGTCGCGGTGCTCCTCTCAACTAGGGTTTCATGTGAGTACGTGATGGAGAAGAGAGGGGGGATGCCCAAAGTTTCTTTGGGATCAAGTCCCTGGATACAACCTTTAAATAAGAGATGATAGCAGCGTCCCATCGTGCTCAACCATAAGGAAAACACGTCCCCATCATCCTACCTTCCTTCTATTTGAAGAAAAAATCTTCTCTCTCTCTTCTTTGTATCTTTTTAATATCCTTTATTATTTGGATATTTAGGTATTCGAAATCCCTCTTTCATTTTCTTTGCACTTACCCTTTTCATTCATTGGCCACGAATTTCTATTTTTAATAGCAATTATTTCCTTTTTATCAATATCACTAAAATTCATTAATAATGTATCACATTATCCTCTTATTTTGCAAATTTTGGTATTTTCTCTTTCCTCTTCCTTCATTGGGGCTCCTTGTACCCCAAGAAACTCAATTATTTCGAAATTACTTTTTAAGGATACTTATTATCCTTCTAGATGCATCTGTATGCATTATTACACATTATCTTGTTTATTTCTTACTAAAATAGTTCTTTTTGAGGATTTCTCTTTATTTCTCTTTTATTTTCCTCATTGGCATTCCTTTTAATATTAGCAACCTCATGGATACGAAATTTCACCAAGAAATCTCATTTATGCCTCTTTCCACTCATTTTCCACATTCTATCATTATTTTCAATTTATTTCTTAATAAAGAAATACTTAATTAAATGTTTTTTCTCTTATTGCCTTCTCTATGTAACTTTGGACTCCTTGGTACCCAAGGAACCCAAGAGGCACGAAATACTCTTTGGATTTTCCATCTAGAGGTTTCTACATATTTCTTTTCTTAAAAATTCAATTATCCATTTACTAATTGAATTTCCTTGTTATTTGGGCCCAATAGCCAATAAATCCCACAACACAATCATCAAGGCTATTGTAAACGAAATCCATTTATTTGAAGCAAATTATATCCTTATTTTTTCAAATATCTTTAATATGAGAAATTACATTTCTCACCAATTGAACCCAAAAATTGGGGTTGTAACATCCTTCCCCTCTTATAGGAATTTTATCCTCAAAATTCTATGAAGCAAACAAACAATACAGGATAAGACTTTTCCATGTCCATCATTGGCCCCTATGTGGCTTTAACCTACCCATGGCACTTCCAAAGAACATTTATCATCACTTATTCTTTTCTCTGAGTTCTTTCACCCTGGCGTCTATAAACTGCATAGGTGACTCAGGTCATTTCAGCCTCC
The DNA here is from genome assembly GCA_963693085.1 of Alisma plantago-aquatica. Lineage (NCBI taxonomy): Eukaryota > Viridiplantae > Streptophyta > Magnoliopsida > Alismatales > Alismataceae > Alisma > Alisma plantago-aquatica. The sequence goes on from OY856413.1 coordinate 813,045,437, forward strand.
CTTGGGGCTCATTAGGTTCATTGCTCAGCACATGGTCAGGGAACCTCACATAGTGCTCTAAATTGGACACATGGAACTCATCACACATTACTTTATCCTGAGGGGTAAGGTCAATCTTAACCTTCTCCACCAAACCATATCAAAAGAAGTCATGCATCGGGGACTCAACTCTCTTTGCTATAACTTAGAGGGGTCGGTTTTTCATGTCACATATTCTCCCACAGTGAACTGCATGTTAGTCTACTTTGCATCTGCTCACGACTCTTTTCGTCTCTAGGCTCCTTTCAGCCATTGCATGATCAAAGCGACTTTATCTACACACATTGTGTTCCTTTTCTAACCATCAATTGGTCCTTTGACCAACATCACCTTACTGAAGTGGTGACCGACACAATCTCTCTTATAGAGCTTCTTTTAATCCCGATACTAGCTATGGTGTTTATCCTCACATCTTTCATAGGACAAGAACTATCTCTAGCTATCAACTTGAATGAGCACATATGCTCTCATCAGACCCTTTAGTCTGGAGCATACTAACCATTAGTTATGGTTGATGCACTATACTATCATCGAGTCCTTCGTGTACCTACTTCCACCCTTTGGAAGGGAACCCTTAGGTGAAACTCAAGAACCTCTGAACTCGCTTCCTGGTGTAGTTGAACCATCTCTCTCATGGGTAGTTCAACCAGATCTGTCCCTTGACAAAACTCTTTCTTTCTCATGTCATCTAGGAAAGGCGATCTACCATAACCCATATTGCACCTCAACCTTCCTTGGTCCTGAGGATACTTACAACATCCATAGAGATGAACTCCCCTTCCCTTTCGGGGACTCTTTATCCTTTATATCAATGCACTGGGTTACCGGTGCTCATCTTTCACCTATGACAACATACCACGTGCAGCCTCATCTTAGGCATCTAAAGTACTACTGTCACTCATTATATTGGTAGTACCATGGTGTATGGTGATTTTCAATCATGATTTCCTATATGTCATGTTTCCTCAAGTTTGATTCCTCAGAAACCCTAAACCACTCTAGTCGGGTTTTCATCACCTTCTTTTCCAAAGAAGTGCACTTGAGGTTCTACCACCATCCTTTCATCGTATCAAGGACTAGACTGGCTAACCAAACAACCCTTAACTTTTCAATGTATCTTGTTACATTTCAGTGTTTCCCTTTCCAAACTTAGGGTTATCCAAACAACCTCTTCTAGCTTCTAGTCAAACAAGTCAGATGTATCTCAACCAAAGCATCGATTACCACTTCACATCCTTAGGTATTAGGTAACATTGAAGACATACACTTCCATGTATTTCACTTATCATCACACCTCAAACTCTATGTCTATCTTCATTAAGAACATTCTCTGATTTCATCATCCTGGTGATCAAACTCAACCTGGTATAACTTGTAAGTTCTACATAGCTCCTGATAAAAAAAACATCCTCATAAGATGACTACCTCATTCCTATTAGTGTTTGCAAACCATCCATTTATCATTCACTTTACCAGGGTAGGTTATCTTCTCTATCCCTATTTCTCATGGCAACGTTCCAACCTACATCATCTCTTATCCTTGGTGTATGGCATGTGTAATGTCCTATCTCTCACCCCCATAACAAGAGGAAATAAGCATTTGGCTGCAGTCCAAATACAGAGTTCTTCCTATTCCAAGAGTAGAGATGGTACATCCCACCTTGCCAATACACCTTTACATCTAAGTTGCAACATGCCACATATGTCTCTACATCACAGACATCATGATATCAAACTAGTCTTGAACCTATGAGGTTTATATCCTTGGTCATCTCCTCTAGGTCTATAGGGTACCGGCTCCTTTGGGGTCATCCCTCTTCCCTCATGCATCAACGGAGTGCCCAACTCATCTGCCCTTTGGGTCCCATGAGTTCATGAAGGTGATCAATCTCCTAACCCATGGCCCTCATACAATGATAGATGTTACCTCCCGACCCTATGGTCATGTGCAACTGGGGAATTAGCCAACTCCTACTTTCATTGGTCTTATCCCTATCTGAGCCTAGGATAGACTTAGGATTCTCCATTATAGAACCTTACCCAAGTCTTCATCATCTCTCTTTCTGCATTCATGTGTTGGCTTTCATCCTTTAATAGGGATCATGGCAACCTGCCTACCTTGGTCAAGCCCCATACCGGTTACCTCCATGATAACACATTCATATGCAATTAGAGATGGATATCTATGGGTGTACAGGTTCATTCTCATACCATGTATGTCACGCCCCAATTTCACATTAACCACAAACCACAAGATTAGGACGCGACAGAATGGGATTTTCATATAAGCCAACCACTCTTCACTTTTTAAAACATTTTAAAGACATTAATAGAAAAATCTGATTTTAAGATGTAAAATGAAACTAAACAAACTGCGGAAGCATCTTTATTAACTGACTAGCAATATAAACAGAGTCTACAACATATTACATTGTTCGACATAAAATAAAGCATAACAGTTAAATTCATCTTTATACACATTCACTCTCTCACTCACACCTTGTCCCAAAGATCGAGGGGAAAGGACTAAGAGACCTCTAACTTCTAACTACGAACCTTCTATTGACTAGGCGTTAGGATGAAACGATTCTTCAGATTTCCTACTGCTGATGATAACCTGAAAATGTTTTGAGTAGAGGTATGAGCCTACTCGCTCAGTGAATAGCATTTCACTTAGCTATCACTAAACAACTCATCAGGTTTATAAATTGAAATTAACATAAATGCAGAACTAAGCAAGGCAGTTCTAATAACATAACAAACATACAAATAATAATCACATTCTAAATCATCAACAGGTAATTCAGGTATATAAACAGTTATATAAATTTACTGTGAACCTACATGATTATTTATTCATTTTATTATGCCCAAAATATATGCAGTGTACTCTGCATATAAAGATCCGCAACAAGTCCATGCTACGGTCCCACCGTACAAGACTTAGCGACACACCCGGGAAATGCTAACGCCAGCCCTGCTCTTCTACAGGACCCCTGGCTCTCCGGCCAGAACATAGGCTCTACGGCCTCAATGCACAACCACGTGTGCTCCAGACTCCTCCTTTAACCGGAGTACACCGGCGGAGAGTCACAGGGTTACCTTCTTGACACACGCACGAATGGTGTTAGATAACCGTGTTTTCCTTTTTTTCTCTTTTTCCCAGTGCCATCGTGACACACGCACGATTGTTGTTAGACACTGCCTTTCTTTCTCTCCTCGTGCCACCAGAATTACTCAACCGGTTGATGTTGGACACGAGTTTCACCCCTAAGTAACAGACCTTCCTTTAGGGGTTCTACGGTGTTAGGGCACTTAGGTCTATTAATTAATTAACAATTAAACATACAAACAGGAATATCACATTTCATGCATTTTGTACAATCTGAATAACACATGAAGCAAATATATATCCTTTATCATCAATAAACATGAACAAATATCATTTATCCACTTTCGATGCTAAACAACTATTTTTAAATCAGCAAATACATTGCAACTATAATACAGGAAATTTATCATTTTCACTAAGCATATCACGTAGTTCAATTCTAATGAATCTAACATACTCTATTGTATGAACTACACTATTTAGAAGTTATATCAATTGATACAGAAGCACTTAAACAATTAAATTGAGTTAAATATTGATTTCTAAATGAACTACTACTCACATTCTGGAACTCGGCCGACCAAACTGGGAATTCGGCCGATCGGTTGGTAACTCGGCCGATCCACCTGCAACTCGGCCGATCCAAACCCTGCTCGAAAACCTATAATGGGAAACTCGGCCGAATCATGCCCAATTCGGCCGATCAAAACACTGATCGTCAAATCTAATTAAGGAACTCGGCCGAATCATACGCAATTCGGCCGAACTGTGTACAGACAAAAAACTAAAACGAACCTGTTGCAATGGAACAGTGCACGCACACACGTCTAGGTTGGGATCAAGCTCAACTGGTGCTAATACTTGGCTATTAGTTGCGGATTTGTGGTATGAACCTCAAGGTGGATTCGAGGTATTAGTCGTGCCCAAAAGGACCTGCTTCATGTGTCGTTGGGTCACCTTCCTCCTTGAAACTTCCCAGCCATGAACCTGCTTCGCGCACAGGTGGAAGAAATGAATTAGGAACGCAGCTAGTTGCTGCTCGTGGCTGAGAGGGCTACGGATTCGTACACTAGGCTCTTGGCCGAAGTCGGGGCGACAGTTTTGGTGCTGCTAACTCGCGCCCAGCTGCCCCTGGCCGCTGTTGCGGCTGCTGGCCGGCGTTGCTCTGTGCAGCAGGTCGGGCTGCGGGTAGGGTGAGGTAGAGGAAGGATGGAGGGCGGGGAAAGGAGAAGAAGAAGGGTGCGAGGCTGGTCGGAGCTGAAGGGCCGAGAAAATCGCCCCTCAATCGCCCTCTCGCGGCTTCCCCCCCCCCCTCCCCCTTCCTTCTGTTCTGTCGGCACTAAGTGCCGCCTCCCCTGTTCTATCGGGTGGGAAAGAACGAAGATAAGCGAGAAAGGGCTAGGGGGCGGATTATAAATTACCCAGCAAAGATCAAAATTTACAACTAGGTCCCTGAACACTCAGATGTCCGTATCTTTTAACTCGGAAGTCTTTTTCGAGTGATTTTTCTTGCAACGGTTTAAGCTCGGAATTCTCTATAACCTCAAAGCATAAAATTATGTTAACTAGTTTGTCACAACAGGTCAAATCGCTAATTGCAACAGTGAGTACTCAGCTCAACATAATGTACTAAATAATCAACATTGACACCATTAATTGTCTATGGTGATTCAAACTCAACTATTGCTTCACATATTAACTTATTTGATTAACCATGATATTTAATTTTATACTCAACACTAATTGAGGTGTTTTACGTAATTCGAGGTATTTATTGACTAAGCAAGGAGTGGGTCATAACAACCTTTTCCCCTTAAAAGAATTTCGTCCCGAAATTCCTAAAAGAGAAAGGAAACATGTTACTCATTTCTGACTCATATTCCCACATGGCTTCTTCTATGTTATGGTTCCTTCATAAAACCCTCACTACTGGTATCTCACGAATTCTTGAACTTTTGATCCTCTGATCAACTATCGGTATTGGTCCCTTAACCTAGGACACATCTAATCTGATCCCAGACCAACCCACAAAACATTGTCTTCCCAGAATCATTATAACAGTAACTCAATTTATGATAACTACTGAGAAATTATCATACTATACATGCAGACAAACTAAAATTCTTAAATAAACAGAATGCATGTCAATCTGGTACTAAATTAAAATCATGCAATTTAACTGTTAAATTCATCACTACATATCATACTGAAAATTGATATCAAGATACTTGATTCATCGTACACCCCATCCTTAGGGTTTCATTTGCCTTGTTCATTCATCACATGCCAACACCCTACTCTTAGGGTTATCTCATTCACTAATCACATGGCAACACCCTACTCTTAGGGTTTCCATTATCTCATCAGTTTGATTGCAATTCAAATCACAATACGGTATCATTCAGAAACTGGCAGAGCAGTATATTTCAAATTATTGTAATTACTGAGTAATGTTTATATCATGCATGCAGACAAATAAAAAAAATTCATAAATAATCCAAACTCAAATCAATTTTGGCACAAACATACTGAATTCATGCATTTGATCATCTTATTACATCAATAAGAGTTATTTACTTCACATATAAGAAACCATCTGTAATATTTATCAATTATCTGAAATTTCTCGAAGTACGTGCATATTAACCAAATTCCTGGTTTATGCACCACATAACTCAATTAAGAGTTATTTACGTATCATATCACAAATATTTAATAGTACTTGAGAATTTCTGATAATATCTCAGAGAAATGTGCCAATTCATGTAAATGTTAAGTCACACATATTAACATAACAGGAAGCATGCAACTAGATTTATTTGAATATTTTAATGCTATCTTATTATCTTGAAATCATACACCTAATGATTTACCAAATTTGTATTGCCTGGGTTTATACCCAAACCGTACCATTATCATTTGTGTATTTCCAAACTCAACATTCACATAAGGCAACTTGTATGAGACTTAAATATTCATTCTTACTTCCACTGAAAAGCAAAACACATGCTCTCAGCATGTCCTCAAGAGTCTGAATGGTTTTCTCAAACTGGCCATCCGTCTGCAGTTGAAAAGGTTATATTGAATCTTAACTTTGTGCCTGAAGCACAATGCAACTGTTTCTACAATCCTAAATGTGAACTTAGAAACTCAATATGATATGATTAAATCTGGATTACCAGGCAATCTAACTATTTCATCCATATATATCTTAGTCAAATTTCGAGACATCAAAGGTCGACTTAATATGAAGAAAGTGAGCAGACTAAATTAGTCTATTCACATTCATTCCTATTAAATCACAACCTTTAGGTATCCTGGGTAATCTTACCACAAATTCCATTGTGATAAATTCCCACTCTTAATCCAGCATAGAAAAATATTACAAGGTAGCTATAGATCTCTAGGGTTCAGCCTTAACCTACTGGTACACATTACTCCTAACCACGCACTCAGCTACATCCTTCTTCATATCTGACTACCCATTTCAACCTCTCGAGACTCATATACATCTTAGTGTTTTCCTGAAAACATAGCATACATCAATACATACACTTCTATAAAAATTCTTTTCTTTCAGGCTTTTCCCCTTAAAAGAATTTTACTCTATCTCGAGATACACACAACATGTCATGTTAATACAACACCTTATCATCATAAAACTTAAACTCTAATCTCTTTTCCTCCTATCAGGTCATGCATGGTCTGGCTTAATTTACTATCACCCTTTTGTAGTTCCTTGATTTGATCATAAGAAGTAGGCTTAATTTACATCTATACAATCAAATCACTTTGTGTTGTCACCCCTAAGCCTAAGTTCAACTTCCACATTTCTACTAACAGGTCTCTATTGAAACCTGTCATAGAGAATGCATTAGTTTTTGAACTTGACTTTCTGTTGAAAGCATTATTCACCACATTCTCCTTACCAGGGTGATAATCTATTGTCACATCATAAAGATAATGGCACCATGTCTTAAAAACATGAACTACATCAACTATCTTCAGTTCATATATCGGATAATACTCCACTTTCTATGCTACTTTCTTATAATTACATTTTAGGTTTATGTTTTACTCTTTTCTCTAAGTCATTTCATGTTGTTCATGTACTGATCAGATTATCTACTTCAAAACCCTAGATTGCTTTCAAAGCCAGTTTATTTTTCATAGAACATATCTCAAGATCTTATTTTACAAAGACACTAGTATACAAGGTTACATCACTAATGATATCCCTTAAACTACTACAACTTTAATCATTCTAGGGTTTGATCCTTTATTAATAGCATAGCATTATTGTGTGTGTGTGGTCGATTATATAAATCAAATTGAGTTACTTGGGTCAATAACATACTAACCCAGCACTCAACTTAATTACATTAGCTGAAAATTCAGTTTTCATAATAGTTTCTGTAATTCGTTTGTTAAACAGCTAATAGAAGCTCAAAAATTTCTGGAAATTTTATATGATATACCTAATGAAGTTTTAGACGTCCAGTAAAAATTTCAGATCATTTCAAGTTACCAATAATTAATTACAAATCGAACAGTGCACTGCTATATTGCAGTCTGCAGCAGGTTCGGCTGAGTTACAAACTCGGCCGACACCCTTACTGTAGGGGTCAAAAGTCATCCAAAAATTTCACCAATTTAACAGAGTGTCTAAAATTGTATTTTCAAGCACAGTAAAAATTTGAGATCAATCGGATATTCTAATAAAAAGATAAAATCCAATTACCACACTGCTATATCATTCAGAAAATGTGATCGGTCGAGTTTGAAACTCGGCCGATAAACAAGTCAGAACATTATTAAAAAATTCTGATATTTTCCAATGTTGTCTACATTTTATATATCCAAATTTGAGCTAAATCAGAGTTACACATAAAACACTAAAAATCCTTTAGTGAGACATTCTATTTATCAAATTATGTATTCATATGTCATTAAAATCCTAATTTGGGCCAATTAGGGTCTATGCTTCTCAAACCCTAATTCTCAAGACAAAAGAATATTTAGACTTCTTATCATAGTTAAAACGTCCTAATGTATATATATTCTCACTATGTTATGAGTCTAAATCATCCAGAGTCTATTCTTATTTTACTGTTAATAGGAGTCATTAAATCCCAGTAACGCATCCTGCCAGCCGGACCAGGCCGAACCTGTAGTCCTGAAGCCAAGAGCTACTCGGGATTAATCAACCCCTATTAATCTTAAACATGTGGAATGAATATCCACTCAGAGCAAACTCAATTAAACATAATTGCGGGTCTACTTTAATACAAAGAAAACAAACATTAAACAATTCACTTCATGACACAACAATATAAAAGAATCATGTTTGCTTTACAAACTGAACAATTTAATTTCATGCATATAAGAGCATTTCTAGTGATCTTTATATCAAATAAGCAAAATCAAGTAAGAGTTATGTCGCATCCTATATGTAATCTCTTGTTCCTATATAAATTTCTTATTTCATAACCCTAAGATTTCTAGGGTTTTCCTCTAGCCTATCCTTCCTCTGTATACCTGGCCAGGGCATCCAGAGAAGAACAGACAGAGTAGCTTGATACTGGTCAATCTAAGTATTCAGACACTTGGCCAGGGTATCTAAACACTCAGACCTTCCAGAGCTAGAACTCATCATTTATTATTCGCCTTACTTATAACTTTATCTTTTGACCCTAATGATTCTTAACGACTCAACTTAAGCTCATTACTTGATTCTCGTGACCTCATCCTCTTCCTGCTATCTGCAATAATATAACAGAACATCTCCTGTTAGAAAATTACAGATAGAAGAAAGACTCCTAAACCTTAATCCTATTGGTCTCTTATCATCCCCTGACCTTGAGTAACTACGTACTCAAACCAAAGCTCTGATACCAAAGTTGTCACGCCCCAATTTCACATTAACCACAAACCACAAGATTAGGACGTGACAGAATGGGATTTGCACATAAGCCAACCACTCTTCACTTTTTAAAACATTTTAAAGACATTAATAGAAAAATCTGATTATAAGATGTAAAATGAAACTAAACAAACTGCGGAAGCATCTTTATTAACTGACTAGCAATATAAACAGAGTCTACAACATATTACATTGTTCGACATAAAATAAAGCATAACAGTTAAATTCATCTTTATACACATTCACTCTCTCACTCACACCTTGTCCCAAAGATCGAGGGAAAAGGACTAAGAGACCTCTAACTTCTAACTACGAACCTTCTATTGACTAGGCGTTAGGATGAAACGATTCTTCAAATTTCCTGCTGCTGATGATAACCTGAAAATGTTTTGAGTAGAGGTATGAGCCTACTCGCTCAGTGAATAGCATTTCACTTAGCTATCACTAAACAACTCATCAGGTTTATAAATTGAAATTAACATAAATGCAGAACTAAGCAAGGCAGTTCTAATAACATAACAAACATACAAATAATAATCACATTCTAAATCATCAACAGGTAATTCAGGTATATAAACAGTTATATAAATTTACTGTGAACCTACATGATTATTTATTCATTTTATTATGCCCTAAATATATGCAGTGTACTCTGCATATAAAGATCCGCAACAAGTCCATGCTACGGTCCCACCGTACAAGACTTAGCGACACACCCGGGAAATGCTAAGTCTGACGCCAGCCCTGCTCTGCTACAGGACCCCTGGCTCTCCGTCCAGAACATAGGCTCTACGGCCTCAATGCACAACCACGTGTGCTCCAGACTCCTCCTTTAATCGGAGTACACCGGCGGAGAGTCACAGGGTTACCTTCGTGACACACGCATGAATGGTGTTAGATAACCGTGTTTTCCTTTTTTCCTCTTTTTCCCAGTGCCATCGTGACACACGCACGATTGTTGTTAGACACTGCCTTTCTTTCTCTCCTCGTGCCACCAGAATTACTCAACCGGTTGATGTTGGACACGAGTTTCACCCCTAAGTAACAGACCTTCCTTTAGGGGTTCTACGGTGTTAGGGCACTTAGGTCTATTAATTAATTAACAATTAAACATACAAACAGGAATATCACATTTCATGCATTTTGTACAATCTGAATAACACATGAAGCAAATATATATCCTTTATCATCAATAAACATGAACAAATATCATTTATCCACTTTCGATGCTAAACAACTATTTTTAAATCAGCAAATACATTGCAACTATAATACAGGAAATTTATCATTTTCACTAAGCATATCACGTAGTTCAATTCTAATGAATCTAACATACTCTATTGTATGAACTACACTATTTAGAAGTTATATCAATTGATACAGAAGCACTTAAACAATTAAATTGAGTTAAATATTGATTTCTAAATGAACTACTACTCACATTCTGGAACTCGGACGACCAAACTGGGAATTCGGCCGATCGGCTGGTAACTCGGCCGATCCACCTGCAACTCGGCCGATCCAAACCCTGCTCGAAAACCTATAATGGGAAACTCGGCCGAATCATGCCCAATTCGGCCGATCAAAACACTGATCGTCAAATCTAATTAAGGAACTCGGCCGAATCATACGCAATTCGGCCGAACAGTGTACAGACCAAAAACTAAAACGAACATGTTGCAATGGAACAGTGCACGCACACACCTCTAGGTTGGGATCAAGCTCAACTGGTGCTAATACTTGGCTATTGGTTGCGGATTTGTGGTCTGAACCTCAAGGTGGATTCGAGGTATTAGTCGTGCCCAAAAGGACCTGCTTCATGTGTCGTTGGGTCACCTTCCTCCTTGAAACTTCCCAGCCATGAACCTTCTTCGCGCACAGGTGGAAGAAATGAACTAGGAACGCAGCTAGTTGCTGATCGTGGCTGAGAGGGCTACGGATTCGTGCACTAGGCTCTTGGCCGAAGTCGGGGCGACAGTTTTGGTGCTGCTAACTCGCGCCCAGCTGCCCCTGGCCACTGTTGCGGCTGCTGGCCGGCGCTGCTCTGTGCAGCAGGTCGGGCTGCGGGTAGGGTGAGGTAGAGGAAGGATGGAGGGCGGGGAAAGGAGAAGAAGAAGGGTGTGAGGCTGGTCGGAGCTGAAGGGCCGAGAAAATCGCCCCTCAATCGCCCTCTCGCGGCTTCCCCCCCTCCCCCCTTCCTTCTGTTCTGTCGGCACTAAGTGCCGCCTCCCCTGTTCTATCGGGTGGGAAAGAACGAAGATAAGCAAGAAAGGGCTAGGGGGCGGATTATAAATTACCCAGCAAAGATCAAAATTTACAACTAGGTCCCTGAACACTCAAATGTCCGTATCTTTTAACTCGGAAGTCTGTTTCGAGTGATTTTTCTTGCAACGGTTTAAGCTCAAAATTCTCTATAACCTCAAAGCATAAAATTATGTTAACTAGTTTGTCACAACAGGTCAAATCGCTAATTGCAATAGTGAGTACTCAGCTCAACATAATGTACTAAATAATCAACATTGACACCATTAATTGTCTCTGGTGATTCAAACTCAACTATTGCTTCACATATTAACTTATTTGATTAACCATGATATTTAATTTGATACTCAACACTAATTGAGGTGTTTTACGTAATTCGAGGTATTTATTGACTAAGCAAGGAGTGGGTCATAACAATGTACTTTTCACTTAGCTTCTCAAGATCCTATGAGACCTCTTTAGGTTACCTTAAACCAACAAAACTGATATACACCCTACTAAAGGGGTCCCTCTCCCAATATGGGAGGAAAACTATCTCTTGACAGCAAGTTCACAAAAGATCTTAGGCCTAGGGTCTACATCCACATGAGCCTATTTAACCCTAGCAAGTTATTAAGGCACAAGCAGACGACCTACTGTACCATGCTAGGTCATACTTATCCTCTTTCCTCGATGCTGGATCAAGATCATACCTTCATTTATCATCAACCTAGCTGTGAGGGGTTCATCAAACGTACCTTAAACTTAAGGGACTTCGATTTCCCTCTAAACATGAGGAGTACCATGCTCGAAACTATAGCAACTTAATTCTCGTCATGAGAATTAGGTACACTGCTTCCCCTCTTAGGCCTAGGAACCCTAGGTTCACTTGTAGGTGTCCAACTGCATGCTCTATCTCTTAACCACGAACCAAGCATGCAAAAGGCATGACATGCACTTCTTGTCATCCTTCAACTCGAGCAACACTTAGAGTTGGGTCCTCCTTAAGGACAACCAACAAGGTACAGGGCCTCATAACCTACTACTAAACCTTTCTAGGTCTAAGGAACTCTTCTTCCTACCTCAGAAGGTAAACACCTATACCGTAGGCACATAGGTACCAGAAGCTTCATCTTCTCACTAGGGTTTGGTTCGTCCCATGGAAACCAAGACACCATCAACCTCAAGGGATCAAGCATGTGGTGACCACTATCATCCACTTAGGTCGCATCATCCTCAACTCCTGACTTCTCCTCGTATCCCGGAGTCTAGGATTCCAACCTTCTTGCTGGGTTTCCTGCTCTCTCTGTAGAGATAACCCTACAACTAACCTCACCATTAGATGTCCTCTCTTCATGAAAGGTCAACCTCAAAAGCATGCCCCTACCTGGATGAAGCCTATGTTCAGCTCATGTTCGCTCAAGGTTATCTATAGCCCCTTAGGCTTATTACATAAGTTATCCATCAAACTCTCCCGGCTAGGGTTTCGACCTATAGCTCGCACTACTGGTACATCCTAGGTGCCTATTATGACCATATAAGCTCATGGGGTTTCCATAGGTTCTTCTTTAACCTCATCTATGAAGGAGCTATCATTACTCTAACATGCATGACCCTTTCCAGGATTGGGTTTCCAAAGGTGCTAGGTTACCCATGGATCATATGACCTCCCAAAGGTATGTCCTTTCAAACACCTGGTCTAACTCATCTCTCTCTAACCTTCTTTGCAATGGAGATCTCTATCTCCACGACTAACTTATCCTCCTGACAAGAAGGCCTAGCCTCAGGTCTTTTCTGAGGACATGACAACTTATGTCATACGACCTAAGCATGTATCTATTCTTTAATTTGCACTTAATCGATTAAGCTTATGTCCATGACATCTTATTTACATGCTTTTCATTTAATTTGGTGGAGGATCCCTTAAACCTTATTAACCTTACCCATACCTCAAGAGGTTGAGGAGAAGAAATAAAACCCTAATCCTTTAGGTCCTTATCAGAATTTTCGTGATGAGAAGGGATGAATAAGATGATAAGTCCTAAAGGTGTCTTATTTCGATTCATACCCTATGACTTTGGCCAGGCAGTCACACAGATCCGGGAGTCCTCATATTCCGACTAGCGGTGCGGAGGAAAATATTGCCAGCCCCCGGTCGTGATCCTTTTCTAGACACCTCCATCTTTCGGATAATCCTCTAATAACTCCCTTGGGTTCTATGAAGTTTGTAAAATTTAATAATTATTAATGGTTAACTGAGGAACCTAAGCTCTGATACCAAATTTTATGACGCCACTTCCCGATAACCCCCAATTAAGGGAGACTGAGAGGTCGAAGCCGCACCCATAACTTCCGGATCAAAGGTTCGGCAATTAACCAAGAATAATTATCAAATTTTAACCTACTATACTGAACAACTATAAGAAAAATAAATTTTTGCATACCTTTTTGAAAACTTGGATCTATAAACTTCTATCCACTTAAGGATTCTACTCTAACTAATCCTCCTTGTATTTAACTTCATGTATTTCACAATATGACGATTTATTGTTTGTCCTTTTGGCTTGTACCTAAAACACCAACAAACAAAACGTCGGTCAGCCGAAGCTGGTATGTGGGGGAAATAATAATTATGTAAACATGTTAATAATGTAATCATTCAATTAATCATTTAACAACCAATATTACATTTTAGATATAACTCTGCGATCCAAGAGTACCCTATCCCCTATGTTTTCCCCATTAAACCCATCATGATCCACCTATAAGTGAACCAATTTCTAGGGTTGAGTCACATGGCACTATTCATAAGTAGCCCACTCCTTAACTCATGGCAGGCTAATGAGTCTCACGGCACTACACGTAGGTAGCCCAATTTCTAACTCTCAGTAACCTAGACCTTGCTCTAGGATTACCCCCTTTTTTTCTTAGACGTTTCAAAGCAATAGAGGTGGACCCAAATCTATTCAATTATATACACACATTTATAGTGATAATCCTAGTCACTTTATAGTTGCTCGAAATAAATAAACATCCAACAGTTATTTTTAGGCAACCGATTAAAACTTCGGGAATCGCCATGAAACTAGAGCGATTATTCATAAGCGTAACCACATACCTGATTTGATGATTCATGTAGATTATTCAACATATACTTCATGTATATACAATCAAGCCAATCAACAGATCCAAGCAAGTAATTCAATCATCACATAATTCCTGAAAAGAAAATGTACTCTATTTATTACACACTTTATCAAGAATCTACTTTATTGACTTGGATTCTCTTTCTAGGGTTTCTAATCCGCATTAAGGTTTCATTAATATTCATTAGGGTTTCTTAGGTCAATTTCTCAAATTTTATCCCTTTTAGGTTAACAAACCCTAAAATACTCTTTTCCATTTATATGAACCTTAATTGCTCAACTATCCATTTTAATAGTCTTTTATACCCAAATTGACTTAGGATCATCACATCCCTATTTATTCATGGTTTTGAACAATTAAACCAATTAAAAGACATATTCATCTAAATTAGGGTTTTCAAGCTCATTAATACATAATCATGCACTAAACCCTAAATTAAGCCAATTATATAAAAAGATCATCTAAATTAGTGCAAAGTTCTTCCTTTTTGAACATAATGTACCTTTTTACATTTAACAGGTTAACATCAACTCTAATGATCCATAAAACCCTATTAAACACTTTATTTATTTCAAAATAGGATTTCTTAATCTTTAATTCATTAAAGATGATAATTTATACTACATTTCGAACTATGATCAGATTCAGGTTATAAAACTATTTTTCTTAGATTCCTTGTGTTCTTATGATCAAAATACATATATTATTTGTATTTATCCGAGCTACGGTTTATTAGATACGATTTTTGCAATAAATCACTTACTTCGGCCAATCGAATTGTGCCACGTAACCTCTCCCATGCAACGCATGCTTTGGGAAACATTTCGAAAAGATGTTTGTGCCCCTGGTTAATTTGATAATCCCTTTAGCCCACGAAGGGAAAAACTGTCCAACGCGCCCTGGTCATCTTCCTCCTCGCCTACCCTAGCGCTACCGCTGCAGCAAGCGCTAAGTCCGACACTGCCGCCCCCTTTCCGGACCACGATAGCCACCATGGATGGTTCCATTGGCTCCGACAGGGTCCCGCGCTTCAAGGAGTATCCTTTATCCACAGCCAAGGCGACCCATTCACTCCTACTAATCCCTGTACGGCGGCCGATCTAGCTGCTCTTATGCAGATCTTGCGCAAGGGCCAGAGCAAGGAGATGGAGTCGAGCCTCCATCCAGCTGACGCGGGAGCATCGTGCACCCTTGCTCTTCCCGTCCCTGGCTCCTCCTTGCTCCAAGGGTCGCGGTGCTCCTCTCAACTAGGTTTTAATGTGAGTACATGATGGAGAAGAGAGGGGGGATGCCCGAAGTCTCTTTGGGCTCAAGTCCCTGGATACAACCTTTAAATAGGAGATGATAGCAGCGTCCCATCATGCTCAACCATAAGGAAAACACGTCCCCATCATCCTACCTTCCTTCTTTGTGAAGAAAAAGTCTTCTCTCTCTCTTCTTTGTATCTTTCTAATATCCTTTATTATTTGGATATTTAGGTTTTCAAAATCCCTCTTTCATTTTCTTTACACTTGTCCTTTTCATTCATTGGCCACGAATTTCTATTTTTAATAGCAATTATTTCCTTTTTATCAATATCACCAAAATTCATTAATAATGTATCACATTATCCTCTTATTTTGCAAATTTTGGTATTTTCTCTTTCCTCTTCCTTCATTGGGGCTCCTTGTACCCCAATAAACTCAATTATTTCGAAATTACTTTTTAAGGATACTTATTATCCTTCTAGATGCATCGATATGCATTATTTCACATTATCTTGTTTATTTCTTACTAAAATAGTTCTTTTTTAGGATTTCTCTTTATTTCTCTTTTATTTTCCTCATTGGCATTCCCTTTAATATTAGCAACCTCATGGATACGAAATTTCACCAAGAAATCTCATTTATGCCTCTTTCCACTCATTTTCCACATTCTATCATTATTTTCAATTTATTTCTTAATAAAGAAATACTTAATTAAACTTTTCTTTTCTTATTGACTTCTCTATGCAACTTTGGACTCCTTGGTACCCAAGGAACCCAAGAGGCACGAAATCCTCTTTGGATTTGCCTTCTAGAGGTTTCTACATATTTCTTTTCTTAAAAATTCAATTATCCATTTACTAATTGAATTTCCTTGTTATTTGGGCCCAATAGCCAATAAAGCCCACAACACAATCATCAAGGCTATTTTAAATGAAATCCATTTATTTGAAGCAAATTATATCATTATTTGTTCAAATATGTTTAATATGAGAAATTACATTTCTCACCAAATGAACCCAAAAATTGGGGTTGTAACAAGTCCTCATCATTTATTCCCCTTGTTCCCATAGGACAACTAAAGGAAAGTCAACAACAACAATACTTCATATGATTATCATAATAAATCAAGAGAATACATATCAGAACGATGGGAATTGTAATGCACTCGTTCTTCTCTTTCTTGATCTGTTGCACCTTCTCCTGGTGCTACAACGTTGCACCTAGCAACGTGTTCCTCGTGTTTTCCAGACATTTTTAAAATTCACCCTTTCTTCTACATATGCAGAAGTCACTATAAGATATATTGGAGGATACTAGAATAGACTCAACACCTTAGTCCTATGTCTATGTAGATTCAGTGAACTTTAAGCTCTGATACCAAAACTTTGTGAGACCCGATATCAAATCAAGCCATCACCAGCAAATAATTGTGGAATAACCATAAGCGGCGGATTAACAAAATCACTAAAAATTAAAACCATTGTGCAATGAGATCCTCTTCCAGGAAACTCTTAATGAAAGAACCAAAACTTTAGATACATCAGGGTTCACATTGTACATACATTGTACTATCTCATCTCGAGGATAACATATAACAGTTGCCTTGTCAAGACATATACTGAAGTAACATAAAACCTCGAGGCATACAAGCCAAAATCTCATATTGTTGATAAAACCTTCACATACCAACTCCAAGGACCTCAGAGTACAGAGACGACATATAGGACTTCTATCTACAAGACATAATAGATAGTACACTCCACATGAGTTGTTACTACTGCCCCTACTACTGTTGTTCTCCCTCTACCCCTCGTGCACGTCCACCTAAAAATGTGGATCCCACGGGGTGAGACAATTGTCCCAACGAGAGTTATAACTCTTTGACAACAATGTTATTATCACAGGTAAGCAGTGTGAAACTGGGTAGGGGTTCTTTTATATTAACAACTAGGATTAATCATTATTATAAGCAGGACCAAGTAATCTCTTCTCTTAAAGTAATGCAGCTATATATGATAGAGCAATAAATCATCTATTCACTTTACGAGGAATATAAAGAAACATGTATAGCATATATCCAATTAAGATGTATAAAAGAAGTGTACATCAACCAATATCTTCCGTATTCAATCCTTAATAAAATATGCTACACGACTGATTACATATTTACAATCACACTTATGCCCTGAAGAGATGAAGTATACCGTTCATGTTCCAACCGACCACAAACTTCTCACAAGTCGGTACCATATAAGGTCAATGATAGAGTCGGGTGTAAAGACCTCTCCCTCCTCGGTCAGTATGAGACAACTGACAGTGACATCTCATGTAAAACTACAAAAAGAGCATTCCAGGGTATAGTGGCATCTTTGCTCAGAGTTACAGCCACAGCATGCACTCTCTTAGGGGAAAACAGACCAACAACCTTCCCCAGTTATAAAATTATTGAGTCATGGCATATAGCCATACTTTGAGCCACAGGCCAGTTCACAGTTCTCATTGTGGACGTAAGGATATTGGCACCCATCGCCCCCACATATTCAAAAATATGCCCTCTAAGTTAAACTTGTTTCACCATTCAGCAAATCCTGACACTAAATGGATCTACGGCTAGGGAACTACATTATAAGATTCCACTTGATTAATTAGGTGCATTATAGTATCTTTTAGCACCAACCAAGTTTCAAACATGAATTATAACAGATGCTACAAAGAAAGGTGTAATACATTTATCAATTACTTTTATATCCTTTGGAACACTTTGAATGCATAACACTCGGGATCTCAGTCATGTATCACATTACTGGGAATTCTCATCCCTTAACATTATCATCATCATGATTATTAGATCTGGGTATTCAAACCCTTAGTTCATCACTAAACACTATTACCACTTATCAGGTAACTATTACCTCTAGGTCCTCATACCAAGGTATACATGATACTTGTTGCACAAGCATCACACATGGCTCACAAGGCCCATTTAAACATCTTGTCACCTCTCACTAGGAAACAACTATTCACATGGCTCACAAGGCCCATTAAACATCTTGTAACCTCTCACTAGGCAACAATTATCTTTTAGGTCATCAGACCACATAAAAATTATACTTGTTATACAAGTATTTAACATGTTTCACAAGGCTTATGCAATAAGAGAAATACAACCTTCCCATTATTAGGGTTAGGGTTTCCCTTTTAGACGAATCGGGTTTCAAGTTCATATTATCAATACAAACCCTAATTCATTGCTCGACACATCTAGGAGCATGCATTTATATCATAAGTATTCAGTCATACTAATTTATTCTCATAATTTATCATTAAATGATTTTCAACACAAAGTATGAGTTTCTCTCTCATCCTCATTAGGATATTGATTACATCTTACTTTATTAACTTGTCTTAACCCTTTATCAAGGTATGTTAGCCTACACTTATGAAAGTGCATTAAACTCATTACATCTTAATGTAACAATTGACATAACACACTTCATGTGTTACTCATCCAAGTATATTGGATTTAAGGTACATCAAGGTGTATCAACCTTGAGGTGCTGGATGTGATATTTATCATGCCTTGGTGTATCACTTCCCTCATCACTTTCAACTTACTTAAGTTCATCAACTTATCTTGTATTAGGGTATTTCCCATCCTAATACTTTAAGAACTAACTCATCACATTTATCCTGTAGTGTATTGGCCATAAATCACACACTTTGAATTACCCAACTATCATCAAGTCATATGGACTCATCTCGGGTTAAGGCATTGTTGATATAGGGTTGACCATTATCAACCACTTTAGGTGTTTCACCTATCAAGGTATTAATCATACCATTACTTGGTGTTACACTCATCACTCCTAAGAGTGTCTTTCCCTCAATTTTACAAGGTGTATCGGGTTGAATCATGTATGTCAAGTTGAACACATGTATTGGATTAGGTGTATATCAGGCTAGGCATCATCATATCCCTCATACCCTTACCCATCAAGGTATCAACCTTACCAATCATATGGTGTATCACCTTCACCATACATGGGTGTAGCATCCTCACCTCACTTAAAGATATTGTCCACTCCATACTTCAGTGTATTGGCCATCACATGTTCTAGGTATTAACCACTTTACCACTTTTGCCATCTAGTGTATTGGGTTACCCACCATATTGTTTTAGAAATGTGTTATCAAACCATATCATCCAAGAGGTTTATGTTTAACCCAGTATTGGTTTAGAGGTGTATGCTTGCTACCCATATCGCCCAAGAGGTGTATGTGTGCCTCCATATCCGGCAAGAGGTGCATGTGTGCCTCCACATCGGGCAAAGAGGTGTGTGTGTGCTTCACACCATATCGGGAAAAGAGGTGTGTGTGTGCTTCACACCATATCAGGCAAAGAGGTGTGTGTATGCTTCACACAATATCGGGCAAAGAGGTGTGTGCACACTTCACACCCTATTGGGCAAAGAGGTGTATGTATGCTTCAAACCATATCAGGCAAAGAGGTGTGTGTGTGCTTCACACCATATCGCGAAAAGAGGTGTGTCTATGCTACAAACTATATCGGGCAACGAGGTGTGTGTGTTCTTCACACCATATCGGGCAAAGAGTTGTGTGTGTGTGTCTCCCAAATCGGGTTGCTAAATATTAGGGTTTAGCATATCAATTAGAGCTATGTACTTGACACTATATTGTGCATGGGGTCTTTGCTTGACCTCATATCATGCAAAAGGTATATGGTTGACACCATATCATGTTCAATATGTTAACTTCATTACCATATCATGCAAAGAGGTATAAACTCATAAGTATATCGTGCTAGTGATGTATGTACATGACCATATCGGGTTAGAGGTGCTTGCTTGTGTGCTTGAACCCGATATCACTTTGAATCATGATACCATCATCTTCAAGCTCTAGAACTTCGTTCTAACTATTCTAGTATATGCATAACAGATCTAGGAAACTATTAGAACTCATAGATTCATCAAGTATTCAAGAAAACTCGAAATTGAAAGTAAACCATCTAGTATAGCAAGATAGGTGGTGAATAATAACATGATTGGGTTCAAGTTATATAACCCGCCTCAAGAACAACTTCAAAGCTTCAAGATCAAAAGCTCCACGTTCCCAAAGTAGAAGATGAACTACCATAGATTCAAGACTCGTTCACAACTCCTTTATAAGAAAAGAATCACCATAGATAAGAACTTGGTGAAGAAGAAAAGAAAGGAAAGAATCACAACTGAGATCCATGCTTGAACCTAGGTTGAAGATGACCATGGCTTCACCTAAGCTTAATGGCTCAAGATCATCCTTAATCCTTTATTCTTAGCATGATATCAAAGAGTAAGAGAGTGATAGGGGTCGAAAAGATTCACTAGTAGGTGAAAGGAAGGGTATATATCTTTGAGGTTCATGGGAGAGAGTGTAAGAGGTGTCATTACCTTACTACTAGTAGGTGACACATGGCCATGCATGGATTGACACATGTTCTTGCATGCATTCCATATTTATCTTGCCATGCAAAATAAAAAATTGAGGATAATGCTAGGGATAAGGGTCGGCCTCTTTGGTTGTCTTCTAGGGCAAGCCACTTCCACTCACATTATTATTATATTCACAATTCAATACAACCTTTCCAAAGGAAAGTTGCAAACCGATATATATATTGGTTTATTGAGGTTCTTATCTCGTTTTTACAAAGGAAAAGAGCTAAAAAATGATATGGGAGCCTCCTCTTTGGATCCTTGTCCGATAGGGACTCCCATTTAACACTACAACCCGATACACTCAAGTTAGGGTTTCACATTCAACCCATTTCTTTGTCTTTTCATCACCAAGAATACTACCACTCATAAATGTTTCAAACATGATTTATCCTTATTTCTCTTTCCTCTAATGATACATAAAAGAATTAGGGACACTCTAGAGGTGGTAATTTGCATGTAAACCCTACATTTTGGGTAAATTACAAATTGTAACAAAATTGGTGCAGAAGGTACTAGGATTTCCACAAGCCACCACTTAGCATAATTATCTCTCTTATGATGCTAAAACACTTAAGGCACATTCAACATGTAACATTTTTGCAATATAACCTCCCATCTTGGGTAAATTGCACTTTGGTCCAAAACAAAGGAACATTGCTCAAACAACATTCAATCAGGACCAAACTTGAAACATAAGTGTGTCACATGATAAAAAAAACACCTTAGAGGATTATATTAAAGTTATAAGCAAATAAATTAACCAAAACAAATAGGGTTAACTCATAACCCAGGTCAGGGTCATTACACGCATCATATGTAATAAATAAATGATAAAACCAAAATCTGATCATATTGATTACCCTAAAACACAATAAATTGGTGTGGCTCTTATACCACTGTCGAGAAATATGGGAACATAGTATAGTAGTGGAAACAAAAAAATTATCTATCTATATTCACCAATACAACAAGATTGTGTCAACTACTATGACATAGGAAGGATGGTTTTAGCAAGTTATACCTAGTCCTAGAGCAAGTCCAACGAAAAAACTTACTTCTTTGCAATTGTTGACAAATTGCTCTTAGACAGTGGTTGTTTAGCTCCTGGTCTTCACCATGAACAATGTTTGTACAACCATTACAGTGACTCCTACGTTCTATCCACAGAATAGAGGTTGACTTTGCTCTCCGAGAAACAGTCAAAGGACTCCTTTCTCTAGAATAGTCCACACAGATCAACTAGAACTCATGTCGTTCACCAAGAACATACAGAAAGGAGTTGTCCTCCCTGTTGGTGTACTAGTCACCAACCTGCTCCCCCACTAAGACAACCCTCAGTTGTTCGCTCCCGTGTCTATCCCTCCCTACTCGGGTAGGACTTTCTTGGGCTCTCCTAGTTTCTACAACCAGAGAGGACAACACTTGTCAGATCAACTGATTTTTTATTGTCTATGTAGTTGTTGTATATTAGGAAGCCCCCAGAACCCCTCTATATATATGAGGGGTTAGGTCAGGATTCCCAGTCTCCAGTCAATGAGGGACTAAAAGTGGGAGTGGAAAGGACTAAGAGATCTTGATTTTCTATAACAATTTGCAATCTGCGAAAGCCGAAACGGTTGTTTCGCACACCCAGACAGTCATTTGGTGCACGAGATGGTCTTCTTGCACTGCCAAACGGCCGTTTGACAGTTTCCAATCTAAATCAAATTTGGCTATTTTGAATCCAATTAATATCTCATATTAATTTCCATGTTCCTCAAGTAAAGAACAACCAAAATTATTCGATAAATATTTTTAACCTTCGTTCGATCCAACCAAGATATCTCACCCAAGCGAGATGCTCGTCTCACTTACCCAGACAACTGTCTGGTGTGTTAAGATGAGTCGATCTGTTCAATCATATTGAACCGGTCGTTTCAAGGGTTGAACTTAGCCAAATTGATCTCCAATCAATCTGACCTCCAAACGGTTGTCTCACCTACTTGAGACTCCCGTTTGGCTACCCAAACGGTCGTCTCACTCAGTGAGATGGTCATTTGGTAGTCATGGTCAACCAATCAAAAAATCAATTGTGTGAATTGAATACCTAAACACATTAGTAATCAATTCAATTATCACTCAAGATCAAACTCCTCTTCTAGATGAGTTCCTATGTGTGTGACCCTATAGGTCCCATGTCATGTTGGCAGTGAATGTCCATAAGTAGCTTATGACATCACAAGCAAAGAGTGGTGCCTAGTCACACATCAGTGCTATCCAAGTGAAATGGAAAGTTGGAGAACAACTTCAACCTACAATCAGTATAAGGTGTTGTAGCAATTGTATAATTTGTTTGATTCGGATATCTAGGTTAAACTTGAGGCATGATTGGTCATCCTCTCAACATTCAATCTATGTTTTTTGAGCTAAGAGCAGACTGCCTGAGATAATGTGACCTCAATATCATATATTGATTCACATGTACATACGCATGTGTTTCTTAGTCTCGCTAATCAAGTGGCCAAGATATCATGCTCCAATAGTAGGGACAAATCTCATATCTATCACTCACAGTCTATCCCCATGTGTCAAAGTCACCAATCATTCACCATTATAACAACTCATGTTTCAGGACTACGTTTGATGATGTCAAAGCATACCCAACGGCATGTGATGATTTTAGTAATTTCAGGTTTAAGAATCAGAATTGCCACCTACACTATGTGAGATGACTATGACCAAAAAACCATGTGTCACTCTCAAGGTGGGTCTGTCTGATACACTGTTCTCTAATATGTATCTATGTGCTTGGTTTGATATTATCATATCATGACTAAATGAGATTTTATCATCAACCAACTCACACTCCAATCTTATATATATATTTTTGTCTATCAACCTTTCACAATAACAACTGATCAGGGACATTATGAGAATGTAAATGTATACTCTTAACATCTGTATGATCTTATCTCTTCCAAGTTACATATTTGAAGTCATACGTCATTGAGTAACATTATTCTCTAGACTTTCTATATCTATCCTCATTATCTCATTACTAAATGAAACGGATGAATTGGAAGCTTGTCTTTATATATGTTATTATTAATATTAATAAAATCCTTTTAGGTAATTATGCCATGTCAATCATCATATGATTGGATCTATGGGCGTACCTTACCAACAACATATTCCTCTAGAAAATTTCATTAAATGTATCTGAAAGAATTCATTTTATGTATAACCATTAGACATGTCAAATGGGTGGCTGGTTGGATTTTGGTTGGGTTATTACGGGAGTGGGTCTGGAGGTTGTGGGTCAAAAAGATACACTTTTAAACAGGTGAAAGAAAAGCACACCCAAACCCAACCTAGCGAGTTGCAGGTTACCTGTGGGTGCCCATATAAAATGTATTCAATCAATAATAAGTTGTTGGTTGCTTTCCTTAATACTAGAAAACATATTTAAAATAACTTGTAACTATGTTTTTTTGTCAAATATAGTACAATGGAACCAACAAACTACTACGTTTGACATCAAATCTTTCTATTAGTTGCCAATATATATTTAAACAAAATCGCAGCTAGTTGTGTCGATGTAAATAGGAAAACCAATGTAGTTTTTATAGATCAATATCACAAAAACAAATACTTAATTTTGTCATGTGACATTAGAAATTCCTAAGATTATAAGTAGTTATTTTTTCCTACTGCAAAGAGAAAATAAAGAGAATACAAATGTTTACCGTAAAGTTAAAGAGTTAACTTGTGTAAAACAAATAACATCTTCTAATAGGTGTATGTGTATATTATGTATATAAATACATATGCTTTAGTTAATTGGGTTGCTTACGGGTGTCTGCGGATTACCCATAAAACCCGCTATATAAATGAGTGGGTACGGGTTTGGGTGATTTTCAGTGGGTGGTAAATTTCACCACTCAAACCCAACTTAAATGAGTTGACCCGTGGGTGCCCACAGATTTTGACCCAGTTTGACAAGTCTAATAACCATGTACTCGTATATACATATATACGTAATAATTATAGGCATTTGAGTTTTCAAATCTGATTTACTTTGGCATTGATTCAGTCTATATAAAAATATGTGTCAAATTTCATCTTAACATATCAATGTAAATTATATGGACCAGAATTACGTTTAGTTGTGCAGGCTGAGATATGAATTGTGTCATGTTGGCTTAATCCGATGGGTAATAGAAATGCAAAGAAAAAATTTCATAACAGCGATGGCTTCGACCCTACAACAACGAGATTAAAATGAAACCATAAAAAAACATGCAACTTGGTCGTCTTTGATATACGAGAAGAAGACACGTACTACACATATATGCTATATAGTTGAATTAACATAATATGTGACCATAAAATAATTATGACATAATAAATTGGTCGACAACTATTTTTATTTGCTACAATAGATGTATTAGATAAGTTTTTCGTGTGAGTTTGAATTATCATTTTTGTGTATGTTGATGACAGTTATATAGTTTGTATTCAAAATAAGATACATACTACCTACTAAAAAAGAGATCACATTGTAATTCAAAAAATAATAAAGAAAATTGCATTCAGTCCCCTCCAATGACTTTCTCATATAGTGTATATGAGTCTCCTTACACAACATAAATATTTTGAAAAGAAAAGACAAAAGTGTAGTGTAGATATACCGGGACAAGTTTGTAATTTCAAAAAATAATGAAAAAAATTTACATTCAGCCTCCCCTATAGGTTTTCTTATATAGTATGGATGAGTCTCCTTATACAATATAAACTTTTGAAAAGAAAAGACAAAAGTATAGTGTACACACACAAAGACTGATTTGTAATTTTGAAAAAATAATGGAGATAATTGTATTCATTCCATCCATGTATTTTTTGTATTGTATAGATGAGTTATCTTATACAATATATGATTTTTTTTTAAAAAGACAAAAGTATAGTATACACACATGGACTTGTTTGTTCTTACAAAAGATAATAGAAAATTACATGTTGCGTCTTCTATATGCTTTCTTATATAGTGTAGATGAGTCTCCTTACATAATGTAAAATTTTAAAAAGAAAAGACAAAATTGTAGTGGACTTATCTGTAAATCTAATAAATAATAGAGGAAGTTGCATTTAGGTTCCTACGTAGGCTTCTTATATACAATAGATGGGCCTCCTTACATAATATAAAATTTCAAAAAAAAAGATAAAAGTGTAGTGTACATGGAGAATATTTCATTTTGTCCCCACACCCTTTCTTATATAGTATGATGAGTCTTATTATAAAATATTAAATTTTAAAAAGAAAAGATAAAAGTATAGTGTAGATACACAGGGACCGGTTTGTAATTTTAAAAATATTGAAAAAATTCTTATATTGTATATATGATGACACATTACATGTAAGAAGTGGCACATACAATTGTTCGTCAGATAAGGCCCCATCGACCTACTATTTCTTAATAAACAATTAAAAATAACTAAATATGTGATAATTATTATATAGATTAGAAATGTAAAAAGAAAAAAATCTGAATTGTATATCAAGTGGACACTCTATATGTTTGAAAAATAAACACACATATCCGTCAGCTGCCTTATTACGTAAAAAGTAGACACACAAACATGTCACCTAAAATAAAGATATATAAAGATGATATAAAGAGGAAAGCAAAGTCAACCTAAAATCAGGAAAACACTTCAATAATTAATTATACGTTTTTATCTATATCAAAAGTTAAATATATCAGGCATTGATACGATGCTGCAATCACGAGGTTGATATCTTTTCGCTTATATTTTATTAACTCGTCGTTGTTATTTATTTGAAAATGTGATGAAGTAATCCTTTTGTGATTGTAATTACTATCGATGTATTGATGGGGTGTTTAACCTAATGATGATTTCTGACCTTCGTTGATAATATCTAGTATATAGGTTTATACATCAAGGGTCTGTTTCCCATGATGCTACTATTTCTTTAGATAAGTTTTAGGCTTCATCATGTCTATGCTTTATTTTTTCGATGTTGATTATGATTTCAATTTTTATGGCTTAACCGTTTGATGAATGATTTTTTTAAGTAACTATATATATACTTTATTTATCTTGCAGTTGTCATGCGAATAAACAAGTGGTCAAATTTGGTTTTGTTTAGAGGTCAATTGATTAGGAATATAATTTGCACAAGGTAATGGCAAGCAAAGAAGAGAAAATATCATACTATCAAGTTTCTGATCTTCTTGGCTTTATTTGGGTCGTTATTACAACGTTATGACTTAAAAATGTTTGAAATATCTGACGTAGGAGGTTGACTATAGATGTATTCATACAGTTGGAATTGAGATGTAATTTAGCTACTTTGTCATTACATAATCAATTGGTTGGCTTGAATTGTATACTCCGCTGATCGATTAACTAAACAGTTATGTTTCTTTCTCATGCTACAAGACTGGGTACTCAAGTCTGCTCCAATAAATAGCTGAGACAAGTGTAATAGTAGAGGCTTCAGCAAACAACACTGAAGATGTCAACATTGATTTTCCCCAACCACATAGCCAAACAGATGCATGATTCATTACAACTGTAGAAGTCGATGTACTATTGTTTACATGGCCGTTTCTATGTTTACTTTCACTCATTCACGAGGTGCGTGGGGACCATGCCAAAGCTGAAAACTTAGAATCGTTATCACTAGGTTCATCTACCTATTACCAAGCAGTAGATATCTTCGATGTAGCAGTAACGATGAAATTGCATACATTGTCACTAAATATGAACCCATTCCTTCCGAGTCAATTTGATATCAAGCCACTACGAACATTAATTGTGACTGTGCTTTCAGATCTATTGTCAGCCATGTAAATAAGCTTTGTGTAAAGAAAATGGAAATAATAGCCGCAATGTTCATCTTTTGCCAAATGTGAACAGCTAAGTACAATCTTGCAATGCATTCAACTTAGTTTCAGCTTGAATAGAGAAAAGTGTACAAGACTGGTCGCTAATGAAATGCCAGGCGTCCTTCTTGAAAAGGTCATCAGGGCTACTTGAGCCACTAACAATAGAGAAGTTTAAAATTTAGCCGAAGCCTTTAACTTCTATATAGATTCCAAGAGCCAGTATTGAGTATGTCCTTCCTTCTCAAACTATCACATATTGTCCTCATTGTAAATTGACCTTTTGTATTAAGATTCTGTGACCAAGTATCTATATTATTATCTCTAAAGGTGGAGGTATATGGATGATTTTATCTATTGCATATTGAGGTAGACTGATCAATGATTGTTTAATCTCCGGTAAGATAAGAAAAAAATGATTTAAGATGTGTGTTTTTCTAGTAATGAGATATGTTATAAATGGTCATATTTACAATTAAGAATCGAGTTTTGAATGGCCTATTTCAACACCTATCATTAAATTTCAAATGCTTTAGAAGACTTATCATGTCTATTGTCATTACTAGTCCGTATGGACTAGTAATGACAATAGACATGATAAGTCTTCTAATGATATATATATATATATATATATATATATATATATATATATATATGTATATATATATATGTATGTGTATATATATGTGTGTGTGTGTTTGTGTGTGTGATTTTGTTTGATTTGTAGAGTAATATAATGAGGAATATATACATGTATCATATATTAGAATATGTACATCGGTGTGTACATGGTTAAATTTGATCAAACTAGTTTTTTTTATTGAAACTATGACCAATCTAGACCCCCACCAAACATACAAATCATATTCAAATGTATTTTTGAGTCAATTTCAGTTTGATCTATGATGAGGTTATTGTTTTGGGTCTTAATAAATCATAATATAGACCTAAAATAATCTACAAAACATCTATATCCCGCAATAGAATAGTGTAATGTAGCACTCCAAGATTGATCCCACACAAAGAAAATAAGATGTAATCAATTATGAGGATAAATTCTTATATTGATGTGAACAAACTGTAATTAACAAATAAAGTAACTTTAGTATTTATAATCAGAGAAATAGGCGAATATGTAGTTTCCCCACCACATAACATGTAATTTCTAGTAAATAATTATCCAAATAAACGAATTGTTGATATGTTGGTCATTGCTTAGATAGTTCATAATTCCTCATTAATAAGTAGAATAAACAAGTATCTCATGATGGTCAAACTCTAAACAATGCATTAAGCATGCAATTATGCCCACAATCATCTCGTATACTTTTTTGTTTGAGAAAAGTGTCAGTTTCCTTGGTCTAACCCAAACTCACCTCTCAAGTTTTTTTAGATTACAAAATTAGAAGAGATGATTGACAAACATCCAAAATATCATCAAGAATAATATGATATGTATTAAATAACTAATTCATACATGAAAAGTAATGCAAATAGGAAATCCAATCCATGTCGTTATGCCTCATTCCTAACTGGGTGATCTGCTCACACTTGTACATGACAACATTGAAGAACATGTATAATCTTTAGATAAATATCAATGACAAGATTTGAGAACAAGATAGAATAAAATCAATAGTACAAAGGGTGGGAACCTCTCAATTCCTCTTGTTCTGACCGATTGAGAGTTTAAAATCAATTTGAATCATGTCCATCTCATTCTTCACATTCCTCATGTTGTTCCCTCCTCCCAAGCACTTCAGTTTGCCTTTAATATGTTAGATCCTCTCCCTCCAAGTTGAGATGTCCTAATTGTAAGTTTTAGAAACTCTGGGTTGCATGTTTGGGGTGTCGATAGGAAACCCTTACATTGTTGCTACTACCCAACTTCCCAGTCAACTATTTTGATGTTGTTGAATTATTGTCAGATCTTGCACTAGATTTATTGATGGACAATAAATAAATTGGAGCACCTGTCGACATCCACTCTACTAGTTGCATGCTTCTAGTGGTGCTCTATTTGAATTTCTATAGAGAAGAGATTATTTGATCATCTAGTTTATCCACTACAAGTCATGTGACTATGAAAAGTGTATTATATATAATTTTTGACTTACAAAATGGTTGAGATGATTCCAAAGCTTCATGTTATTCTTTCATAAGGTGTGGGTAACCCTATAATGGTATCTGTGAAGATAAGTTACATCCTTTCATCTATTTTTTTTATTTATTCATCATTAAACCCTAAAATCACATGGAATATTGTGAGCATGTATCAAACTGATAAAACCTAAAAAGTAATAAGATGGAAAATATGCATGATCTATTTTACAAAACTGAAGGCAATTGACCACCAGTAGAATATATAAAAAATATATTAAACCTCTATACTTAGATTCTTGCTTATCCTCACACAAGATCGAAGCATCATCATTGTGAAGTTAAATCAAGAAGATAACTTACTTACAATTTCAGTAAGTTGATAATCTTTTATCCCCTATAAACAATTCAAGATTGTATTCAAACAAGAACCTTTCTTCTATATTGAATTCCCAAATTTAAATCAAATACAAAGCTAAAAGAAAATTAAGAAATAGATTTACAAATGATTACAGTTCAACCATCTCACCTAGGTTTACAATATAGCACAATCACTTCTGAAGTTAAATGCAAGATATAAAACAATAGAGAATGGAAAATTGTCATCTTATCATATGACCAGTCTGAAATATACACATCTACGTACTTTATTGAAAACTAAATTTGATATAAAACATGATTTTTTCTCTCAAATTCTCTACAATCCTTTGGACTAAGGGTTTGTTAGCAAGAAATTGGTCCTTATATCCCAACACACTTGTACAAGAGTAGAGTGTAATTCCTACATATTGAAGCTCTAATTTTTTACTGGTCAATGAGGTATTCCATATTTTTATAGAATATTTTATTAAACATTTATTTTAATTTTATGTAATTGGCATTCAGGTGTCACTTTGATTTGTATTTATTATCAAACATGATTAATCTCAACAGTCATATATATTTGTACTAACTAATCAATAAAGATAGTAGCAAGTGCAATTTCATGAAATTAAAGTCACTTAGTTTTAAGAAACAATTAATTTAGAAAATTAACAAAAATGTACTTCTTCCTTCAATTCCTTAAATTGATTTTTGATAATCATGAAAAGGAAAATATTGGGGCTTATTATTGAATATATGAATATTTTCATCAGTCAATTTTCAAAAAATCAGAACCAATATATGATTGGTTTTTCTGTGAGTGAGAAAGACAAAAATAAACCAATCAATATCATATTTAGCACAATTCACTAAGCCTATTATTATTCAATCCTAAAATGGAAATGTAAATGTTTCAAAATTAAAATAAAATTTCACAAAAAAGAGGTCTAAAGGAAATATGCAATGCAAAAAATCTAATAAAACTTATCACCATCCACCACCATACTTAGAACTTTACTCATCCTGAGTAAACCTAAACTAGGGATAAATGGTAATATCTCAAATTGGAGCAGAGAGTATGGAGGGTATGGTGGTAGTATATGTAATGATGATGAATGAAAATCTTCAAGTTGTGTGTCTAAGTGGTGTCTACATGACCTCAAAGGTAGGCTTATCAATGATATGGGAGATCTCCATGTCTTGAAGAAGTTTGAGTTTTAGATGCTCATTGCCAACACAAAGAGTGATAATACTAGCTTCACATCAATATGAGCTCTCCATGTGGCTAATAATGAAAGTACAAAGATAAATGGATTCAAAAGTCCACCTTCATATCCATCGTAACAAAATTGTAAGCAATATAAATTTTTCTATATACAATGGCACGCCTTTAAAGATCACATGGGGTGGTCAAGAAATATTTGCAAGTTGTACCATCATCTTGTTGGGTTTCATATTCGTAAGGCATACAATTTGGCATAAGGGTAATGACATGATGATATGCTAGCATCAAAGTCTGCAAGCCCGTTCTAACATGTAGAATCTTCAATATGGGATGGTAGGCTGAAGGAACTTGTATCCTTCATCTTCTTGGTCATATTCACTTGAATTATGTTGTTGGAAGTGCATGCAAGCTTGACTTTAAAATTATAAATGAAATTTCTTTTAGAACATTACTAAAAAAGGAATTGATTTCCTCTCTCCTTTCCAATTAGAATGGTTTTTGGCCATATACTTGATGCTATTTTTTGTCATCATATCTTTTTTTGTATTAGTCCATCATCAACTACTACATGTAAAAGTTGTTGGGTTTTGTGGAGGCGATGGGCGCAATGAAAATAATAAAATTTTCTCCATGTACCCAATGAGTAGATCTCATCGACAACAACGTATTCAAAACGAGGGAGAACAAGATATACCTCATCGCAGAGCAAGTCCAGCGACGTCCCTTAGCTAATTATGTGTGTCGCTCCTCGCATGCACAGATGGCCCTCATCCATCCTCTAAACGCAGGCAACTCAGCATTTGTGTCTCTACTTCGTCTATACAGATAGACTAAAATTGTACATCACTCTTCGTAAGCCAGCGGGAAGAAGTAGCCTTCTTCTTGATGATGTGCTAGCATCAGTTTCTCTCTTCCTCTCTCACTTGGGAACAATTATAGGTATATTTCATGTACAAGAGCGTGAGCATTAGTGTTTTAGTGTATCTATAAGTCAGTCGTCATGCCCCTATAAATAGTAGAAGAAAGCAAGTAGGATTTTCCAAAACCCTCAGGTAAACAAAAAGATTGCAGCTGTGTTTAAAATGAGTCACTTGTGGACCAATAAAAAATATTATGAAATTCATTTACTAACCAATTAATCATATTAATTGATTAACTAATTCTCGTCACCCGTCTCTAGTCAATTTGCTCAGAAATAGCTAACGGACTTAAGAATTAGTAGGCTTAACCCTTTTAACCAATTAACTCATGTTATATTCTAATATTATTCTAGTAGATTACCTAAACATTTTAGTAGCCAACTTGATTCATAACATTTTCAATCACATCCACAATTATACTCTTATTCCAACACAACCTATATGTGTGACCCGGTAGGCTCCAAACTACGTTGGTAGTGATATTCATAATCATTTTTTTATTTCACAAGCAATTATTGGTATCTAGAAAGACTTCATTATTGTCCAAGTAATTAGAGAACTAGGAAAATAATTTAACCTATCATTTGTGATTGGTGTTACAGAAATTGTATAGTTTCTTTGTCTATGATATCTGGATTGAAATCGAGGTATAGAATAATCATCCTCTTCAACATTCAATCCATGTTCCTTGAATTATAGCAAGTTCTCTGAGATATGTGTAAGCTCAATATCACATATTGACTCACATCAGCATAGCCATGCACTTCTCAGTCTCGCTTATCAAGTGATCATGATATCATAATTTGGTAGGAGGGACAAATCACATCTACATCACTCATAGTCATCCCCATGTGTCACAGTGCACCCGAGCACCACCTTTATGGCAACCCTTATTCAAGATCATGGTGGATGATGTCAAAGCACACCGAATGACATGTGATGAACGTATTGATTTCAGGTCTAAGAACCACAATCAGCACCATCACTATGAGAGATGACCTGACTACCTATCATGGTTTCCATGTGTCACTCTGAAGGTGGGTATGTCAGATACATTGTTCTCTAACAAGTATCTATGTGCTTGGTTTGATATCATATATCATGATTAATGAGATTTTGTCATCAACCAACACACACTCTAGTCTTAAGTATTTTTGTTGTGTATTAGCCTTCCACAATAACATCCAACTAGGGACATAACAAGAATGCATATACTCTTGACATATGTATGATCTCGCCGTTCAGGTCCTCAACCTAAAGACATATGTCATTGAGTAATATCATTTTTAGACATTTATTACGTTACATCATTATCTCATAACAGAATAATTGAATAAATTGGAAGATTGTCTTTATTATTAATCAAGTCATTTACAAGATATGCCATTACAATCATCATATGATAGACTCTCTAGGCATACATACCAAAAGAAGTTTCTTTGTATGATATTATTTCATGTTGTATAAAGTGTGGAAGACAAGCCATTTTTTAACCCATGGTGAGGATACTTTCATTGCACCTCATCAATCTCTCTTAAGATTCATATGACAACTTCTTCTCCCCTTGATTGAGTTATTATTTTCTTCCTTAGGTTGGAAGTGAGGCTCGGTTGGAATAACTTGATTAGGAAATACATGACGATCTCCTTACATGTCTGTATGTTTTTGGTGGGGATGTTGGCGTACTAATGATGCACCTTGTCTTGTAAAGGAAGTGAAATATATGTTCCTAGAGAGAGGAAGATAATTCATTTTAATCTAGCACCTATCACATAGGTAGAAGAAAATTTAGAGATTCTCATTCAAGTCTTCATTGGTCGTTCTAGCAAACTGATTTTGTTGGATCATTTGTATGAGGTTTGTCTTTATTTTAGACTTATGGCCATTATGTATGGCTTGATGACCCCTTTCATGATGCAGTTTGATGATGAGGATGGCATAGTTACACTTTTCATTCTCATGTATCATCTTGGATGTTACTTGCTTCTTCTAATGTCTAATATGGTTTAGTGTGTGCTCAATCTTTGGATCTAGTTACAAGATATTCCCTTTGTTAGATGATTGTCTCGTGTGATTGTTACCTTAAAAACACAAATATATATATATTAACATTGCGTAGAAATAGATGAGATAGAAATAAAGAATATACGATAAAAACAATAGAAGAAATAACACTATATATATTCTAGTATATAATTACAATATATGGGTTTCCTACTCTAGAATTTATAGTACCCTATAGTAATAGTGTCAAAATTTTGATGACATTGACATTATAGATTTTAATCAATCAAAATATACACTAAAAAGATATACAATCACAATGTCCCACAAGACAATGGTGTCAATGTAGCACTTTAGTCAATCCCATAGAAATCAAGGAAGTTGTAGTAAACCTTTATAGGATTATTTAGTTGAATCAATTGGAATCAAGAATTATTAAAATAAGGTCTTTAACTAAAATTAAATTATAAACTTCATGATTTAAACAAATCAGAGAAATATCTAAGTGTGGGCTTCCACCACATTGGGACATGAAATTCTAGTCAATAAATCTTCAAATATATTAGTTATTCAAACATTTTGGATTTCTTATATATTTCTAGTTTCCCTTACAAATATAGAAGAAATAAGAATTTGTATATTAAAAGACACGTTCTCACGATGATCAAACTCTTAATAATCACTTACGCATGCAACTCTACCCACAACTCTCTCTTCTACTTTCATGTCCTAGAGAATTGATTATTTCAATAGACTAACCCAAACTCACTTGTCACGTTATGGCATAGGTAATCAAAATAGAAGACATTGTGTGCACAAATTGAACTGTATTAAGCATAATAAAAAGAATATATATTCAATACCAAGTCAATACATGGAAACTTATGTAGAATAGGAATAAAGTATATGCCTAACTATAGGGTTTACACACACTTAGACATGCTTGAAATGGACAACATGTATGATTTTGAGATAAGCATCACATCTTTAATATTTTGAGAAGAATATATAAGAAATTCCATTGTATAGAGGGAATGAATCTCTAAGTTCCTCCCATTATAACTCATGGAGAGTTTAAAATCTACCCATATCTTCTCTTTCTTATTCCTCACTTTCCTTTAATTGTTTTCTCCTCCCAAACACTTCCTTTTGACTTGAAGACATCAGAAACCCTCCCTCAAAGTTAAAGGTATATATTTATAAGTTCAAAAGACTTGGGTGCAAGTGTATTGTGTTTGATGGCAATCCTAATAGTAGTTTTTGTTACTCAGTGGCCCAATCTATCTATGGGAAAGTCAATTGATCATCTAAATATTTGAATTTTCTATAGAGAATGTAGTTGATTGATTGGGGGATAATCAATCTATTGGAGGCTACCCAGATAATGGTTGAAATTTAGTCGACCGACTAGAGGCATCTGGAGATGTCAAATTGCTATAGGCAATTGATCAACTAACCATCTAGACAGCCAATAGGTGGCCGTTTGACTCTATGAAGTGTGTTGAATCACAATTTAGACTTCCAAAATGGTTTGTATTATTCTCAAGATTTATTTTTTCATTGTTGGAGGTGTTCTATAATGATGTTAGTGATAATATATCAACATCCTTTCATCTATTCTCTTTATTTATTCATCATTAAGCTTTAAAATCACATTAGATAGGTGATTTGGTAACAAATTAATAAAATCCAAATGAAATTAAAAAATATAGCAAATTTGTACGATCTAACAAGAAAATTTGGAGGTACTTGACCATGTAAAGTAGGCAAAGACATATATTAGTCTAGTGGTTGAGTACAATTTTGTATCCAACCTAATTATAACGCATATAAAAAATTTCTCTTTTACAATTATATATTACCATGTTCCACTTATAATCTATCATCTTTGAGAAATGAATTTGGATTCATATTACAGTAACTTCTTCAAATATTCTCCATCTTTTGGAATGTGAATTTGATTTTCTTAGCCATACTATTAAATAAAAATGTAGAAAAGTTTTTTCAATAATATGGGATTTCAAGATTGAATAATTTTGAGAAGAAGAAGATTTTCTATTATTTATTCAAGTCATAAAATGAGGTCACCATATATGTGGTACCATATCTAGAGGGATATGAGCATCAACAAACCTAAAGATGTGTATCTTATTATAGTATATTAAGAGTACTGACTCAATTCTAGCTTTAACGGAAGGTATCATTTCTTCCTCTTCTAGGTGCATGGCTTAGGGGTTGTATATACTAGTAGGGTTTGTAGGGTAATATGATAAGATATTCCATATCTTCATATATGGCCAACATGTATCAGAATATTCTACAAGGAGTGGATACACGTATCCTAAGATAGATGGTCACTCAAATAAAATGGCACTATAAGTGAGCCAAGGTCCACAATCTATACTAGTAAAAACACTTATTACATATACAATGGTGAATATATTGCCAAAATCTCGAATGGAGAATCTAGGAGGTATGAATTATTCCTAAAGAAACATTTAGTGATACTCATAGGTCTAATATAACACCCATAGAATGCATACCCTAGTATCCATAGCATTTCTATATTGAATATGACCTAGAAAATGGAATAGGGAAACTAGAATATGAGTTGTCGTTACTTAAATACTTTACACATGAATATTCTAAGAACTTATATTCTAAAAAGATATTTGAGGTTTAGAATTCCTATATTTCATGAAACTATCATGTGTGACATGAGTTAATAAAGCATGCCTTTGTAGGAGAAATGGGTAAGGATGATTAAGTGATAGGATTTCACAACCATGTGATCTAGCGGTATTTATCATGAATTAGAGTCAGATTAGTTTATAAGTTCATATTAAGGGTTTTACTATTTGACATAATATTTAAGCTTGTTGATTTATGGTATACCAATTTGATGTCAAAGTGCAATGGTGACCAACAAAGTAGATACTTCATGATGTTGGTAAACAATGTGATATTTTTACATGTCGTAATGGTGAATGAGGGTGTGATGGGCATGTATATGGTTTATGATAATGATGAGAGAATAGAAAATTCTTTGTAAATTATAGATAATTTTCCTATGTGTAAGTGTTTATCATTTTTGATATCCTAAATTTCTTAACTTGTAGTAATTTGTATAACAATATGGTCCACAACAAAGTTAAGCTTGAGGTATGCTAGAGTGTTAATATTATCACTTTATGATTGGTTTATGTGCATGGATACATATGATGTGACTTGGTTCACACTAAGATTTACCAAGACTATTTGTATTGTGTTAATTGTGAATAGAATTGATAGATGGTCCTTGACATGACTAATGAATGGATGATTGTTGTTGTGTATAGTATGAATTTTCGGTATTTGTTATAAAATGTGTAAAAAATATTATCATTACAAATAGTATGGATGGATAATGATTTCTACAAATAGATTAATGAATGGTGGTTGTTGTATAATATGATAGTGGTGTATAGTTCATGTACTAAATCTTAACCAATATTGTTGTTAATCTTTGTCTAATAGTGATGTAGTAGAAGAGACTGTATAATAATGGTGTATATAGAGTTCATCTATGTATGGTAAATATATGATGTAACTAGAACACTCATAATCCCAAAATATATGGCTTAGGTATTGACAAGGTATACATGATGAAATAGACAAATTTTGAGTCTAGCTGAATGAAAAGCAAACCTTATTATGAGTATGCAGCTTTTCGATGTAGGTTGAATTAGTTTATAAATAAGACACTTTATAGCCTTATATAAATATACTAGATTCTAACATTTTAATAAAATAGGTATTAAGATAAGACATAATATCCTTAGAGAATCCCATTTCATTAGTGTCTTCTGATTTTTCATATCTACTTCATAGCTTGTCACATTTTGGGGAAAAGTTCAAGTAAAGTAGCTAGGATTGCAACACCCCAAAAATGTGAGCCATTTTTGTTACGCGTGACCAATGATTGATTGATGTGCATATTTTATATATACTTTTGATCCACTTCTGCACACACTTTTGATTCAAATCATATCCTATTTTTCATCTAATCATACTTTATTTTCAACTTTTTAAGTTGTTTATTCATTTTGTGTTTGTGACCATATGTACATGATAATGACAAGAAAATGGGGCCAATCCAACCAAAATTCGACCTGAATTGAATTCCCCAGGAGATTACATATTTTACAGAGTTTTCCTTGAAGATTCTAAAGGAAACATGCTATGTGTTAATTACCACACACCATTAAGTTTATAAATGATCTCATTTCCCTCCAAAGAGCAGTGACATCGTGTGTCCCTATGACAACACGGAGTGTCACACCAATCAATAGATACATTCAGAAGTTCTGTCAAAATACACAACATGTGTTTATTAAGACACATCATGTAATAACCCCGCCTCACGGTAACCCCCAATCAAGGGAGACCAA
Source organism: Alisma plantago-aquatica (assembly GCA_963693085.1). Classification (NCBI taxonomy): domain Eukaryota; kingdom Viridiplantae; phylum Streptophyta; class Magnoliopsida; order Alismatales; family Alismataceae; genus Alisma; species Alisma plantago-aquatica. The sequence goes on from OY856413.1 coordinate 813,084,570, forward strand.
AAGGTCAGAGCCGCTATCCCAATAACTCAAGATCCATTATTTAACATTTAATCAAAAATAACTATTAAATTCTTCTAAAACTATACTATAAAGCTGGAATAAAATAAATCTCTTGCATACCTTGTAAAATTTTTGGATTGCTAGACTTCAATCCATAGATGGAGTCTATCTATCTAATCCTCCTCAAACTGATTATTCATATCTTCACAATGTTTCAATTTATTGTTTGTCCTGTTCAAGGATTGTACCTAAAATGCCGACAATCAAAACTTCAGTCAGTATATTTCTATACCGATATATGGGGGACAATCAAATTTCACAATTAATTGCTAACAACCTAAATATCACAAATAAGTTATTAACAATCCAAAGTTATGTTTTCAATGTAACATTCTCAACCGCTTTTTCCCTAACCCTGGATCACCCTCTCTAGGGTTTTGTCCTTGCAAGGGACATAAGGCCACCTTCTCCATCCTGAGCTTGGTGCCTGGGGTCACCTCTCGAGGCACCCAATGGTCTTCCCTCTAGGGCTTGACCAAATCAGACCTTCCCTCTGGGGCTTGGTCTTACAATCATACATAAGGGTGGCATGTAGGTTCAAGACAGTCACACTTATGCCTAGTTGTTATACACATAGTCACTTTATGAGATTGCAGAATTGAAACAACCAAGCAGATTAGGGTTCATGTCCATCGATAAATCTTCGAGAAAACACCGTGAAACATAATGCGGGTATTCATAATTTAACCACATACCTTATCCAGAGTAACTTGAGGTCTAAGCAATAATAGTCAAGAACAACCAATCAAACAATCAACAATATCCTGAAATTAATGCATAACACCCATGTGTCATTATTTTATCCAAAACATTTTCAAGATTGACTTGGATTCCACCTTTGGATTTCTAGGCCAACTTTAGGATTTTATTAGGGTTTTAGCCTACATAATGCATTTATCACTTTTAATGCTCTTTTGATCCACAAACCCTAATTTCAACATCATAGGCATGAATGATTGAATTCCAATTAGGTCATATATATATATATATATATATATATATATATATATATATATATATTACACTAAAACCTCCATGTTTATCCTTCTAGGTCATGTCAAGATCATTAAGGCCAACAACTCAACAAGGAATTATAGTTTGATTCTCAAAGGAACCCTAATTACTATATTTCACATCTTCTAGGTTAGCAAACCCTACTTTATCATTAATTCCACTTTTATACACTAGGAAACCCTAATTACCAAATTAAGGGTATTTATCCACAATTAGTCCAATAACACGATTTTCTTGCCTTCTAGATTGATTCTCATATTTAGATTCATTAAATCTCATAACTACCTAAATTAGGGTTATTAACCCCTTTAATGCACTATTAAAAACATGAAACCCTAAATACATAAGTTAAGATCATATACCTCTAATTAGTTCTCTTTCATCATATTTATGAAATTAAGTAAGACTTTGATTACTGGTATCAACTAACTTTATCACAGACATTAATATTTAAAAGCTAGGGTTTTGATCGAGTTAGATCATTTAAAGATTCCAACTTTAGATACTTTTCGAACTAGAAGCAGAACTAGGCTCTATTAGTATTTTTATTGAATTATTTGTATTTTTATGAGCAAGATTCATATATAATTTGTCACGATCAGAGCTAGAAATAATTAACTACGATTTTCACAAGGTTAATTACCTTTGGGCCAATCTGTGGCTGCCACGTCAGCCAAATGAGTCCTTTTGAACTTCCACGTGGGTTGGGCCCAAACCATGTTGAAAAGGCATTCCCACCCTCTGGTTTCTTTACTGGAGTCAGGGGCAGAGGGGTCTTTTCCCCTATTCTTCTTCTACCTCACGCAGGCTCGCCTCCCGCGAGCAGTACCCTGCCCGGTCAACCAAGTTGTTAACTTTGGGCTCTAGGGCATCGGAGACCGAATGAAGTCGGCCACAGCTCCTCTGGGACCATCCGAAGTCAGTGGCACTCCAAGATTTGTCGATGGCGTACCAGATCACTGAGTTGAAGGAGCTTTCCGCCAACAGGGTGTGCGGCCTGGTCAAGCTACCTGGCAGAGGTTTTTCTTGCAATTGTCCGCACAGAACCGGAAGATCCTTCATTGCGAACTCAATGCCGTTTCTAGGGTCGGCGCACGCGGTTCGTGCCTCCCCTCCCCTTCTTATATAGGGGTTATCCCCCTATGCTTTGCCACAAATTAGGGGAAATCCGCACAGTTCACGAAAGGTCTGCAATCTTAGGTTGGTTTGATGCGGAAATTGCTCTCGAAGCCAATGGAATAGGATCCTCCGTTGCACATTGCCTATACTTCGAGCAAATCTGACAAGAATATTGCACCCACTGGACACTGCGTTCCAATCTCCTCATGACACTGGGATTAGGTCCGGGCCATTGGATCTTAGATCTAAGGTCCTCATTTAATCCGAATATCCATGTATCATTGTGACATTTAATACGATTCAATGATTATCCATTCTCCTTAGGAATCTTCTAAAAATCATAACTCATTATTCCTTTATCCTTTTCAACCAAATTTTAAGGAAAACTTCCTCTTGGCTTTATCTACTCGCATACCAAATTTGAGTCCCAAATTCCAAAGGAAAAAGGGTATTATCTTCATGTGCAAGTTATCCTTTAATAAAGCTTATTTTAAGCATATTTTATCTCTCTTAATCTTTTATTTTCTTTATTGTGATTCCTTTTACCATTAGAAACCATGTGGAGTTGAAATCTCATTTATAATGATTCCATTATCCATATCTCCACATATTTCTTATATTTTCATCATTTCCTCAACTTTCTTAATAATGATTTATTTGATTTTCTCTCTTTCTTCTCCTATTACCTTTGCAACTTGGGCTCCGTAGAACCTTTTTTTTTAAGGTAAGACAGCTAGCCCTTTTATTTCATTAGATCAACATATGTGAGTACAAGTAGTTCCCTTGGGAAGTTTTCCCTAGAGAGAGTCGTTTCATTACATTGTAGAGCCCTACTAGCTAGGTAATGACTAGCTCTGTTGGCCTCTCTGTAGATGTGCCTAATGTTAAGCAAATTATCGCTTAGTGCAATAGTGTCCTTGATGATCAGATCTTCATACCCTCTGTCGTGTTCCCATCTTTTAAAAGCTTCCGTCAAGGACTGGTTGTCTGTCTCGACACTTAGGATGGTATACCCTTCCTTCATCACCATTTTTATCGCTTCTCTCATTGCCAATGCTTCCGCCATCAGTGCTGTAGACGCCATGGTCATCCTGCCCTCCAGCGTTGCTTGCACTTTGCCTGTGATGTCCCTCAGAATTGCACCCATCGAGGCCACTGTTTCTGGTTTCCAGCCTGCATCGACACTTAATCGAACCACATCTCCACTGGGAGGTTGTCATCTCCTTCTTTCATCTTTGTTGGGGGGTGGCGCCAGTGTTCCTGTATGTGTTTGGTATTTTCTATACTCCGCGGCCATGTTCAGGAAACCCAGCACCATAATTGCTTAATTGATCGGGGCTTCATCAAACATCTTCTTGTTTCTAGCTGTCCATGCAATCCACATCATCGTAGCTAGCCTTGCCACTTCCTCGTCATTGTCCAGGTTCAAAAGGTATTGTAAAGTGTCCTCCCTGGAATCCACCGTTTGCATGATTCGTGTGTAGTGCTCGGTACTAATGCATGTCCAGACCCTCCATGCATATTCCCATTGGAAAATTGCATGCGTTGCATTCTCACTACCGTGTTGGCATCTCGGGCATAGGCTTTGCTCTGTTACTTGCTTGGAGATCAGGTTGTCCATGGTTGGCAGTATATTTTGAGATATCTCCATAAGAAATGCAGTAGCTTCGGTGGCCATCTCTTCTTCCATAGGTCCCGCCATGTGCTGTCCTCCTCGTAGTGGTACGTCGTGTTTCCCCCTGTCAAGTAGTTGTACGCTGATCTGGTGTTGAACTCCCCTCTAGCATCTGGTTCCCACGCAATCAAGTCTTCCTGGTTGCCTCTTCCGGTCGGGATTAGAAGAATGCGTTCAGCTATGCTGCTGTGCACACTGCTGCGTATCTTCACCTCTTCCCATTTTCCTTCCTCATCCATCAGGTCTGATACGTACACCGGGTTGTCGCAGCTGCTGCTCGTGAAAGTAATGGGGCGACACACGCCCGGGATCCATCTGTCATCGGTGATCCTAATGCTCCTACCATTCCCGACTCGCCATATATATGCTGCTCTCGTTTCGCTCAGCGCCCCGGCAATGCTTCTCCAAGTATAACTTGGTGCGTTCCCCACCTTGGCGTCCAGTATTGTTGACCGCTTATAGTATTTTCCTTTCAGCACCCTTCTCACTGGATTTTTGGGTTTTGTGGCCAAACGCCAGCCTTGTTTCGCTAGTAAGGCTTGGTTAAAAGCTTTTAAGTCATGGAAACCCAATCCGCCATTGTCTTTCGGTTCACACAATGACGCCCACCGGATCCAGTGTATCTTTCTTTCCCCTTCGCTAGAGCCCCACCAGAACCTTGCTATCATGGCGCTAATGTCATCCAACACCCCATCTGGTACTTTGACTACACTCATTATGTAATTTGGGATAGCTTGAATAACTGCTTTAATGAGGACCTCTTTTCCCGGTCGTGAGAGTAGATTTTCCTTCCACCCGTGCAACTTCTTCCATACTCACTCTTTGACAGTGTTGAACACTTGTTTCTTTGAACGGCCCATCACTGCTGGGAGTCCCAGGTATTTGGAGTGTCTGTCAACCTCATTAACTTGGAGACAGTTTTTTATACTTTCTCTCCTTTGCAGCTGTACATTGGCGCTGAAGGCGACTTCCGAATTCTCATAGTTGATCTTTTGTCCCGATACTCCTTCGTACTGGCTGATAATATCAGCTAGGTAGGAGCACTCCTCTTGGGTCGCCCTCACAAACAAAATATTGTCGTCTGCAAAAAATAAATGAGAAATTATGGGCCCCTTGCAACTTGAACGTGCCCCATGAGTTCTGCCTTCTTCATTAGCTTTGCTCAATAAATGAGAGAAGATTTCAGTACAAAAAAGGAAAAGATAGGGAGAGATGGGATCACCTTGGCGCAATCCTCTCATTGGTTTTATAGGTCCTTTCCTTGCCCCCATTGACGATAATCGAGTGTGAAACACTAGTAACGCATTTCCTAACCTTGCTCCTCCATAACTGTGGAATCCCCAACACCTCCATGGTCTTGTTCAAGAAATCCCATTCAACTCTATCATAAGCCTTGCTCATATCCAGTTTGAGGGCCATAATTCCTTCCTTACCCTTCTTTTTTTCTTCATCATGTGAAACAATACATATGCTACCAATGCATTATTAGTTATCAGCCTGCCTGGTATGAAAGCACTTTGATTTTCAGATATCATCTTTCCCAAGAAAGGCTTTATTCTATTCGCCAGGACCTTGGTGATAATTTTGTAAGAGACATTGCATAATCCTATAGGGTGGAAATCCTTCATTTGTTTTGCCTCTTTGACTTTAGGTATCATAACTATGTCGGTCTTGTTGATTTTTTCCAGCGTTCAGTTGCCTTTCCACCATTCCTATATAAAGAGGGTCACTGATCTTCTAACGATGCTCCAGAATTTTTGGTAGAAAACTACCTTCATTCCGTCTGGGCCCAGTGCTTTATTTGGGTGCATCTGGTTGATTGCACACCAAATCTCTTTCTCCGTTGGAGCCACTTCCAAAGTTGCTTTTTCCTCCTCCGTCAGGACCTGCGGTATCCCATTCCAAACCTCATCCAACTCGATCGGGTTGGAGGTAGTGAACAGATCAGTAAAGAAATTGGTAGCAATATTTTCTATTTGGTCTGTCTCCGTTTGCCACTGGCCATATTCATTCAGAAGCCCCTCAATGTGATTCCTTTTTCTCCTTTGACTGGATTTATGGCGGAAGTAGCTTGTGTTCTTATCGCCATCTCACATTTCATTAGCTCTAGCCCTAACATGCCAGTAGCTCTCCTGTAGCTTCAACAGCTCATTGACTTCCTCAGCAAATCTCTTGCAATCGTGAATCATGTCCGCATCTGGTGGTCTATTCTGTGCCTCCTTGAGATGCTCTTTTGCCCGTTGAAGTCTCTTCTTAATATTGCCAAACTTGTCCGCTGCCCATCTCTCTAGCCTTTTGCCACAAATTATAGTTCTTTTGAGTAGGCTTGTACCTAGTGCTTCATTCCATGCTTTCCCAACCACTTCCTTGCACTCTGGTGATGATAGCCATAAGGTCTCAAACCAAAACCATTTCTCATCATATTCTCTCCTCTTAGATAATGTTGTTGTGAGTAGAATTGGTGTGTGATCGGAGTATAGGATTGGGAAGTGCTTGACTTTTCTGACTTGGAATTTATTGCACCATTCGCTATTCGCCAGGAACCTGTCCAGCCTAGCTTTTATCGTGTTGTATTTATGTTTCCCCTTGTGCCACGTAAAAATGTTCCCTGTAAAGCCCAGATCTAATAGTTCATAGTCATCAGTTGCTTCTCTAAAGTTTCTCATCTGCCATTCTGCTCTTGCTTGCCCTCCTATTTTCTCCCTGTTGTAAGTAATTTCATTGAAGTCCCCGCCAATGACAATTGGGTACTGCACTTGGTTGCATACATTTCTCATGAGGTTCCACGTTCTTGTTCTCTCATTTATTGCTGCCCATCCATAGATGTCCATAAAGCCGAAGGTGTTGGGATGCCCACTTTCATCCACCTCCATAGAACCTAAGAAATCCTAAAGGTATGAAATACCTCCTTGAAGGATAATTCTTAGCCTTCTAGATGTTTCTACATCTTTCTTTTCTCATTATCTTAGTTATTCTTTTACTAACTGAATTTCTTTTTCTTTTTATTTCCTTTTTCTTGTTATTGGGCCCAATAGCCAATAAGGCTCACAAAATAGACAAGAAAGGCTATTATAAATGAAATCCATTCATTAAAATCAAATCACCCAATTATTTGTTCATATGCCTTTAATAGGAGAAATTGCATTTCCCCCCAGAAGAACCCAACAATTAGGGTTGTAACATCCTTCCCTTCTAATAGGAATTTTTCCCTCAAAATTCCACCAAACAAATAAGCAAATAGGATAAGACTTGCTCATGTCCATCATCAGATCCCATGTGGCTTCATCCTGTCCATAATGCTTCCAAAGAACCTCTATCATCTAATATTCTTACATCTGAGTTCTTTCTCACCTTGGTACCACGTACACATGTAGGTGACTCAGGATATTTTATCCTCACTAGAAGCTCAATAGGTTCATGGATCAGCACAAGACTCGGGTACATCACACAGTGCTCTAAATCGGACACAAAGAATACATCACACATCATGTTATCCTAAGGGTAAGGCTAAACTTAAGCATCTCCACTAGTCCATCTCAAGTGGACCAATGTATCAGGGACTCATCTTTATCTATAGTTTAGAGGGGTCGGGTTTCCATAACGCACAATCTTCCACAGTGAACCGCATGTCGGTCTGCTTCACATCAGCTCATATCTCATGTCACCTCTGGGCTTTCTCAGCCATCACACGATCAAAGCGACTTCATCTGCCCACACTGTGGTCTCTTCACAAGGTCCTTTCACCAACATCATCCTAATGAAGTGACACAATTTTTACCGTGCGTATAACGTAAGTGCACGCGTCAATGTAATATAGACCTTTGTGAGGCCCGAGTCGAACTCAGGGAACGGATTTTCTGTAGACTACTACTAACTGTTCTCAATCAGCTAGACCAATTAAAATGGTTTTAGAGTTGATTGAAAAAGAAAATAAAAATAAACGAAAGCAAAACAATCAATTAAATGGTTGGTTTAATCAATTAAAGATGGAATCTTTAGGATTTTGGTTTCACCACTGGTTCTTGTTGTACTATTTCCTACACAATTATCCTAACTCATCTCCTATTCCAGGTAGTGGCCTATAGTCAGAATTATTTGCAGTCGTGATACAATTCACTACCTAAAACTAGGTCGGTTCCACGGTAGTAGTAACATGTACCCTAGATCAGGTGCATGAAGATCATACTCTGGGTTTCCACCATTAACTGTATATTGCCTTGTTCAAAGGATTTATTAGTTAATGTGATATCCGTCTCTTTTCAACCGTTAATTCCTCTTTCAAAGTAATTAAAAGTATTGAATTATCATTAGGGAGATCAATCATAATGATATAATGGAGAAAATGAAATCATACCACGGATTTTAGAGACAAATCATGATAACTATGTCAAAACTGTCATACAACAATTACCCGGGCTACTCACGGTCCTAAAGATAAAGGGGATTAGCCCCGCATGTTCATCTCAATGAAAAACAACATGAGGAAAGGAGAAAACATGGAGAAAACGTGGATAGATGTTGTGTAATCCCTGAACGGAGAAGATCTGGGTGTTCCTTGGTGTGAGGTGAATGTTCTACAGCCTTCTGGTGGTGGAAAATGTCTTATGTGGCTCTCGGAACGATCGGGGCGTAGCTCTCAGCTCTGTTCTTCTCTCCTCTCCTTCTTGAGACTTGTCTGGCAGCTAATGACGTGATAGATTGCTTTGGGCCACCGTAATTAGGTATATGCACCACTTTAGGTCGCCCAAAAATCACCACTGTACGATTAGACACGATCTTTAGTAAAACCTGATCTGACGGTGTCGATACCATCGACGTGGGTCGATGGTATCGACATGTATGAGGCATTGGCGCTTGCATGATTCTTGGGGTTCTCTCTGATGTTACCTCGATACCATCGACGGTGTGTCAATGGTATCGACACCTTAGGCGTCACTTTTCTCTGGAATCCGACGTTGAAGCTGATTTTGCTGAGGCGAGGTCGATAGTATCGACCTCTGGAAATCTAGCTCGTTGACGCTCTCTCGATACCATCGACAGTCCCATCGATGGTATCGACTTCTGGTTGCTCTTCTCCGGCAATGCACTGAGACCAGGTCGATGGTATCGACCATCCGTCGATGGTATCGACATATTTAGATATCTGAATTGCCTGAAATGAAGAGAAGAACACCAATCAAATCCAAAAAAATATGATCTTTTATACCGAATAAGATGAAATAAGGTAAATTTGATGCAAAATGAGATTATAGACTAAAGGTAGTGAATCATGCGATATTAATCACAAATATGATCAAAATACACATAAAATGTATGCAAAACTATTCTATAAAAATGACTCAAAACCCCTCCATCAAACTCTCCTAAGCGTGAACATTGCTCATCCTCGAGCACAAAACTATAGAATAGAATTATGAGAGTCAACTAAAGAACGTATTAGCATAAAAGACATCTCAAAATGACTCCCTCCTGTCATGCACATGCCGGCCCTCACTGACCATAGAACGATAACTACCCTAAAGGTGACAATGATCGTCCATAAGAAATGTCCACCCCAAGATCATCAAACACTACCAAATAAAGCAGTTGATCTAATGAATTCCTTCGGTTCAGATTTAGTGCATCTTGTGATCCCCTATCTACGTTGCTCTAACTACCATATAAATGGAAGCAGATCTCCTAGTATAAAATAATGATGAGATAATCATGGGCGGCCTACCATTTTGAGCAACGGGTGGATGAAATGGACGACTGTGGAAGAAAGAGAAGCACCAAATAGTTATATCATGCAAAATCAAAAAAAATGACCTAAATGAAGCATATGCGTATGAAAATGACCTAATGCCTAAATTTTAGGTAGAATGGTGCATGCATTATCATTCCGTCTCAAAATGAGATGGAATGACTACTAAAACTACATTATGTGCTTATTCCTCTTTTCTTTATGTATACATGCAGGTGAAACAAGTTCCTTTCTCCCTCTCCTTTTTTTCATTTACATTTCTTCTCTTTTTCTTTTTCTTTTCTTTTTCTTTTTCAAGCCCTCATTTTTCAATTGACTAGAAGAACATTCACAATATTTTTTTTCGAGCTTATTTCCACTTAGCTAACATCATTGATGCCTTACAAATTACTTTTCAAAGGGTATAGAATAATTTTCCTATTTTTCTTATTTTCCATAGGAAATAAGGCACAAAAAGTCCTATATGCTCTAGAGTATGCAATATGCAACTACAATGACATGCACTTGAGAATGTGTGAATGCATAGATGCAAAATCTAGCTACAATGAAATCATATCTACATGTCATGCAATCAAGAGATGAAAAACTATAAGTGCTTCCAGTTATTATGGTGGATATTGAATGAAATGAAATGGATAGATCACAAGACTAATGTATAAAACCATTGGAATAGATTATATTTCCCTCTTTACTGACCTGTGTAACAATAAATCAAAGCATTTCTCTCTCTCACTTTCGATTAAAGTCCCATTATCGTTTGGTTAGTTTAGGCTCAACATCCATGTCCATCCACATTTTTTGAATCATAAGGATGTAATATTATGATCTTATGTTTTAAAGTTGACAAACCCAATTATTTTCATAGGTTAAGTGCTCAAGTTCAAACAAATTCAACTTGCAAATTCTTGAAAAAATTTCAATTATGCTCTGATTTCAGATAATGGCACCCATAAGTCCCATGTGAAAAATAGTGAGATGACACATTAAATTAGGCATCTACGGATACACTAGATAGCATGTGGATCCTAAAAACTAAGAAAATTGCTAAAAAGAAAAGGAAATAAAAGATAGAAACTGTTCCATCTCCCCCCCAAGCTTGAATTCGACTATGGCCTCATAGTCAAAAACAATCTCAGCAGGTGGAACAGTGATACCGTTTACTACTCAGGTGGTGGGTACTGTGGATTCTCGGTTGCTCGGTAATGCTCAGCACAAGAGATGAGGGGATTGGCTCTAAAGGTGAGTAGAAAAGAGAAACTATCCCTCCTTTTATAACTAAAATCGATGCCACTGTCGCTCTGTCCATACCATTGACGGGGTGTCGATGGTATCGACACTTGTAGCACAATCCGCCACTTTGTGACCATCGACGGTCGTCGATTGCTGGATGTGGGGGCCCGGATAGGTGATATGTCGATACTATCGACTGGGGTCAATGGTATCGACCCATCCCATGAATCGACTTCTTGATTTGGCGGGCTCCGTTGATATCTTCTCACGGATTGATGATGTGTCACGTCGATACCATCGACAGCTGGTCGATAGTATCGACCCTTTCTATTTCAAATACCCTCGTGAGGCCCGAGCACCGCTTCCTCACTGTTGTCGGGTCGATACCATCGACAGGGATGTTGATGGTATCGACTTTACTGAGATGGATTTCTCTAGATATCTTTAGGGATCTCGCGAGCATCGACTTCTTGGTCGATACTATCAACTCGACGCTCTCTTTTTTCCAATGTAGCGGATGGTAGGTCGATACCATCGACGAGGCCATCAATGGTATCGACTCAGAAAATTTTCTGTAGCCTCTTTCCTGCACCCACATCGCTACCATCGACACTGTGGTCGATGGTATTGACTTTCTATCAGTACTGTACACTGAGCAAACTTATTAGGGTATCATTTTTACACTAAAAATGAAATTAACCAAAACTAACTTGAAAACATGACAGAAAATAAAATAACTAGAAAAATGTGAACTACCGATGGTTGGGTTTCCTCCCAACAAGTGCCCTTATTTAATGTCCTAGGCTTGACATAAAGATACATTTAACCTGGGTTGTCAAGGGATGCCTCTAATGATTCATTTGGCAATTTGAATTCCACTTGATCATCACCAATCCCAAGTGTCAAGTAACCCCGCCCAATGGCAGTGATTACATCAGTCGTAGCTTGGAATTGCCTTCCCAATAGCATCTCACCTCCTTCCAGCTCATCCATGTCCATGACCACAAAGTCAACAGGGAAGATGAATTTGTTGACCTTGACTAGTACATCCTCGCATATACCTTGTGTCTGTACAATGGATCCATCTGCCAACTCAATTGTCATGGAAGTTTGTGTTGGCTTCTTCAATCCAAACTTTTGAAAAGTGACAAGTGACATAAGATTAATGCTTTCCCTTGAGTCACACTGTGCTTGTGGAAAATTTTGGCCACCTACGGAACATTTAATGTAGAAACATCCTGGATCTTCCCTCTTCTTTGGTAGCCTTTCTTGGATTACAGAACTCACTATTTCATCAACACGCACAACATTTGTATCTTTGATCCGCCATTTCTTGTTGATGATGTCTTTCATGAATATTCCATATGAAGGAGATTTCTCTATAGCCTCCACCAATGGAATGTTAATGTGGAGCTTCCAGAAGATCTCAAAAAAATTTTGAAGTGACTTTGCTCTTTCCTCAACTTTAGACTATTCGGGAATGGCATGCTTGGCTCCTTTATGTGCTTGTGCGGTGGCACATATGGGCTATTTGGGGTCTCCTCCCCTAAGCTTTCTTTAATGTCACCCTCTAGAATGGGCTTTGGCACATCATTCATGGTTGGTGTGGCTCGTGGCTGCTCATCCTTCTCGGTGGTAATAGCTCCACTGTGAAGTATGGCCTTCACCTGCTCCTCTTGCCTAGGTGTGGGCACGGTTGTGATGGGTTCTTGGTGGGATTTGCTGAACGGGCGACATCCTCCTGGTAGTCCATATAAGCTACGGGGGTATGGAACACTTGGTTTAGCCTCCATTTCAAAATGCATTTTGCCCTTTTCATGGACCTCCCCCACTGGGGGCTCTGTCTCCTTAATCACAGATATATATTTCACTTGATGATGTACTTGAGCAGCCTATGCATTCCCAACTAGTTTTTGGGTTATGGACGTCTCTAGCATCCTCAGTTGTGAACCCTGGCTTTGTATCTGCTGCCCAAACTGGTTCAAGTACTCACCGTGTGACTGTATTGTCTTGGCAAGTGAGCCCATCAATTCCTGATTTTGCTTCACCACCTGACTAAGCAATTCATTATTCTTTTCCTCTAGGCTAGGCTGCGGCTTCTGAAAATTGTGTTCCTTCCTCCAATCGTAATTGTTATTTCTATATCGCTATTGATGCATATACTTTGCATGTGTTTCATCATCAAACCCATTGTCCTCTTTCTCTAGGAGCTACTTGGCTATAAGATCCATCTTGTCATTAAGCGCTTTGATGGCCTTTGCTTCATGTGTCACGCCGACCTACTCAGGTGCATCTCTTTCACCCCAAGACTGCTTTTTGGACATGTTCCTTAGAATCTCCCAACACCTTGTGCCTTTGTTGTTCAAAAAGAAACCAGAACCTGCTGAGTCCAAATTGCTCCTATCATGTTCATTAAGAAAATTTTAACTTGCTTCTCCTTGTACAAGCCATGATGTGGACACTTCCTCAACATTATCTGGAAGCACTCCCAAGTATCAGAATAAGTTTCATCGGCTCGCTAGCTGAAGTTGTGTATCTTCCTCACTAGATCGTTCGTCTTTTCAGGCGAATAGAACCTCTCAAAGAACACCTCAACCATGTGATCCCAAGATTCAACGTACTCGTCATCCAGATTGTGCAGCCATTCTCTAGAATTTCCTGCTAGAGAATTGGGAAATAACTTCAAGTAGAGCATCTCTTGTTGAAATCGGTCTATCTTGACCATATCACAGTTCTCTACGAACTGGCTTATGTGGGTCACCAGATCTTCATTTTTGAGCCTGTGAAATGCATTAGACTTGACCAAATTGATTAGGCCTGGGTCAATTTTGTAGTTAGGAATGTTGATGGCCAGCCTCTTGATTGGCCCCTGAGATGCAAAAGAGGACGGCGCCTTGATTTTCTCCCAAATTGTTTGTTCCTCAGCCATTGCTTCGGGTTCAGAATTTGAATTCTCATTCTCGAGTTGACTTGGGGTGTCGTTCTCCTCGTAGTCTGATCCCAAAAATGGGACCTCCACTGATGACTGTGCGTAGTCTGTGCTACGCGTACTCACCATACACTAGTACTTGCACAATAATAAATTTAATTAGGCAAAGTGCTAGAAGATTACGGATTATGAAAGATAGACGATTAATTTTCAGAATTTAAATTTAAAAAAATGTGGTCTAGAGTGGCTGCTTGTAGCCCTCGTAGTGCCGAAAATTACCGTCCCCGGCAACGGCGCCAAAAACTTGACACGATTTTTACCATGCGTATAACGCAAGTGCACGCGTTAATGTAATATAGACCTTTGTGAGGCCTGAGTCAAACTCAGGGAATATATTTTTAGTAGACTACTACTAGCTATTCACAATCAGCTAGACCGATTAAAATGGTTTGAGAGTTGATTGAAAAAGAAAAGAAAAATAAAAGAAAGAAAAACAATCAATTAAATGGTTGGTTTAATCAATTAAAGATGGAATCTTTAGGATTGCGGTTTCATCGTAGGTTCTCATAGTACTATTTCCTACACAATTATCCTAATTTGTCTCCTATTCTGGGTAGTCACCTATAGTCAAAATTGTTCTTTGTCGCGATACAATTCACTACCTAAAACTAGGTCGGTTCCATGGTAGTAGTAACCTATACCCTAGATCAGGTGCATGAAGATCATACTCTGGGTTTCCACCATTAATTGTACATTGCCTTGTTCAAAGGATTTATTAGTTAATGTGATATTTTTCAACTGTTAATTCTTCTTTCAAAGTAATTAAAGGTATTGAATTATCATTAGGGTGATCAATCATAATGATATAATGGAGAAAACAATATCATACCACGGATTTTAGAGACAAATCATGATAATTATGTCAAAACTATCATACAACGATTACTCGGGCTACTCCCGGTCCTAAAGATAAAGGGGATTAGCCCCACATGTTCATCTCAACAAAAAACAACATGAGGAAAGTAGAAAACATGGAGAAAACATGGATAGATGTTATTTAATCCCTGAACGGAGAAGATTTGGGCGTTCCTTGGTGCGAGGTGAACATTCTACAGCCTTCCAGTGGTGGAAAACGTCTTTTGCAGCTCTCGGAATGATCGAGGCGTAGCTCTCAGCTCCATTCTTCGCTCCTCTCCTTCTTGAGACTTGTCTGGTGGCTAATGACGTGATAGATTGCTTCAGACCACCGTAATTAGGTATATGCACCACTTTAGATCACCCAAAAATCACCACCGTACGATTAGACACGATCTTTAGTCAAACATGATCTGACGGTGTTGATACCATCGACGTGGGTCGATGGTATCAACCTTCATGAAGCATCGGCGCTTGCGCAATTCTTGGGGTTCTCTCTGATGTTGCCTCGATACCATCGACGGTGTGTCGATGGTATCGACACCTTAGGTGTCGCTTTTCTCTGGAATCTGACGCTGAAGCTGATTTTGCTGAGGCGAGGTCGATAGTATCGACTTTGGGTCGATAGTATCGACCTCTAGAAATCTAGCTCGCTGACGCTCTCTCGATACCATCGACAGTCCCATCGATGGTATCAACTTCTGGTTTCACTTCTCCAGCAATGCACTGTGACCAGGTCGATGGTATCGACCATCCATCAATGGTATCGATGTATTCAGATATCTAAATTGCTTGAAATGAAGAGAAGAACACCAATCAAATCCAACAAATATGATCTTTTATACCGAATAAGATGAAACAATGTAAATTTGATGCAAAATGATATTATAGACTAAAGGTAGTGAATCATGCGATATTAATCACAAATATGATCAAAATACACATAAAACGTATGCAAAACCAGTCTATAAAAATGACTCAAAACCCCTACATCATGAAGTGGTGACTGACACAGCCTTCCTTATAGAGCTTCTTACATCCCGACATTGGCTATGGTGGCTATTATCACAAACTCTCATAGGACATGAACTGTCCCCATGTATCACCTTGAATGAGCACACACACTCTCATTAGACCCTCTAGTCTGGATCATACTAACTATCAGTTAGGGTTGATAAGTTGTACTCAACTTCAATCTAGTATCAAGTTCTTCTTGTACTTACTTCCACAACATGGAAGTGAACTTGACGCCATACTCATGATATCGAACTCAGATCACATAGTAGATGAACTATCTCTTTCATATATAGTTCAACCAGATCTGTCACACTAACAATGCTCCCTTTCTTGGGCAAGAGATCAGGTCAACTTGGTAAGGTGATCTACCATAACCCATATTGCATCACGACCTCTCTCAGTCTAGGGAATACTCACCACAACGTCCATGGTGATCCACTCCCATTCCCTCTCGAGGACTCATCAGTATCAGATGCAACTCATTGGGTTATAGGTGTTTGTCCCTCACCTCCTCGCATGCATGGTGACAAGCTACATGCAACTCTATCTACTTCATGTGTTCAAGGTACCACAACAAACTCTTAGCATTTGAGTATTACCATGGTATATGGTGTACTTAAAATCATGATCTCCTATATGTCATGATTGTCTCAAGGTTGAAACCCTAAAACACTCTATTCATTGGTTCTGTCACCTTCCTTTCCTGAGAGGTGTATCTAAGGTTCTTCAACCATCCTCTTATCACATCAAGCCCTAGACTGGCTAACCAAGCAACCACCACTTGACTAACGGGTCTTGTTGTATTGGGGTGTTCACCATACATGTCTCACAAACTTAGGGTTCACCCAACCACCTCTTCTAGCCTTTCTACTAGCTAAACTAGACAGTTCTGTCTCGACAAAAGCATCCATTACCACCTTACATCCTTATGTGCTAGGTAACGGTGAAGACATAAACCTTCATATACTCCACTTATCATCCTCATCTCAAATTTTGATTTAACTGAGTCAAGAAAACTTCAAGCTCATCATCTTAGTTATCCAACTCAAGCTTTTATAACTCATAAATTCCATGCTGCTCTGGATAAAACGTCCTCATGACGACTACCTCAGTTCTCTTTGTGCTTGTAAACCATCCATACATCATACTCTCGATAAAGGTATGCTACTATCTCTATCCTCATACATCGTAGAAATGTTCCAACTCACATCATCTTTATCCTTAGTGTATGGCATGTGTATTTCCCTATCTCTCACCCCCAAAAAGAGAGGAAATAAGCATTTGACTATAGTCAAAATACAAAGTTCTTCTCATTCCAAGAGTAGAGATGGTGCATCCCAAATCACCAATATACCTTTCCAAACTAAGTTGAAACGTGCATAACATGTCTCCACGTCCTAAACATCTCAATATCAAGTTTACATCCATAAAAACTATTCCAAAACACACTTAGGTCGTCACACGATCCTTAATCATCTCCTCTAGGTCTGTAGGGTTCTGGTACTTTTGGGGTTGTCCCTCTTCCCTTATGCATCCAGGGAGTACCCACCTCATTTGCCCTTTGGGTCCCATGAGTTCATGAAGGTGATCAATCTCCTAACCCATGGTCCTAGGTCAACGATAGTTGTTACCTCCTGACCCTGTGGTCTTGTGCAACTAGGGAATTAGGCAACTCCTACTCCCATCGGTCTTATCCCCACCTGACCTTAGTATAGACTTAGGATTCTATCATGGTACATCTCATTCTTGAATCATTACTCAAAACTCCATCATCTCTCTGGGCACTCAAGGTCAAACTTACATCCTTTCATAGGGATCATGGCGACCTACCTAACTTGGTCAGGCCCCATAAGGTTACCCCCATGGAAACATATCTTCATGCCCCTTAGAGACGGTCACACAAGGGTCTATATATTTGTTCTCACACCATGTGCTCTCCACTTAGCTCATTAAGAACCTATGGGAGACCTATTTAGGTTGCCTTGAACCTAGACAAAATTTTGTACTCACCCTACAGAAGGGTCCCTCCCCAGGATGGGAGAGAGCTATCTCTTGATAGCAACAAAGGTCACAAACGTCCTTACATCCAGGGTTTACACCAACATGTGCAGGCTTAGATCTATCATGTTACATAGGCATGTAGCTCATAAGAAGACCACCCACTAAGCCACTCTAGGTTCCTTAGTATGTCATAATTGCTCCTATTCCTCCACATCGGACCAACATCATACATGCATATGTCACCAACCTCAGTGTGTGGGATTCATCAACCATATACCTTAGTACAAGGGGTTTCCATTTCCTCTAAACCTGAGGGGTTCCATGCCCAAAACTGTAGGAACTGACCCATCTTCGTGAGCATTAGGTGCACCAAGTACTGCTACTTCCCCTCTCAGGTCTAGGAACCCTAGGTTCACTTCTTATGCATCAACTGTCCATCCACGAACCAAACATGCACAAGGTGTTGGGTTTTAGGGGAGGCAGAGAAGGTAGTGGAAACAAAAATTTTCTCCCCAAAACTCGGAACAAGGAAACGCATCAACTTCTATATAATAGAAAGGGATGGTTTGTGGAATCATACCTTGTCCAGAGGCTTGCTCGGCGACAATACCTCGCGCCTTGCGCGGTCTTCACCTCCGGTCTTGGACGGTGTCTGTGCAGCTCCTGGTCGCACCGGGACTGATGAGATTGAAGGTTGTCCTCCTAGCGGCAGAAACCTCCCGCCTCTTAAGTAGTCCACACGGACCACCTGGAACTCCAATCTCCTAGTCCCACAAGGAATTGGAAGGATTCGCACCCTCCTGTCAGCGTACTAGTCACTGGCACACTCTCCTGCCACCAGTCGCTTTCTGTAGTTGTCTTTCCCTTGTTGTGCCTCCCTTATCGGGTAGCACTTGCTCGGGCTCTTTCTTGGTTACCAAAACCAGAGAGAACGACAACTTCACAGAGCAACTGGTTGCACTTAGTTGTTCTTTGAGAAGACCCCAATACCCCTATATATATAGGAGGGTCATGGGACAGGGTTCTTGTTGCAACCCCAATTTTGGATTCATTTGCTGAGAAATGTAATTTCTCATAATGAGAATTAATGAACAAATAATGATGTAATCTATTTTTAATAAATGGATTTCGTATGAAATGGCCTTGATTGATTGATGGTGGGCTTTGTTGGCCATTGAGCCCAATTAAAAAGAAAAGATCGATTAAGAATTTCTTTATTAAGAAAGAAAATTAAAACAATGATAAAATGTGGAAAATAAGTGTAATTGAGTTCTCCTTGGTGGATTTTCATATCCAAAGGATTCCTAAGGATAAAAGGAATTCCAATGGGAAAATAGAGGAGAGATAAAGAGAAATCCTTAAAAAGAGAATTAAAAAAGGAAAAGAAATTGATTAATAAAAGGGAAGTATGAGGAATTGACTTTTAAAAGAATATAAAGGAAAATAGATTTTCCCCAATATGGGAAACTGTGCCTTTGGATTTCCTTGAGGTCCAAGGCACCCAAAATAATGAGATAAAGGTAAAAGGAATAGGAATATACTTTAATTTGGAGTAATTTATAAGAAAACTTGGGAGAGAAGTAATCCTTCACATCTATTGCAATCTGTTTCCCAAATTTCGTATAAAGTCAGATAATGACACGATAAAACTTCCCTTAAAATTTGAGTTAATTTGGAGTTATGGTTTGGGAGATATCGATTTTCCAAGTTATCTCCAATTTGGAAATTCTTTGGAATTAAAGCAAAAGATTCTTTCCTTTGTGTTGAACGCAAATAACCTGATCCGTTGGATCTTGATCCAACGACGATCGCTCATCGTCTAAGTCCCCTGGGACTAGGACTCTGCGAGATTTTAGAAGATTTTCCCCTCTGATTTTCTCGGAATCCAGGGAGACTCATCGCTTAATAATGGTCCCATTAGATTCAGGGGATGGAACCGCAAAGGATAGACCCTACTTTTAATAGGATTCATCGTCGTTTTGGGAAACCCCCAATTCGCCCAAACCTGACCGCGACCCTATAAGTAGGGGAAGGTATGGAGGGAACCAACGTCCCTTTTCGCTAGCTTGACCTCTTCGGATGAGAGAGAGGAACTTTTTCGTGCGCCCAATTGGTCTCTTCGGCCTGACCTACACCCCAGGCATCTCTGTGACCCTCGCCGGAGTCCGGTGAGTAGGGGACAGTCTTGGCGGAGCTTGGGTAAGAAATTGAGGACCTCGACGCGTTTGATGGAGCAAGGCAAAGCTCCCTGAACCATCGCTTTGCTCGCGGGAGGACGACAGCCCAGAGTCAACTCCCACGTTGACCATCGAGTCTCCTGTGCGTGGCACAAGGAGGAAGACTAAGACCCCTTGGTCTTTTACCAAGTTGCCCCTCCGTGCCTCCTTTGCTGGTAAGGACATTCCTGACCTTTTATTCTTTTGATCGCAGTGTTTAGGTATGCGTAACCAAGGCCGTTGGATCCTCAGTGGATCCGCGGACCATGGATCAGGCGGCCCTGGTTTTTCTAGAAAATGACAAATAGACAATAAAAGAGTTTTCTTGTTAAAAATTGTATCTTAAGCTAGGAACCTCAGATGGGGGAAGTGAATACATGAAAAATGATCAGAAAAATATGAGGAATATGTTAAAAATGGTTCGGACATCTATATCTGTATACTTTTACAAAAGTACATATTTTGATGGAAAGAGAGTTAATTTGTAAAGAGAAAACCCTAATTGTTAATCAAAGATGGTTTTGATCTTAAAAAGGAGTTAATTCGAACATGAATTAATTGATTAATGAGTAAGATGGTTTTTAACCTGTTTTGATGATAGAACTGCATGGTTTAGGGTTTTTGACTCAATATGTTGATTAGCAAGTTTAGAAACCTTAAATTAGAGGAAAAGAAGGGAAAAGATAAAGTAATCTAAAAACTAGGGTTTTCGTGGTCCAAACCTGATCTTAAGGACCTTAATGGAAATAAGACAAGATAATTAGGGTTTGATGGATATTTGATAAAAGTAAAGTAAAACTAATAAAAAGAAAGTGAAACCCTAATTATGCCCAAAACCCTAAAAGTGGACTAGAAACCCTAAGAATGCGAGCTAGATTTAATAGATCTTAATGACACGAGTAATAAAAGGAAATTGTATATTTGTTTCAAGACCTTATTGAATGCTTGCTTGCTCATTGTTGTTTGGACTATTCTTGCACCTGAATCTACATGTACAGGTATGTGGTTACGCTTATGACTACCCGAATTAGTTTTCCGGGATTTTATCGATGTTTCCATCGTGGCTTGAATTAAACTGTTGGATGTATTTAATGCATGCAAAGTATAATGTGAATATGACTATCACATAAGAAATATGCCTACTAGCTCAGATCCTAGTCCCCTATGTAGCTTTATAGATTGACCTAGTAAATGGCTACCAATGAGGGTAGGTCCATCATGTCATTACATGACTTAGTAAATGGCTACCAATGGGGTAGGTCCATCAAGTCATCATGAGACAGGGATTGGTCTACCTTTGGGTAGGACCATGCGACTCCATAACCCTAGGTATTGGCTACTAGTGTGGTAGGGCCATGGGGGTAAGGATCTACCATATGAGAGAGGTGGTATCCATGTCCACTGCAGGGACGTTACAGAGAAAGGGGATAGGCAAGGATTGAGTAGTATTGCTTAAAACGTAATCTTGGTTGTTAACTGATATTTGGTTGATTATATTGGTAACATAGTTGCACAATTATTGTTTCCCTCACATACCAACTTCGGATGACCGACGTTTTGTTTGTCGGCGTTTTAGGTACAAATGAAAGAACAAACAGTAAAGTGACATATGTGGAATTGAATGAGGAATAACATGCACAGGAGGATTAGTTAGATTAACATCTTCATGGATAGAAGTTTAGAAATCCCAGTTTTTCCAAGGTAAGAAAAGTTTTATTTTATACCTATTTTCAGTTTAGTTGGTAAAGTTTATTAATTATTACTGATTATTTGTCGAACCTTTGATCCTGTTAATTGACTAACGGCTCTTTCCTTCGGGTCTCCCTTAAGTAGGGGTTACCGGGAGGCGGGGTCGTTACAATTGGTATCAGAGCATAGGTTCCTCAATTAATCTTTAATAATTATTAAATTTTACAAATTATGTAGAAACTAAGGGAGTTATTAGAGGATTGTCCGAAAGACTGAGGTGTCTAGAAAAGGATCACGTCCGGGGGCTGGCAATATTTTCCTCCGCACCGCTAGTCGGAATACGAGGACTCTCGGATTGTGTGACTGCTTGGCCGATGTCTTAGGGTATGACTCGAAATAAGATACCTTTAGGACTCTCTCATCTTATTCATCCCTTCTCAACTCAAATTCTATTAAGGACCTTAAGGATTAGGGTTTTCTCTCTTCTCCTCACCCTCTTGAGGTATGGGTAAGGTTGATAAGGATTAAGGAATCCTCCACCAAATTAATAAAAAGCATGTAAATAAGATGTCATGGACATAAGCTTAATAGAGTAAGCGTAAAGGAATAGATACATGCTTAGGTCGTATGACATGAGTTGTCATTGCCCTCAGGAGAGACCTGAGGATAGACCTCCTTGGTAGGAGGATGAGTATAGAGAGTAGTCTTGGAGGTAGAGACCTCCATTAGAAGTAGAGACCTAGCACATCCTTTGAGGATGATGTTAACCCTAACCCTAAGGGAAGGTTAGAGAGAGATAACGTGATGAGTTAGGTGTCATGGTTGACTGGGTGTTTGGTTGAATATGCCTTTGGACTGCCATATGAACCATGAGAAGTTGATGACCGAGTACCTTTGGCAACCCAACCCTGGGAAGGGTCATGCATGTTTGAGCGAAGGATAGCTCCTTCATGGATGAGGTGAGAGAAGAACCTATATAAACCTTATGGGTTGTTGCAAGTAGGATATAGATTGCACCCTGAGTACGTCAGTAATGTGAATAGTAGGCCAGAAGGATATGATGGATGGCTTATGAGATAAGCATATGGATCATCTAGAGCCAAACATGAGTTGAGCATAGGCTTCACCCACATAGGGGTATGCTTGTGAGCATGAGCCTTCATGGAGAGAGGACCTCTAGTAGTAGGGTTGGATGTTGAATTAGCTCTAGAGAGAGGAAGAAGAACCCCAACAGGGAGGTTGGAAGCCTGAAACCCTAAAACTTGAGGAATAGTGGGAAGTCGAGAATGATGTGACCTAAGTGGATGATAGTGTTTGCCTTATGCTTGATCCCTGGAGGTTGGTGATATCTTGGTTGCCTTTAGAGGAACCAAACCCTAGAGAGGGGACGATGCTTCTAGTACCCAGGGTATAAGTGTTTACCTGCTGGATGAGATTAAGAGTGCCTGAGGAGGGTAAAGTACCCCGTTGTGAGGTTTTATACCTAGTTGGTTGTCCTGGAAGAGGACTCAACTCTGAAGTGTTGCGAGTAGAAGGATCATGGAAGTACATGACATGCTTGATTCGTAGTTAAGAGATTGAGTATGCAGTTGTATACCCAAAGGAGAACATAGGGTTCCTAGGCCTAAGAGGGGAAGCAGTGTATCCAATGCTCATGGTGAGATTTGAGTCCCTATAGTTTCGAGCATGTTACTCTTAATGTGTAGAAGTAAAGAAAATCCCTTACGTTAAGGGTATGTTTGATGAACCCCTCACAACTAAGTTGATGTAATGTTGAGGATGAGAACAAGTGCGACCTAGCATGGTTTGGTAGGTACGCGTGTGCCTTAGTAGTTGTTGGTTTAAGCATGCTCATATAGATGTAAACCCTAAGGGCAGTTGTGACCTTGTTGTCAAAAGTTGTAGTTTCCTCCCATCCTGGGAGAGGGACCCTTTGGTAGGGTGTATACTAGTTTTGTTGGTTTTGAGGTAACCTAAAGAGGTTTCATAGGACCTTGAGAAGCTAAGTGCAAAGTACATGGCATGAGAATGAACCTGTAGACCCATAGATAACCATCTCTATGTGCATGTGGATGTGTTACCATGGAGGTAACCGATATGGAGCCTGACCAAGGTAAGCAGGTTGCCATGATCCCTATGAAAGGATGAAAGTTAGCCCACGAATGCAGGAAGAGAGATGATGAATGCATGGGAAGGTTCTAAGTTGGATATGTACTATAAGAGAATCCTAAGTCTATCCTAGGGTCAGGTAGGGATAAGACCGATGGAAGTAGGAGTTTCCTAATTCCCTAGTTGCACATGACCATAGGGTCAGGAGGTAACAGCTATCATTGTCTGAGGGCCATGGGTTAGGAGATTGATCACCTTCATAAACTCATGTGACCCAAAGGGAAGATGAGTAGGGCACTCTCTGATGCATGACGGAAGAGGGATGACCCCAAAAGTGCCGACACCCTATAGACCTAGAGGAGATGACCAAGGATTGTGTAGTAACCCAAGTAGGATCGAGACCAGTTTCCCATGGAAGTAACTTTGATATCAAGATGACTGAGAAGTAGAGACATAATTTGCACGTTTCAACTTAGTTTTAAAGGTGTACTGGAAAGGTGGGATGTACCATCTCTACTCCTGGAATGGGAAGAACTCTATATTTGGATGGCCGCCAAATGCTTATTTCTTCTTGTTATGGGAGGGAGAGATAGGACATTACGCATGCCATACACCAAGGATAAAGATGAGGTAAATTGGAACGTTGCTACAAGGTATGAGGATAGAGATGATAACATACCCTGGTAAAGTGAATGATACATGGATGGTTTGCAAATTCTAAAGAGAAATAAGGTAGTCATCTTATAAAGATGTTTCTAGCATGAGCTATGTGTAATTTGCAAGTGAAACAAGGTTGAGTTTGATCACCATTAGGATGAGCTCAGAGTTTCTTGATGGAGACAACTTAGACTTTGAGATGAGATGATAAGTATAATACATGGAGGTGTATAATACCTAACACCTAAGGATAAGAAGTGGTAATGAATGCTTTGGTTGAGATATAACTGCCAAGTTTAGCTGGAATCTAGAAGAAGTTGAGCTGGTTAGGCTAACCTTAAGTTGAGAAAAAGAGATAAGTTTGGCTAACACTCCGATATAACGAGAGTTGTTGACCAAGATTAGTGGTTGTTTGGTTAGCAAGTCTAATCCTTGACATAATGAAAGGATGGTTTAGAGCCTCAGATACACTCCTCTGGAAGGGAATGTAATGAAACCCCATTTTGAATGGTTTAGGGTTTTCGAGGTATCAAGTTTGAGGAATCATAACAATGCAGGAGAACATGATACGCCTTGGTACTACAAAAATAGTAAGAGATAGTAGCACTTTGGATGCTTAAGATGAAGATGCATGTGGTCTGTAGCCATGCATAATAGTAGGTGAAGGACGAACACCAGTAACCCAGCACTTTTATATAGAGGATATAGAGTCCCCGAGAGGGAATGGGAGTTCATCACTACAGATGAGGTGATAAGTCTTCCCTAGACCAAAGAAGGTCAAGATGCAATGAGGGCTATGGTAGATCGCCTTACCTAGAGGACATGAGAGAGAAAGAGTACTATCACGGGACAGATTTAGTTGAACTACTTAAGAAAGAAAGATGGTTCAACCACACCATGATGAGAGTTCAAAAGTTCTTGGGTATGACCAAGGTTTACTTCCATGAGGTGGAAGTAGATACATGAAGAACTCGATGATAGTATAGTTTATCACCCCATACTAATGGAAAGTATGATCCAGACTAGAGGGTCTGATGAGAGCAGGTATGCTCAATCAGGGTGATGCATAGAGACAGTTCTTAAGATGTGATCTTAACCACCATAACCTTTATCGGGATGCAAGAAGTCTTATAGAGAGGTTGTGTCGGTCGCCACTTCATTATGATGATGTTGGTGGAGGAGGCCTCGCGAAGGTCATAAAAGAACCACAGTATGTGAAGATGAAGTCGCTTGATCATGCAATGGCTGAGAGAGAGCCCAAGAGTGACATGTGTCACGAGCTGATGCAAAGCAGACTGACATGTAGTTCACTGTGGGAGAATATGTGATGTGAGAATCTGACCCCTCTAAGCTACAACTGAGAAAGTTGAGTCCCTGATATATGGGTCCATTTGAGATGGATTGGTGGAGATGGTTGTGTTTAACCTTATCCTCAGGATAACATGATGAATAATGTGTACCATGAGTTCGATCTAGAGCACTATGTGAGGTACCCAAGCCATGTGTTGAGCCCTGAACCTAATCAGCTTTTGAAAGGCTGAAATGTCCTGAGTCACCTATGAGGGTACGATATACCAAGGTAAGAAAGAACTCATATGGAAGAATATGAGATGATGAAGGTTCTTGGGAAGCACCATGGAAAGGGTGAAGCCACATGGGAGCCATGATGGACATAAGAAAGGATTATCTTGTTTGTTTGCTTGCTTGATGGAATTTTGAGGGCAAAATTCTTATAAGAGGGGAAGGATGTTGCAACCCCAATTTTGGGTTCATTTGCTGAGAAATGTAATTTCTCATAATAAGAATAAATTAACAAATAATGATGTAATCTATTTTGAATAAATGGATTTCGTATGAAATGGCCTTGATTGATTGATGGTGGGCTTTGTTGGCCATTGAGCCCAATTAAAAAGAAAAGATCGATTAAGAATTTCTTTATTAAGAAAGAAAATGAAAACAATGATAAAATGTGGAAAATAAGTGTAATTGAGTTGTCCTTGGTGGATTTTTGTATCCAAAGGATTCCTAAGGATAAAAGGAATTCCAATGGGAAAATAGAGGAGAGATAAAGAGAAATCCTTAAAAAGAGAATTAAAAAAGGAAAAGAAATTGATTAATAAAAGTGAAGTATGAGGAATTGACTTTCAAAAGAATATAAAGGCAAATAGATTTTCCCCAATATAGGAATCCGTGCCTTTGGGTTTCCTTGAGGTCCAAGGGACCCAAAATAATGAGATAAAGGTAAAAGTAATAGGAATATAATTTAATTTGGAGTAATTTATAAGAATACTTGGGAGAGAAGTAATCCTTCTCATCCATTGCAATCTGTTTCCCAAATTTCGTATAAAGTCAGATAATGACACGACAAAACTTCCCTTAAAATTTGAGTTAATTTGGATTTATGGTTTGGGAGATATCGATTTTCCAAGTTATCTCCAATTTGGAAATTCTTTGGAATTAAAGCAAAAGATTCTTTCCTTTGTGTTGAACGCGGATAACCTGATCCGTTGGATCTTGATCCAACGACGATCGGTCATCGTCTAAGTCCCCTGGGACTAGGACTCTATGAGATTTCAGAGGATTTTCCCCTCTGATTTTCTCGGAATCCAGGGAGACTCATCGCTTAATAATGGTCCCATTAGATTCAGGGGATGGAACCGCGAAGGATAGACCCTACTTTTAATAGGATCTATCGTCGTTTTGGGAAACCCCCAATTTGCCCAAACCTGACTGTGACCCTATAAGTAGGGGAAGGTATGGAGGGAACCAGCATCCCTTTTGGCTAGCTTGACCTCTTCGGATGAGAGCGAGGAACTTTTTCGTGTGCCCAATTGGTTTCTTCGGCCTGACCTACACCCCGACATCTCTGTGACCCTCGCCGGAGTCCGGCGAGTAGGGGACAGTCTCGGCGGAGCTTGGGTAAGCAATTGAGGACCTCGATGCGTTCGACGGAGCAAGGCAAAGCTCCCTGAACCATCGCTTTGCTCGCGGGAGGACGACACCCCAGAGTCAACTCCCACGTTGACCATCGGGTCTCCTGTGCGTGGCGCAAGGAGGAAGACGAAGACCCCTTGGTCTTTTACCAAGTTGCCCCTCCGCACCTCCTTTGCTGGTAAGGACATTCCTGTCCTTTGATTCTTTTGATCGCAGTGTTCAGGCACGTGTAACCAAGGCTGTTGGATCCTCAGTGGATCCGCGGACCATGGATCAGGCGGCCCTGGTTTTTCTAGAAAATAACAAATAGACAATAAAAGAGTTTTCTTGTTAAAAATTGTATCTTGATCTAGGAACCTCAGATGGGGGAAGTGAATACATGAAAACTGATCAGAAAAATATGAGGAATATGTTAAAAATGCTTCGGACATATAAATCTGTTTACTTTTACAAAAGTACATATTTTGATGGAAAGAGAGTTAATTTGTAGAGAGACAACCCTAATTGTTAATCAAAGATGGTTTTGATCTTAAAAAGGAGTTAATTCGAACATGAATTAAATGATTAATGAGTAAGATGGTTTTTAACCTGTTTTGATGATAGAACTGCATGGTTTAGGGTTTTTAACTCAATATGTTGATTAACAAGTATAGAAACCCTAAATTAGAGGAAAAGAAGGGAAAAGATAAAGTAATATGAAAACTAGGGTTTTCGTGGTCCAGACCTGATCTTAAGGACCTTAATGGAAATAAGACAAGATAATTAGGGTTTGATGGATATTTGATAAAAGTAAAGTAAAAGTAATAAAAAGAAAGTGAAACCCTAATTATGCCCGAAACCCTAAAAGTGGACTACAAACCCTAAGAATGTGAGCTAGATTTAATAGATCTTATTAACACGAGTAATAAAAGGAAATTATATATTTGTTTCAGGATCTTATTGAATGCTTGCTTGCTCATTGTTGTTTGGACTATTCTTGCACTTGAATCTACATGTACAGGTATGTGGTTACGCTTATGACTACCCGAATTAGTTTTCCGGGATTCTATCGATGTTTCCATCGTGGCTTGAATTAAACTGTTGGATGTATTTAATTCATGCAAAGTATAATTTGAATATGACTATCACATAAGAAATATGCCTACTAGCTCAGATCCTAGTCCCCTATGTAGATTTATAGATTGACCTAGTAAATGGCTACCAATGAGGGTAGGTCCATCAGGTCATTACATGACTTAGTAAATGGCTACCAATGGGGTAGGTTCATCAAGTCATCATGAGTCAGGGATTGGTCTACCATTGGGTAGGACCATGTGACTCCATAACCCTAGGTATTGGCTACCAGTGTGGTAGGGCCATGGGGGTAAGGATCTACCATATGAGAGAGGTGGTATCCATGTCCACTGCAGGGACGTTACAGAGAAAGGGGATAGGCAAGGATTGAGTAATATTTCTTAAAATGTAATCTTGGTTGTTAAGTGATATTTGGTTGATTATATTGTTAACATAGTTGCACAATTATTGTTTCCCCCACATACCAGCTTCGGCTGACCGACGTTTTGTTTGTCGGTGTTTTAGGTACAAATGAAAGAACAAACAGTAAAGTGACATATGTGGAATTGAATGAGGAATAACATGCACAGGAGGATTAGTTAGATTAACATCTTCATGGATAGAAGTTTAGAAATCCCAGTTTTTCCAAGGTAAGAAAAGTTTTATTTTAAACATGTTTTCATTTTAGTTGGTAAAGTTTATTCATTATTACTGATTATTTGTCGAACCTTTGATCCTGTTAATTGACTAACGGCTCTATCCTTCGGGTCTCCCTTAAGTGGGGGTTACCGAGAGGCGGGGTCATTACAGTTCTCCATCCCGGGCAATGCGGGACTAAAAGCAGGAGTAGAAGGGTTCGAGATTTTCTACAAAACAACCAACTCGCAACCTGAACTGATCGTTTCATTTCTGAAATGGTTGGTTGGGGACCTGAGCCAATCGATTAGGACCCATGAGCCAATCGGTTCACTTCTGAACCGGTCGGTTCGTGGTCATGACCACTTCCCAATTGACTTTCCATCTTTTGTTTCTAATTGGTATCAAATACCAATCCTTGTTCCAATCAAATTGGGCAAGTGAAATGTAAGGAAAATTCTCACCAATCCTACTTTCCCAACTTGCTCGGTTGCACCAGTTAAACCGATCGTTTCAACACTTGAAGCAATCGTTTCACCCTAATCATGAGCCGATCGACTCACCACCTGAGCCGACTGGTTCACCAAGCTGAGCTGATTGGTTCATCACATGAGCCGATCAGTTTGGAGTGTAGATTGTGCAGAATCAGTCAATTGCGGTTTCAATCAATGTGATACTCTAATCAATCTGTCCAACACCTTGAACACTATGATTTTGAGCTATCAATCAATTGAGTGTTTAATTGAACTACTAAACTCCTTTAGTAATCAATATAAACATTGTTTGTGGATAAAACTCCTCTTCCAGGTTAAATCCTATGTGTGTGACCCTCCAGGTCCTTTTCACATTGGCAGTGAAAGTCCATAACACTTATGACTTCACAAGCAAAGAGCAGTGCCTAGTCACACATCAGTGCTACCCAAGTGAAATAGAAAGTTGGAGAATAACTTTCAATCCTACAATCCGTGAATGGTGTTACAGTGAATGTATAATTCCTTTGTCATTGATTTCCCGAATGAACTCGAGGCATGGAACAGTCATCCTGTCAACGTTCATTCGCTTTCTTGATCTCAGAGTAGATTGGAAGAGATATGTATGACATCAATATCACATACTAATTCACACATGCGTGCACACACCTATTTCAATCCTACTCATCAAGTGGCCTTGGATATCAAACTCCCTCAGGAGGGACAAATCCCATATCTATCACTCACCCCTCAAAAGCCCCATGTGTCAAAGCCACCCAATCATTACCTTTATAACAACCCATGTTTTGGGACTGCGTTTGATGATGTCAAAGTGTGCCCAACGACATGTGTTGAGTGTAGTGATTTTAGGTCAAAGAATCACACTCACCACCATCACTGTAAGTACTGACTGTGACTACCATGTCATGGTTCCATGTGTCAAACTCACGGTGGGTCTGTCTGGTACACTTGTTCTCTAACAAGTACCTATATGTTTGGTTTGATATCTCTATATCATGACTAATGAGATTTTGTCATCAACCAACACCACAATCTAGTCTTGTGTGTCATTGTTGTCTATCTACCTTCCACAATGACATCCGACTAGGGACATAACAAGAATGTACAAACTCTTAGCATCCGTATGATCTCATTGTTCAGGTCCTGAACCTGAAGGCATACGTCATTGAGTACTATCATTCTCTAGACATTCAATCTGTTCTATCACTATCTCATATGACTGAACCAGAAAGAATTGGAAGCTTGCCTTTGATGTTTATCAAATCAATATTAATGTATCCCACCAATCATCCCATGATTGGCTATCAGGGCATACATACCAACAGACTCCCACTTGCACTGCGAGCCAATCACCCTTGAATCATATTCATAGTGATCTTCAAACATGTCCCACATGTTATTGTGCTCTAGTGCTAGCATAGTGAGTTATGGCAACACCTTGCCAAAGTCAGTATTAACTGCATGTCTCACATCTCTTCGTTGTACGTCACACGTATGAGATGGAGTTGCCGTAATATGCGATCTAGTATTCCTTTGCTAACCTTTAGCCACATTACATGATCAAGGATTCCATACTTGTCATCAATGACTAGAATATCTATAAGTTCATCTCATGAACTTCCAGATCCATATAGTATCCACTGATGTTCTCCAACACATAGATACTCGGCATTTCCTTTTAAATGGTTTTATTGGAACACTTCCAATTATCAACAAACTTTCACTTAGATATATCCTATATATATATTGTGATTGATTTCTGTCCTTTTCAGAAGTTCGCATCAATGTAACTCTTTACATCGAACTCTTCCTTATCTCCATTGAACTAGTACTTCTCAAGTACTTATCAAGTTCTCATTGTATTCCAGTAACCCTTACTGGAAGTAGACAGACATCCACTCATCATGTCTCACATACGAGTTATCAGGATGAGCACACCATATTGTCATGTCCTACATACAGGATGATGAATGCATTTTATTCTTGCCATGCAAGATAATGGGATGATTACATACATGATAGATCCATATCTATTCTTAGTGTTCCCATTCTTCATAAGAATTGGACACTTGGCCTTGGGATACTAACTCCATGTAACATGGACAAGTTTTCTCCCACTGAATCTGTGCAACTGAACCCTTCAGTACAGATTGCCAATGTATGCTTTCTCTTTTCAGGTCAAGAGGTTTTTTAGAACTATCTCTATAGATCTCTATTCCTATCACATAAGAAACATCTCTATCTTCCGTAAAGATAATTTCCACTTTTGGATTTCCATTCTAGAACATTTCAATTTCACATCATCATGTGGAATGTGAATACGCTCCCACTAAATCACAGATCCCTTCTTTATATTTGACATATCAGTCAAATCCTTTGACTATATCATCAAAGTAAAGATCCAATTCTGAGTTGCTTGTACTCAATCAATCACATTGATTAGTCCATTGTAACTGATAGACTTCATTTGCATCAGTGGATTCATAAACCTTATAGGTTGTGTCACGTACACATCCTTGTTTGATTCCTCATAGGAATGCGGTTTTAGTATCCAAATGCCAAATGTCTTAGTCATCAAGTTGCAATCAACAAGCATCATCCTTCTCAAAATGTTATCCATGTGTCTTAACACTTAAGACTCATTTGCACTTATGGATTTCATCCAATGAGTGCTACCATCAAGTTCATACCTTATGGTTCACATGGATGTCATTTAGGATGTAATGGTCATAAACCATGACTCAAAATTCGGTTCCTCATATTCATCTAGATAGTTGACTCATCACATGAACAACTCATCACATAGATAATTGAGGTATATCTTTCAAGGATATAAGAACTCACAACTCCTTGTGATTCTTAATGTCCTTTATTAGTGTGGGGTATTCTTTTATTAAGAAGAATTCAGTTATTTGATAATCATTATGTAACTCCTTAGAGTATAATTCCTTCTTGATTTAGACATCACTATGCCTTAATCATGAGCTCACTATGATACACTATCATAATCACTCAAAAGTATCTCAAACATTTTGTGTAAGTATTTCATTCATTGATCTCATCAAGAATTAACACTTTACCAAGTTCGTACTTCATCTATGATATTCTTGAACACTTCAAGATATTCATATTGGTATTTCTCTAAACACCTTTTGAAGTATTAGCATTTACTCCAATAGGTATGTAAATACATCACATGTATTATACCTAATTGGATAATCAATCTCCCACTACCATTAGTGAAGATCATGTACAAGAGGTTCATGTCTCTTACTGGTTCTCTAACTAAAAGAGTCTAGATTTATCCATCACATGGAAACTAGAAATGAATTTCTCATGATTGATGCTAATTTGTTTGTTTGAGTTATCAATAACTTTAGGTATCATTTTATCTTATACATATCATGTATCATAAGATAAACAAGGCATTGCCATAAAGATCATATTTTTAAGATTGAAACATCAACTTTATTAATTGCCATCATTGTCATACAATATGCAAAAATAAAGTGTTTCTATCTATTGGCAATATATGAAATAGCAGTTCTCAACTCTCTTTCGTGCCCTTTAGGCTGAAATAAACTGAAATATACTCCTATCTATGGCAACAACACTTGCTCCAATGATGGGTACTTCTTTCTTGGTCCTTTCACAAAGGCGATCACTTCTTTGTGGATCATGCATATCATATATGACATACCCATATCTTGGTATCACATACCACAGATAAAGAAGCAGTTCATTTCATGATACCTTAGGTGGAGATCTCCATCCCCTCCTTCATCTTCTTTTGTTCTTCCAGATATAGAGGGCAATTCCCTCATACACCCTTTCCCCATGTGCCTTGAGGCTGAAGACGGCTTGGGCTTCTGGCTAGCATCAGAACACTTCTTAGCTTTGCCCTTGCCCTTACCCTTAAAGCTTACCTTTTCTTTGATCACATCAAATATTATGGCTTGTATTTCTTCAACTTTGCCTCTACTATCCTCAACATGTCCAACAACTCTATCAACGCTTGTCAAAGTTGTTCATGTTGTAGCTTACCATGAATTGTATGATTCTCACAACATTTGCAGTATCATACCAATAGCCAACTCTTGGCTCAGAGGGAATCCTTCTTAGTCAAGTTTTCCACATACCCAATCATAGTGAGTGTGTGAATACCTTACTAGATCTCCTTCTGTCATGACATACTAGGACAGTGTCTTGGAGACATCATATGTCTCATGTTGTCACTGCAACTCATAGTTCAGAGAACACAACATCAAGCACTCCTCATCAATTTCATCCTCGGTATGCTTCCATAAGCATACTTTCAGCCATTGATGTGGTGGGATTGAGTTCATCTGGTCTTGGTATAACTAGGACTTACAGCTTTTCGCTCTTTGATTGAGAACACTTCTCATCATCCTAACCAATTGTGGAATTATTCACATTTAATTTGTTGGTCTCAAAGACCAATCGCAAATAAAGTGATTTGTTGATTAACCATTAATTGTAACAAAAGGAAATATATGCAATTTTAGTCCAAAACTCTTTTTGACTTGTTTGATTGATTTGAAAGGTTGACGATAAAATTAGGCCTTTAATTAATTATTTATCCCACTATTTTAATTCAAATTGATAGCCCTCACCATCAATTTGGAAGATTGCAGCGTACAACCTTCTAGTGGGCAAGATCCTGAAATCCTCTAAGTCATGGACCAGCTAGGGCTGTCACCCACAATATAGATCTCTCAGGTAGGCAACTCTTGATAAGATGTCATATGCAACTCCTTGCCATGATCATCTCCATGCCTCAAGGTGCTAGATCCTATCTAGGTCACCTTGTTAAATCCAACCCAAAGCAAACACGATGAATATGCACCCTGCTAGGGCAGACCCACACATTCATCCTTCATGCTTCCATGAGATAGACGGTGCACCACGCTAGGGTGTGGCCACACTTGGTCGATCAAGCTTTTCACATGTGTTGCATTTGGAAGGCATCTAAAACTTAACATTTAATGAGGGATTTGGTTTTATATACATATACATATCCAATCACCACAATATATAGTATGTATCATATACATGCTATATCCCACAGAAAACATGCAAAATGATAAAAGTGATGATTATGGCCATCCTAATGTGATTCCTCGAGCCAAGAGGAATCACGGTCATCTAGGTCTATATCGCATGCAACCTGGACAAGATGAACTTTGTGTTTTGCCTTTCTGGGGTTGATCAACTCATCACATGAATGACTTGCTCATTCTGGCCCGGTTGTCTGGGTGCCACCAGCCGATCGGGTGGCTCCTCCAACCGATCGGTTTGCCTGGTCGTCGTGCATCTCATCATGGCCGCCACCTGCTCGTCTCGCTCCTCGAACCGGTCATCTGCCGAACGGCTCACTCCTTGAACCGATCGTCACGAACGTCAACCGGTCGGTTCACGCCTTGAACCGATCATCTCAGCTGTCGTCAGGATGTCCTCCGTTCTTTGACATAACAGGAAATAAAATTATATCCTATTTTACATTGTAAAAAGAGAAACCTCGAGTTACATTCGAGGGGAGCAAAGGTAGGAAAGAAATCTCAAATTATTTCGAGTTACATCAGGAAAAGGAGAAGGAAGATCGGTGCGCAGACCGAGATGCAAGCAACCACATACAACCATGCATAGATAGGGTTTATTGGCCATAACCACGCTATACATCCACCACAAAACTCATTTAAGGGTGACGTGTATTGAGTGCATTCATAATACATATCATATATGTAAATTGGGATATGTGGATTTAGGATTGGACATGCATAAAGCCAATTTTATCCGCATCGTATGCAATAAATAAAGGCGACAAACCAAAATTGATCATATCGATAATCCCTAAAGTATAGAGCAGTTGACGTGGCTCTGATACCACTATTGGGTTTTAGGGGAGGCAGAGAAGGCAGCAGAAACAAACATTTTCTCCCCCAAACCCGGAACAAGGAAATGCGTCAACATCTATACAATAGGAAGGGATGGTTTGTGGAATCATACCTTGTCCCGAGGCTTGCCAGGCAACAATACCTCGCTCCTTGCGCGGTCTTCACCTCCAGTCTTGGACGGTGTCTGTGCAGCTCCTGGTCACACCGGGACTGATGGGATTGAAGGTTGTCCTCCTAGTGGCAGAAACCTCCCACCTCTGAAGTAGTCCACACGGACCACCTGGAACTCCAATCTCCTTGTCCCATAAGGAATTGGAAGGAGTCAGACCCTCATGTCAGCGTACTAGTCACTGACACACTCTCCTGCCACCAGTCGCTTTCTGTAGTTGTCTTTCCCTTGTTGTGCCTCCCTTATCGGGTAGCACTTGCTCGGGCTCTCTCTCGGTTACCAAAACAAGAGAGAACAACAACTTCACAGAGAAACGGGTTGCACTGAGTTGTTCTTTGAGAAGCCCCCAATACCCCTATATATAGGAGGGTCATGGGACAGGGTTCTCCATCCCGAGCAATGCACGACTAAAAGCAGGAGTAGAAGGGTTTGAGATTTTCCACAAAACAACCAACTCACAACCTGAACCGATCGTTTCATTTCTGAAATGGTCGACTGGGGACCTGAGCCAGTTGGTTGACACCTCAATCGATCAGTTGGGACCCATGAGCCGATCGGTTCACTTCTGAACCGGTCGGTTCGTGGTCCTGACCAGTTCCCAATTGACTTTCCATCTTTTGTTTCTAATTGGTATCAAATACCAATCCTTGTTCCAATCAAGTTGGGCAAGTGAAACGCAAGGAAAATTCTCACCAATCCTACTTTCGCAACTTCCTCGGTTGCACCAGTTAAACCGATCGTTTCAACACTTGAAGCAATCGTTTGACCCTGATCATGAGCCGATCGACTCACCACCTGAGCTGACCAGTTCACCAAGCTGAGCCGATCAGTTCATCACATGAGCCGATCGGTTGGGAGTGCAGATTGTGCAGAATCAGTCAATTGCGGTTTCAATCAATCTGATACTCTAATCAATCTGTCCAACACCTTGAACACTATGATTTTGAGCTATCAATCAATTGAGTGTTTAATTGAACTACTAAACTCCTTTAGTAATCAATCTAAACATTATTTGTAGACAAAACTCCTCTTCCAGGTTAAATCCTATGTGTGTGACCCTGCAGGTCCTTTTCACATTGGCAGTGAAAGTCCATAACACTTATGACTTCACAAGCAAAGAGTGGTGCCTAGTCACACATCAGTGCTACCCAAGTGAAATAGAAAGTTGGAGAACAACTTTCAATCCTACAATCCATGAATGGTGTTACAGCGAATGTATAATTCCTTTATCACTGATATCCCGAATGAACTCGAGGCATGGAACAGTCATCCTGTCAATGTTCATTCACTTTCTTGATCTCAGAGTAGATTGGAAGAGATATGTATGACATCAATATCACATATTGATTCACACATGCGTGCGCACTCCTATTTCAATCCTACTCATCAAGTGGCCTTGGATATCTAACTCCCTCACGAGGGACAAATCCCATATCTATCACTCACCCCTCAAAAGCCCCATGTGTCAAAGCCACCCAATCATCACCTTTATAACAACCCATGTTTCAGGATTGCGTTTGATGATGTCAAAGTGTGCCCAACGACATGTGTTGAGTGTAGTGATTTCAGGTCAAAGAATCACACTCACCACCATCACTGTGAGTACTGGATGTGACTACCATGTCATGGTTCCATGTGTCAAACTCACGGTGGGTCTATCCGGTACACTTGTTCTCTAACAAGTACCTATGTGTTTGATTTGATATCTCTATATCATGACTAATGAGATTTTGTCATCAACCAACACCACAATCTAGTCTTGTGTGTCATTGTTGTCTATCTACCTTCCACAATGACATCCGACTAGGGACATAACAAGAATGTACAAACTCTTAGCATCCGTATGATCTCATCGTTCAGGTCCTGAACCTGAAGGCATACGTCATTTAGTACTGTCATCCTCTAGACATTCAATCTGTTCTATCACTATCTCATATGACTGAACCAGAAAGAATTGGAAGCTTGCCTTTGATGTTTATCAAATCAATCTTAATGTATCCCACCAATCATCCCATGATTGGCTCTCAGGGCATACATACCAACACAAGGTATAACATACACTTCCCACCATTCTTCCACGTGAACAACAAGGACAACCAACTTGGTGTGAGACCTCATAATTTTCTACTCTACTTCTTTAGGGTCTAAGGAACTCTCCTTTCTACACCTATAAGGTAAGGTAGGCACCTACAACTCCTATACATCAACTCAAGAAACCTCTTCCCTTTTCTAAGGTTTTGTTCCTCTAAAGGCAACCAAGACACCACAATCCTCCAAGGATCATGCATGAGGCAACCACCACCATCCACTTAGGTCTTCCATTCTAGGTCATAACATGCCCAACTTCTCATGGTCCCTCATGTCTTAGAATCTAAGCTTCCAATTTTCTTGCTTGGGTCTTGCTCTCTCTCTAGAGCTAACCCAACAACCAACCTTACAACTGGAGGTTCTCTCTCTAAGAAGGTGGACCAAGCTCTTAAGGATAGATGCATACACCTGCATGGGTGAGACGTATGATCCAAACATATGTCCGATCAAGATTATCCAAAGCTCTACATGTTTATCTCATAAGTTATCCAGTATGCCCTTCTGGCCTAGGTCTCCACCTACTGCTAGCACCCCTGACGTGCTTTCCTAGATAGGTGCATGCCCTTCTAAGCTCATATATGCCCATAAGGGTTTCTATATGGTCACCACTATCCTCTTCAATGAAGGATCTATCCTTCACCCTAACAGGCACGACCCTTCCAAGGTTGGGTTGCCAAAAGGTACTAGGTCAACCAACCTCACATAGCTCATACTTCTCTCAGATATTCAAAACCAAAAAGCATATCACCCCACGTATATGGTCGACCATGATATATAACTTATCATGTCATCTCTCTCTAACATACACTTACGGGTTAGGGTTAGCATCATCCTCAGAGGATGCGCCAGGTCTCAACCTCTTCCTGGAGGCCTCTGCCTCCAAGGCTAACTCTCTCCTCATCCTCCTACAATAAGGTCTAACATCAGGTCTCTCATGAGGGCACGACAACACATGTCATGCCACCTAAGCATGTAACTATTCTTTAGTTTACGTTTAAACTATTAAGCTCATGTCCATGACATCTTACTTACATGTTTTTCATTGATTTGGTGGAATATTCCTTAATCCTTATCATACTTACCTTGACCTCAAGAGGGTGGGGAAGAGAGAGGAAAAATCTAAACCTTAGAATCCTTAATTGAATTAGGGTTGAGAAGGGGAGAAATAGATGAGAGATTCCTAAAGGTATCTTATTTTGAGTCAAGACCTCAGACATTGGCTAGGCAGTCACACTACATCCGGGAGTCCTCGTGACCAACTAGCGGGGAAGAGGAAAATTTTGCCAGCATCCGGACCATGATCCTTTTCTAAACACCTCAGTCTTTGGAAAATACTCTAATAACTCCCTCAATTCTACATAGTTTGTAAAATTTAATAATTACTAAGGATTAAATGAGAAACCAAGAATGTAACGACCCCGCCTCCCAGTAACCGCCAATCAAGGGAGACCAAAAGGTCAGAGCCTCTATCCCAATAACTCAGGATCCATGGTTTAACATTTAATCAAAAATAACTATTAAATTCTACTAAAACTATACTGGAAAGCTGGAATAAAATAAATCTCTTGCATACCTTGTAAAAATTTCAGATTTCTAGAATTCTATCCATGGATGGAGTCTATCTATCTAATCCTCCTCGAACTGATTATTCGTATCTTCACAATGTTTCAATTTATTGTTTGTCTTGTTCAAGGATTGTATCTAAAACACCGACAATCAAAACGTCGGTCAGTATATTTCTATATCGGTATGTGGGGGACAATCAAAATTTCACAATTAATTTCTAACAACCTAAATATCATAAATAAGTTATTAACAATCCAAAGTTATGTTTTCAATGTGACATTTTCAACTATTTTGCCCTAACCTTGGATCACGCTCTCTAGGGTTTTGTCCTTGCAAGGGATAGAAGGCCACCTTCTCCATCCTGAGCTTGGTTCCTGGGGTCACCTCTCAAGGTGCCCAATGGTCTTCCCTTTGGGGCTTGACCGAATCAAACCATCCCTCTGGGGCTTGGTCTTGCAATCATACATTAGGGTGGCATGTAGGTTCGAGACAGTCACACCTATGCTTAGTTGTTATATGCATAGTCACTTTAGGAGATTGCATAATTGAAACAACAAAGCAGTTTAGGGTTCATGTCAATCGATAAATCTTCAAGAAAACACCATGAAACATAATGCGGATATTCATAATTTAACCACATACCCGATCCAGAGTAACTTGAGGTCCAAGCAATAATAGTCAAGAACAACCAATCAAGCAATCAAAAATATCCTAAAATTAATGCATAACACCCATGTGTCATTATTATATCCAAAACATTTTCAAGATTGACTTGGATTCCACCTTAGGATTTCTAGGCCAACTTCAGGATTTTATTAGGGTTTTAGCCTCCATAATGCATTTATCACTTTTAATGCTCTTTTGATCCACAACCCCTAATTTCAACATCATAGGCATGATTGAATTCCAATTAGGTCAAATATTTTTTTACACTAAAACCTCCATGTTTATCCTTCTAGGTGATG
Source organism: Alisma plantago-aquatica (assembly GCA_963693085.1). Classification (NCBI taxonomy): domain Eukaryota; kingdom Viridiplantae; phylum Streptophyta; class Magnoliopsida; order Alismatales; family Alismataceae; genus Alisma; species Alisma plantago-aquatica. Next base: position 813,124,761 of record OY856413.1, read on the forward strand.
TCAAGATCATTAAGGCCAATTATCATGTTCAGGTTCATTTGAATTGACAACTCAACAAGGAATTATAATTTGATTCTCAAAGGAACCCTAATTACTATATTTCACATCTTCTAGGTTAGCAAACCCCACTTTATCATTAATTCCACTTTTATACACTAGGAAGCCCTAATTACCAAATTAAGGGTATTTATCCACAATTAGTCCAATAACACTATTTTCCTACCTTCTAGATTGATTCACATATTTAGATTCATTAAATCCCATAACTACCTGAATTAGGGTTTTTAACCCTTTTAATGCACTATTAAAAACATGAAATTCTAAATACACAAGTTATGATCATATACCTCTAATTAGTTCTCTTTCATCATATTTATGCAATTAAGTCAGACTTTGATTATTGTTATCAACTAACTTTATCAAAGACATTAATATTCAAAAGCTAGAGTTTTGATCTAGTTAGATCATTTAAAGATTCCAACTTTAGATACTTTTCGAATTAGAAGCAAAACTAGGCTCTGTTAGTATGTTTATTGAATTCTATGTATTTTTTGAGAAAGATTCATATATAATTTGTCACGATCAGAGCTAGAAATAATTAACTATGATTTTTGCAAGGTTAATTACCTTTGGGCAAATCTGTGGCCGCCACGTCAGCCAAACGAGTCCTTTTTCATTTCCACGTCGGGTTGGGCCCAAACCATGTCGAAAAGACATTCCCTCCCTCTGGTTTCTTTACTGGAGTCGGGGATAGAGGGGTCTTTTCCCCTGTTCTTCTTCTACCTCGCGCAGGCTTGCCTCCCACGAGCAGTACCCCCCCCCAGTCAACCAAGTTGTTGACTTTGGGCTCTAGGGCGTCGGAGACCGAGCGAAGTCAGCCATAGCCAGAGTTAGTGGCACTCTTGGATTCATCAACGGTGTACCGGATTTCCGAGTCAAAGGAGCTTTCCTCCAGCAGGGCGTGCGGCCTGGTCAAGCTACCTGGCGGAGGTTTTTCTTGCAATTGTCTACACAGAATCAGATGATCCTTCGTTGCGAACTCAATGGTGTCTCCAGGGTTGGCGCACACAGTTCATGCCTCCCCTCCCCTTCTTATATAGGAATTATCCCCCTACACTTTCCCACAAATTAGGGGAAATCTGCATAGTTCAGGAAAGGTCTATAATCTTAGGTTGGTTTGATGCGGAAATCGCTCCCAAAGCCAATGGAATTGTTTCCTCTGTTGCACATTGCCTATACTTCGAGCAAATTCAACAAGAAGATTGCACCCACTGGATATTGTGTTCCAGTCTCCTCGCAAGACTAGGATTCGGTCTGGGCCATTAGATCTTAGATCTACGATCCTCGTTTAATCTGAATATCCAGATATCATTGTGACATTTAATATGATTCAATGATTATCCATTCACCTTAGGAATCTTCTAAAAATCATAACTCATTATTACTTTATCCTTTTTCAACCAAATTTTAAGGGAAACTTCCTCTTGGCTTTATCTACTCACATACCAAATTTGAGTCCCAAATTCCAAAGGAAAAAGGGCATTATCTTGGTGTGCAAGTTATCCTTAAATAAAGCTTATTTTAAGCATATTTTCTCTCTCTTAATCTTTTATTTTCTTTATTGTGATTCCTTTTACCATTAGAAACCATGTGGAGTCAAAATCTCATTTATAATGATTCCATTATCCATATCTCCACATATTTCTTATATTTTCATCATTTCCTCAACTTTCTTACTTAATAATGATTTATTTGATTTTATCTCTTTCTTCTCCTATTACCTTTGCAACTTGGACTCCTTGGAACCGAAGAAATCCTAAAGATATGAAATACCTCCTTGAAGGATAATTCTTAGCCTTCTAGATGTTTCTACATCTTTCTTTTCTCATTATCTTAGTTATTCTTTTACTAACTGAATTTCTTTTTCTTTTTATTTCCTTTTTCTTATTATTGGACCCAACAACCAATAAGGATCACAAAACAGACAAGAAAGGCTATTATAAACAAAATCCATTCATTCAAATCAAATCAGCCAATTATTTGTTCATATGCCTTTAATAGGAGAAATTGTATTTCCCCCCCCAGAAGAACCTGAAAATTGGGGTTGTAACACATCATGTCCAACCTGATTGGTTTCGATATGGGATTTCACCAACTCTCAGCTGCATGGTGTGTCTCTCAGACAACATGTTGTGTACTCCTCAAGCAAAGTAGTTTACACGTCAGTTACACATGGTGACACGTTTAGTTCTCAAACACAGTGTGTCCTAGTCAATATGTGTAGTTTTGTAAAACAATTGTCCATCATTTCAAATATGAAAAATCACTTATGGACAATTACCTTTCATCATTTGAAACATTTATCAATCAGAGATTAGTTCGGAATAGAGGAAGGCTGATTTTGGAGAGGAGGAAGTGGTTACTCGAGAGAAAAACTCCATTCTTATCCATTCTTCTTCAAGGATTTTAGCATGATCTTCTCCACCTCAATTAGACCTCTCAAGAGAGAAGTTTGTTGGACCTGAAGCTTCAAATTGGGCAGAATTTTGTCTCCAAATTGAAGTTCTATCTAGTTCTTAATCATTCCTTGAATTCCTTTGTTCTTTTCTTCTGTAATCATGTTGAACACCGAAATCTATAACATGTGCTTGTTTTTCACCATCATGGATGAGTAGACTTTTATTTCTTAGATGTAGGATAGTAATTCCCACATCATTACTGATGTGAACTAGGATCTCTTTATCAATTATAGTTAATTTGTTGCTCCAGATTTCCTATGGTGTTTAATTGCTTGTATGCATTACTAGCCATCTTGCCTACATGTTTTATGTTTCTTTATGTGATATACGAAGATATGTAGAGAAGTAGGGAGTAGATATCTTGGAAACATACTCTTAACCAAGGGAGTGGTTGGATTACGTTGAAGATCCAAGGTTGTGGTTTGAGACTTAGAATAAGTATAGGAGTACTATGCGAAGATTAGAACTGTCTCATATTATAGGAGGTGTATGATGACAGCAACCTTCTTAACATGTTAATTAGTATGTTAATTTCTATGGTTGTATGTGAGTAATGATATGGAAGTGAAATCCCACAATCAAGATCCTTCAAATCTTACCTGAATACCAATCTTAGTAAATCGATCTAGATTCTTGAAGATTAACACACTTGTGACTAGTTGTACCCTGATCCTTAGATGATCTCGAACATACTACACGCACCTGTATACTTACGGGGTAGTGCTCGAGTTATAAATCTTAAGACTTGTACACATGGATAACATTGATACAACCCAAATATAGACAAATTGTAGTAACAAACTCATTTGGATTTTATATGAGAAAAAATAACTTGATTTGATCTAATCTATGGCTTCATTGAAGTATAAATCAAAGGTAAATTGAATTTTACTACCAAAGTCAGAAAATAAATGCCTACTTAACCTACTAGAATTAATAGGTCATAGGATTCATGTATGTGACATTTTATAAAGTGTTTGTGCTGGTATAAAAAGATATAAATAATTGTATATAAATCTCTAAAAAACTATAAACTATGTTAAAATGGGAATTGTGTTCAAACTAGTTGGGATATATTTGTTGCCACAAAATATTAGATATCAATGGGATGATTAATGATTAATTTTGATCTCATTTGCAAGGAAATAAATTAGGTAAAGTTTTGCATGACTTTTCTTATTAGTTAGACATTATGTTAAAAAAAGTGTAGGGTAATTTTTACAATCGCCCATCCATTTTTTGTCATTTTTTGCCACTTTATGAGGTGTGATTGAAGTGTGATCACATTACATCTATGAATTGATAGTGAGAATATAAAATACATTTTTTAGTATTTGTTTGACTGTACATATGTTTTTTGTATTGAGTTATTTGAAGATTTCAAATAGTTTTTGTAATTCCATTTTGAAAGTGAAATAGCGCGGTAAGTGTATTATGAATAATATTATCCTAATTTTGGAAATATTTTATGAGCTAGGTAATGGAGGAAACTTGCCTAAGTAATCATGTGCAGATGTAAAATAAATACTTGCTTAACCTTTGATGGATTTTGTTGTACCAAGGTTCAAGCATACCCGGGGGTCAATGCCAATATTTTATTACTATAAAAAGTTATGTCTCCACCATCCTACCATTTGGATAAAACCCATTGGAAGGGAGATGGAGCGAAGGGAAAGTGTGGGCACCATTGTTTTGTCGTTGGTCATGTTTTTAGATAAGCATACATGTAAATAAGGAATGTGGTCATCAAAATTAGGTATCAATGTGCCATGTTTCTATAAGGATAAGAATCAAAGTGAAACCATAATGACTCAAACTTTGGGATCTTCATCAATGATTATGTTAGCACGTTTGGATTTAAGGTAGTGATGTTGAGCATATATTTCATCTTGGAGGGTTCAATGTTGTTTGATTGATTTGAATTGATGAAGAGGTATATTAAAGTGACTTTGATTAATTTGTGTGGATGTGTATGAATAATTGAATTAGGTAAATAAATTAATTTCCAATTGGTGAGTCGGTGATATTAGGCTTTATGTTATCCAAGGAAATGGTTTAGATTAGTTTTTTAAAGCAATTGGAGAAAGACTTGACATTTGAGGTATTTTGTGGTAAATTAGGTCATAGATAAGACTATGCAAAACTTTAAACTCTTTTACTATATTATAGGGCCTTTATATACACAATGAGATTCCAAGTTTATAATATTTAAGAACCTTAATTTGGTTATCTAGGTTTGCAATTAGTTAGTGTTTATATTATATTAATTTTTATGTGTTTAGAATAAAGCTCAGATATTCTTTGGATGAGTTGCTTTAGGTAAAATAGGCATCTTCATGAATATGAGATAATACATAAATTAGTTTTAACTTGTGTTATATATTATGTTATTTACTGATTATTACTTGGAGGTCATGTTTTGGTAATTAATAGCATAATTTTAACTGGGTCTTTTACTATGTAACATAATAGTTTATGAGTAGTATTCCTGAATTTTGGGGTTGTTTGGAATCTTATAGACATATATGAAAATTTTGAAGATAATGAAAATCAATTAAGTTCCTATTAGAGTCCAAATTTGAACTAAATGAGATGTGAATAAAACCCATGTATCATTTGTTGTAGGATTCCAACACGATGTAGGATCTTGGCATGATATGTATAATGGAAGACCCGATCGCCCATGGTCCTTATCTTTCTCATGACAAACCTTTAATCAAAGCAAGGACTTTTTTTTATCTATATCTCTCTGTCTTGTTTCCACCTCAAACCTTGATTATTTCACCATTTCTTGCTCTCTCCAAATCAAACCTAATGAAACCTACCTTGACCCCCCCCCATAGCTCTAGAGAAAATTTTTAATCTCACCAATGTAGTAATATGTATGTCTTCGCATGAAAGGAGGAGTCGTCAACATCCCCACATGTAAAGGGTAAAGGAGAATCACCTTCTCTCCCACAAGAAAACCCAAGAACTAAATTTTGTTATAATATCTAAACCTAGTCCACCTAAACTAATCGTCTTCTCTAAAAACCTCGATTGAGCCCTAGAAATGCTCATCATCTCCATCCTATTCCTTTAGGCAAAAGCTTTGTCATATTTGGTAAAGGTTTTTAGAGTGTTGGATTGACACATTCTTTACTTAGGTGCTCCCCCAGTCTCTAGGCGCTATAGTGAATGAGAGGATCTTAAGTGTGGTGCTTTGAAGCATACTAAATGTTTTAATTATCCTATAAGTCTCCATAGGATCCTATTAGTCTCAATGTACCTTTACCTAGGCCTAGTGACAAATAATTATTATTCTTTTATTCCTTCTTCTTCTCTACTTAACCATGATCCACCCATACCTCAATCCACCACTTTTGGCCACCCCTCACCCTCCTTTTTTGCTCCTTGAGCATGGCCATGCTTAACAAAGACAACTATGCCCTCAGTTGCACTTTTAATGGTGTGGAGTTGAGAGTCAAACCACAAGTTCATGGTTGTGACTATTAAGAGAGGGTAGAATAGTAAGGATTGAGACTCAGGAGGGGGTCCTCACCTTACTTAATTTAAGAAAATCATTGCATAAAACCCCAATAATTCCTAACTATATACAAACAACCTTCAAATTAAAGAGGTGCATGATATTTTCTCAAATAGATTGGTAAAAGAAACATAGTTTTTAGCAATAGAAAATAAATATAACTATTACAAAATTCTTTCCCAAGTTTGACCTTTGGGGCCACCAAGGGAAATTAATAAGATATGAAATCTAACTAGTAGGACCCATTTGTGGTGAGCAACCGGCCCATCTCAAAAGACATCCTAAAGCTATTCTTGAGCAATGCCTCCTACTTCATGGACCTCAGGTGTGCAACCTCTGGGTGGGTTGAGGGAAACACCCAGAAGTAGAAGCAAAACAAAAGAAAGAACGTCAACAAAGATGTGTATGTATAGAGTAAAATATTTGGGCATCAATTAAGGCAAGAGAAGACTCGACTAAAGAGATATCAAAAATGAAATGTCCAAGGAGAAGAGTTTTCAAAAGATTAAACATGTCTCAAAGATGAGGCAATTGTTAATAGGGATATGATAATTAAAAGGAGTCTTTCAATATACTTTCTCATCAACAATAATACAAATATAAATAGTTTCATGGTGAGTAAAACACATACGAGAATATACTAAAAAGCATGACATGAATCCATGTATTCCATACCAAGGGCACAAGGACTAAAACTTCTATGCTAAACAAAATATAATATTGTAGGAGGACTAGAACCTTAATGCATTGGAAGGAGGACTAAAACCTCAATTCCTAAATTAATAAATTATAGGAGGACTGAAACCTCAATGCTTTGGAAGGAGGACTAAAACCTCAGTGCATTGGTAGGAGGACTAAAACCTCAGTTCCTCAAAGAACATGGTGTTACTACTTCTAGTTATGATTAGTCAATCGCACATGCAACTAGGGAAGAAAATATAAAGTGTACTCATACATAAGTAAGCGATAGGAACATAAAATTATCATCACATCAAGTCAGAGGGCCCATTAAATAGTAAGGTTAGGTTAATAGACCATGAATATTTTATTTTCAAACCATAAGTAACTAATTCATTAGATCTTCACAAAGAAGAATACTTTCCAAGAGATGGTAATGGTATTCCAAGAGAAATCACAAATTAATTTATGCCTCATATAGGAAATAGACATTTATTCATGTTGATGCCCAACTTAGATAAAGTGGATGTGCTTACCTTGGCTTGAATGTTTTATTTAGAGATCGCTTCTACCCTTCTAAGCCTAATAGTTATCTCAAATTTGCATACAATAGTTTTGCATAATTTGGGTTACCTTCCACATATTTATTTGTTCCTTTATCATTAAATACCTAAATTTCATATGTGCCTCTCCCTTACCCATATCTATCCATAGGAAAAATCTAGAAAAATAATTTTAAATGTAAACTCATCAATGTGGCACATTTGATAAAACGCCATGATTTTGCATTCTTAACATTTTAGTACCATCTAAGTCATGAAAAAGAGTTCCACAAATAGAGATCATATGGGAAAGTGGAAAGATTTTTTAATATGTAACTGATTTTGTGATCATTATAGGAATACTCAAGGGTAAAATACCATATTACCGTAGGTACATGATAATACAAATATAGTGTGAGGGGCACAAGGGTCTTTTCCTGCATTTAATTGTCACAACATGATAGTTTTATTAGAAATTAAGTGTTGTAGTGTTAAATATTGATTTTTCTAGTCTTAAAAATTGTAACAATTGTAGTAGCCACTCTCCTGAGTAGAATATACCAATATATATAGAGAGAGAGAGTGTGTGTGTGTGTGTGTATTTTCCAATCTATTCACATAACTTTGTAAGCATCAGATCTTAATCAGAATATCTATTTGAGTTTGATGAAAATAGGATACTAACATCCATTGTAGGGAAATAAGGATGACTAATATGGTAGAGGAAACAAAACTTTTGTCCTTATTCTCATAACCAATAGATCATGTCAACATTAATGTATCTAGGAAATAAGGTTGTGAGGCATAAACCTGGTCCTACAGCATGTCCAGCGGCAATCATCGTAGAGTCATACTTCTTCTTCAAGTAGCACATGAACGGTCATTGGTGGCGGCCTCCTGGTGTATCACCACAGACTACGGTTCACAGTGTTCTCCTAGCATGATGTCAAAGGCCTCCACGCCTCTATGTATTTTAGTGGACCACTAAAAACTCTTGTGGCTCTATTTGAACTAATGGGAAGGAGTTGTCCCTCATCTTGTCAATGTCCTAGTGTCAACTTTTCTCCCCTTTGACTATCTCTCCCTTTTATGGGTAAAATGCCTCTACTCGTATGCTATCACATCATTGAGATTGGGAGACTTGCTCTAACAGCCTGGGCCACACCCCCCCCCTATATAGGAATGGATGGGTCAGGGTTTCCACAAACCTAGGGACACAACGAGACGAATTTCATGAATTATTACTGCTATGAGTAACGAGTCAGTTGACTCTTCTCCCATTTGGTCGATCGTCACTACAGTCATCCGACTAGAAATTCTAGTTTGTTAAATGGAAATTTCCCTATTTACAAACATATTAGCTTTCAATGTGATGATCAATGCACAACATGACGTCAACATCAATCCTTGATGCAGTTTACTAATCATCCAGTCGGTCGATTGGATTTTTGAATTGGTTGACTAGACACTCCAGTCGGTCGAATCACATTCCCAATCAGTCAAATGGACACTCCAGTCAGAACTATCATCCAATGTTGTTTAGTTTGATTACCCAAACACTTCAATAATCAAGTCAAACCCTATTAATGATTAAACTCCTATTCTAGGTGCATCATTTGTGTGTAACCCTATAGGTCCCAAATTACATTGGTAGTGAATGTCCATAATTAGATTATGACATCACAAAAAATGAGTGCCATCTAGAAATACATCATTGCGACCCAAGTAATTAGAAAATTGGAGAACAACTTCAACCTACAATTTGTGATTAATGTTACAATGATAGTATAGTTCCCTTTCTCTGATATCCATATTGAACTCGAGGCATGGAATCATCATCCTCTTAATATTCAATTCATGTTCTGAATTAAAGTAGACTGGATGAGATGCATGTGATCTCACATTTCACATATTGAGTCAGACAAGTATGGCCATACATTTATCAGACTCACTTATCAAGTGGTCAGGATATCAACTCCTATAGCAGGGACAAATCCCATCTACATCACTCACATTAGATCCCCATGTGTCACAATGTACCCGAGCACCACCTTTATGGCAACCCTTATTCAAGGTCACGTTGGATGGTGTCAAAGTTCATTGAAGGAAATGTGATGGTGTAGTGACTTAAGGTCTAAGAACCACTATCACTTTGAGAGTTTATTTGTGGCTACCATTACATGGTTTCCATGTATCACTCTCAATTTGGTATGTCTGATACAATGTTCAATAACGAGTACCTATGTGTTTCACTTGATATCACATATCATGACTAATGAGACTTTGTCATCAGTCAACACACATTCTAGTCTTATTTATTAGTATTGTCTATTTTGTTTCCACAATAATATCTGCCTATGGACATAACAAGAATGCATATACTCTTATCATACATATGAGCTCATTCTTTAGGTCTTTAACTTGAAGACATATGGCATTGAGTAACATCACTCTTTAGACATCTACTATGTATGTATCATCATCTCATGAGTGAGAGAAACATAATAGATGAAATTACCTTTATGATAAACAAATCAAGTATATGATGCCCCAATACAATCATCATATGATTGGCTCTCTGGGCATAAATACCAATAGACTCCCACATGCACTTTGAGACAATCGCCTACGAATCATATTCCAAGTGATCTTAACATGTCCATCATGTTTCTATTGCGCAAGTGCTTTTGTAGCGGGTTAGCAACATTTTCTTCTAGTTAGTACTTTGCAAGTCTTCACATCTCCTTGTAATACGATCTCTCGTATGATATGGAAATGTCATAGTATGCCATCTGGGTTTCCCAGCCTATGTGGTAGCACCATTGTTGTCACAGTATTTCTATCATGTCATAAATGGTTGGAACCTCATAAGTTCATCCAGATGACCTTCTTGATCCATATGGTATTCTCTGTTGTGTTCAAAACATCAAGGTACTTAGTATCTATCGTAGAATCAGTAATTGTTATCTTGCTCAAAACTTTTTTAGCTTACAATTCTGTTTTAAGGTCAAAAAAAATTTGGATTGTGGTCATTAAACTTCTTTATCATTTTAGAAGCTTGCATCAGTGTAATCCTTTATACACAGCTCTTACTTATTACCATAAACAATGAAATAATCATTAGTGCTTCTCAAGTACTTAAGGAGGTTATTTATGGTAGTCCAGTGACCTTAAATTTGACTAATATTCACTCGCCATGTCTAATACACACAAGATAATGAGATGTGTACATAACATTTCATACATGATAGATCCAATTGTCAATGTATATCACATCTTACTCATGTGTTCCCTTTCTACAGAAGAACTAGGACACTATGCTCTAGAGAGAATTATTCTTTGGGACATGGAAAAATATCTCTCTTTGAGTCCTATGTGTTGAACTCCTTCAACATATTGTCAAAGTATGTGCTCTCAATTAGGCCCAGAATACTTCTATATATATATATATATATATATATATATATATATATATATATATATATATATATATATATATATATATATAGAGAGAGAGAGAGAGAGAGAGAGAGAGAGAGAGAGTCAGGCTAGAATACACTCAAGTAGTTTTTCATGATGCAATATTTTTTTTTGAAAATCTAATTCATTGATCTTCTTAAACATCTCGTGAAAAACTCATATGCAAAATTTGAGCACATTTAGATATGTATGGCTCATGTTATGAAGACCGCAAAAATTATGCATTTCAAATTAGTTTCGTGCGTCAATTTTGTTGCCCTTGGATGAGTGACTTACACTCATCCAAATGGGCTCAAAATTTGTATGTAGCCTAGTTATAGTATGACGATGAAGATCAACAGTTTACATTTTGCAAAAAAATAGTATTTATATGCAAAAACACTTGAGTGTATTCGTGTGATCCGTACACTCGAGTGTATTCTAGCCTGACTCTATATATATATATATATATATATATATATATATATATATATATATATATATATATATATATATATATATATATATATATATATATGTGTGTGTGTGTGTGTGTGTGTGTATGTATATATATATATATATCTTAAATTGTAAGACACAAGATGCTACTCCTAAGTTGTAACATCCCAAGATTTGAGGCCTCGGATAAAATGATCTTAAAAGGAATGATTGGACTACCCATATCACCAAGGTGCACCTCCTTTTCCGTGAGCCCATCACTAAATAACTCCATAGTTAAGCGTGCTCAGCTTCGAGTAGCACTAGGATGGGTGACCAGTCGGTAAGTTTATCCTAGCTTGTGTGTGACTGAGGACAAAGTGTATAGTTAAGGCTAGTGGTGGTCTGTGGGGCCAGACATCATTCTTGAAACTTTATTAGAACCTTGGACAGTGGGACCAGAAATTAAAAATGGTATCAGAGCCAAATCCCCTCTAGTAGGTGGGGCCCACATGGGTTTGTGGTATGCCAGTCTTTGAGTCGAGCAGTCCAGGCATGTTGGAAAGGGCTCTGTGGTGATGGAGCCACCCTTGCGCTGGTATTTGTGATCAGGAGTTGGGTTTACATGGCCATGTTGGGTGTGTACTGAAATGGGGAATGATTATGAGGCCATATAGTTGAGCCTTGACGAGGACGTCAAGAGTCTAAGTGGGGGAGATTGTAATATCCTAGGATTTAAGGCCTCGAATAAAATGATCTTAAGGCTAGTGGTGGTCTGTGGGGCCAGTCGTCATTCCTGAAACATTATTAGAGCCTTAGGCAGTGGGCCCAGACATTACATAAGTCCTTCACAAAGAAGATACTTTCCCAGTCAGGTTTTAACATTTGTAGGATAAGGATATTATTTCCGATCAACATGTGGAATATAGATATGATTCCCCTAACCTTTTGTAAACACAAGTTTCATCTCATTTTGACTAAAGTCAAACTATGACTATCTTGTCAAATCAAAGATTCTACCTATGAGATGCTTGCTTCAACTCATAGATTGACCTTTGTATCTTATAGATTTTATTTGTATTATTTGGATTTATAGAACCTTTATGTTGTTTCATGCACAGATTGCAATACTTGGGCCCACTACCCAAGGCTCTAGTAGAATTTTTGCAGTGAAGACTGGCCCCACAGACTACCACTAGCCTTAACTACAAACTTTTTCCTCACTCACGTGCAAGTATGGATAAACTTCCTGACCGGCCACCCATTCTAGTACTAATCTGGTTGAGCACGGTTAACCATAGGGATCTTTAGTGATGGGCTTCCTGAAAAGGAGGTGCACCTTGGTGATATGGGTAGTCTAATCATTTCTTTTAATATCATTATATTTGAGGCCTCAAGACCTAGGATGTTACCATCTCCCCCACTTAGACTCTTTATGTCCTCATCAAGGCTTAACTTATGGTCTCGTAATATTTCCCCATTTTAGTGTAGACCTGGATTGGCCCATGGACACCCAGGTCCCAGTCACGGAATACCAATGCAAGGTTGGCTACATCACCATGGACAACCCTTTCCAACATGCCTAGACAGTACGACTCAAGATCGGCATGTTATATGCCCATGTGGACCTGATCTACTAAAGGGATTTTACCTTTGATACCATTTGTAACGAATGGGCCCACTACCCAAGGCCCTAGTAGAGTTTTAAAATGACAAGTAGCCCCACAGATCACTACTAGACATAACTGTTTTCTTTGTCCTCACTCGTACGCAATCCTGGATAAACTTCACGACTGCTCACCCATCCTATTACTACTTTAGGATGAGCACGCTTAACCACAGAGTTCTTTAGTGATGGACTCCCTAAAAAGGAGGTTTGTCTTGGAGATATGGATAGTTCAATCATTCCTTTTAATATCATTTTATCCAAGTCCTCATATCATGGGACATCACAATCTCCCCCACTTGGATTCTTGATGTCCTCCTCAAGGTTAAACTATAGGGCCTTATAATATTTCCCTATTTTTTAGTGTAAACCTAAAATGGCCCATAGACACCCAGCTCCCGATCACAGAATACTAGCACAAGGGTGGATACATCACCATGGATAACCCTTTCCAAGATGTCTAAACTGCACGGCTCAAGACTGGCATGTCACATGCCCATGCGGGTCCAACCTATTGGAGGGGTTATGGTTCTAATGCTATTTGTAATGCCTGGGCCCACTACCCAAGGATCTAGTAGAGTTTCAAGAATAATTACTGGACCCACAGATCACCACTAACCTTAACTGCATGTTGTGTCCTCACTCACATGCAAATCAATATAAACTTCCTGAGTGGTCACACATCCTAGTACTACTCTTGTAACACCCCAATTTTTATATCACATAAGAAAAAGCAAAAAAATTAACTCGGGAGTGTCACAAACATGATACATCGAAATAATGATAGAAAGAAAATACACAATATAGTGTACATATTCTCATAAGTTCTTAGACTACAAACTTGGGTACATAAAACTTTACAAGAAGGACTAAATACATGATGGTAAAAATTATACTCTTTATTAATATCTCAGATCGTGTAGATGGTGTTCCACTAAGAAAATCTTTTAATACTACAGTTCAATCCTTTATCTTGACTTCTCTTCCTAGAGAGTAGTGGTTGTGCACAACTCGTCTCCAGACATGCACAAACGGAAACCTATGTTAGAGTAAGTGGCATTGAATTTCTAGAAGATAAACATGAATATATTATAACTGAAAATCGAACCAATATCTGAAAGTTGTGAACTTATACTGAATCGATGTGTATTTTATTTATGTATTTTATCTAATTTGTGGCCATCATTATACGATAAGTCCTCTTAAATTGGTGTACTTACGTCTTGAATTGGTATGAAAAATACCTCTGAATTGGCACTACATGCCTCTAAATAACACTGAGGTGTCTCTGAATTGGCGTGACTATGCCCTAAATTGGTACCAAAGTACCTCTGATCTGGAGTAAACACTCCTCCAAATTGGCAACAGATGCCTCTAAATTGTGTAGGGACTAACCGAATGAGGACTTATCATATAACATCTTATGTGAAGGTTTTGACATCATTATCATAAATCAGAATTTAATGATCTAAATTTGAACTTATTTTATACTGAAACTCAATATTGATTACTGAGCAGGTACTAAATTATGGATGTAAATGTAATTCTATTCTGAATATCTTGGAAAGCTTGTCCTACCTAACTAATTCATTAACATTATTCTATTAGAAACCAAAAGTCTTAGTAAACAAAATTCTTGATCTGGATCTCTACTCTTAAATTCTGAACTAAATCTAAATCTTAATATGAATATGAATCTCAAGTAGTACATAAATGAGACTGGGTCTGACACTCTTATTATGTATATTTATTCAATATTTGGCTACTTACACAGTGAGTAATCTAAATCTGAATCTAAAGTTGATATTCTCATTATTTGGATAAATCTTAATTGAAAACTTTGATTCAATAGAATGTATGTTGTCTTAAGTAGATTCTGATATCCAATATATGACACCTGATTCTAAAGGCTTGAGAAAAATAAATTGAATTGCATATATAAATATGAAAGCATCTGATATTCTCACAGCACAACTCCAACTGAATAAATTACAATTACTAAAAGTATTATTGAATATGAGCTAAACAGTGATAACTAAATATTTGAAAGTAACTTAACCTTTAAGTTACTTTTGCATGAATGGGAAGGCTGACTTGTAATAATAATAAAATTCAATGGGCATGGCCCACTCACCTTGTTTGTTACTGATGATTTCTTTTAATGTGTCCCTAATTCCTTGTTCCATTATCTAATCACCTGGACATCAACAAGTTTCTATAAGACTATGTGTATATCCCTTTTCCATTCTTAAATCTCAAGACCCATCATCCTGACCACCTGAACTAAATTAGGGTTCTTGTTCAACTAAAATTAACTCCAGTTTAAAGCACATTTAACATATAAACATTAAATGAAACTCAATTCACACATTATGTAAGGTATATATATTGATATATCCATAATAAACAAAAGTATCATATGCACTAATATATGAGAATATATCTCATATCCTAAGAGTAAAATCCAACCATACTCTCGTATACTTCTATTACTAACATATTTATAAAATTAGACGAAATATAATTAGAATCATTTTCCACACTATATAGGCACATAAAAACATGTCTCACAAATCATCATAGATCATCTTACAGAATGGCCACTTAGGCCCACAATTTATATACTGATATAAATATACATGAAACTCTAGAAAAATATCGGAAACAGTAAGAATAATATATATTAAAGTTTAGGTAGAAATATCTCATCAGTTCGTTGTGAAATATTGCATGAAATAATTAATGCCCTTATTAGGGTTTACATCAAAAACTAAGATAGAATGTCAACTAGGATAGTAATCCAATCATAATAAATATCAGACATCAAAAACACCCCTTAAATCCACTTTTACAAAATAGTATACATCACAAGATTTCTCCAGACATCGTGTTTGTTAAAATCAGAGTTTCCTGCCTCAAATATTAGTCTGGATCAATATCAGTCACCGATTTGAGATCCTAGGGTCCTAGTCAAGTAGTCAGCGGCGCCTCTCTTCTTTGGTTCTTGTCTTGGGCGCGGATCCACCCTGGGATCCGCTTTCTTCCTCGCCCGTTTACCCAGAGCGTCTTTCCCGTTCTTCAACTGTGTGCGGCTCTGTTCTGGCGGCCCGACACTGACGTCAAGGGCTCGCCTCCTTGTTTGCGAGAGACCATGGGTTGGCCATCAAGCGTGGCTCTGCCACAAGTTGCGGCGGCTCTTCCCCATCCCCTTCTCCTTCTTTCTTCTCATGCCTATCTTAGTTCTGAACGAAACCCTAAAGTCGTCATCGTTCTCCCTCATGTGATGGAAAATGAAGGTTCTAATAGCCTCTTCTACCCGAGATTATAGGCGAGACCGCCTCCTCCATCGGACCCTGTTCGGGTTCTGTAAAACAGAGGTTCTGACTCCCAGTCCACGCGGACTGGGGTACCCCTTTTTATTTATTTTTTATTTTCTTTTATTTGATAAAGGTCCAATTTGGAGAAGTAATTATATAAGACACAATATGACTCCGTTTAACTCCAAATTTTGGGATTAACTGTAAACGGTCATTATCCCTTTTTGAGCAAAAATAGGATCAAAAATAATATGATAACTACTGCAAACTTGCCTTTATAATAAATAATGGATAATTAATAATTTAATTTTTTAGGCCACTAGATAAATTAAAATCATTTGAAATTTCTCCCATTATCTTATATCTCAATTTCCCATCTACTAAATATATCTTGAGTATTTATCATGATCATGAAATACTAAATCCCTAAATTTTTATTCCAAGGACTCATATGTAAACTATGATTGGCCCAAATGGGCTTGAAATTGTTTCGAGAGCACCTGGCTCATTCCTTGGTCTTGCAAAGGGTCCACAAGATTGATTCTATTCTCGATTACAAAAATCAAAGTGTGAAATGACATATTTCCTCAATTGAAGCTTCTTTATGATACATTTGATCAATATTACATTTCTTTGGAAACATTAAGATCATAATTAGGTCTAGGTCTCAAACCATTAACTAGAGTCATCACCTTTCCTTCAATATTCGACTATGGTTGTCACCTCATATCATTAAATTAAATATCATGAAATCGGATGAAACCATATCGTGACCATAAATCTATCCTATATTGATTTCATCAATAACTAATCATGTATTTGCTAGTCCCAAATATGGGTGTGACAATACTACCCACCTTTTAGGGAATTTTGTCCTCAAAATTTGGGTAAACTATAGAAGGCTACCCACATTAGGGTTTGTCATAACTTACATATACTAACTCTTGACCATTGTCATGAGATCTCGTAGGTACCTTTAAAGTATGGCCTTCTCGTGACTACTATATCTAGTGACCTAATCCAACTATCATGCACAAACAACATGGAAATCTAAAAGAAAATCTTAAACATAAATGACTACTCCTTATTTACTCATAATTCTTTCTTTTTATGTATCTTTATCTAGAGACATTTACTCTCATACCTGGGTCTCATGACCTGCACTAAGGGCATGGATCATGTCTATTGAATTGACCTACACTAGGGCCTGGGTCAAACTCCATAATCATATTCATCTCAATAAATCTGATCTTAGATTAATTTCAATGCATTCTAATCTCATAGTCTTATCATGATCTCATGACTTACATCGTCTAAATCTTATAATCTTATCATGTATTTAATTTGTAGATTTTAATCATTCTTAGAAATCTTATTAACATATCTCTACTTGAGATCTTAAGGGACAGTAAGGATATACCCATGAAGAACAAAAATCTTACCTGCATGTTTGATCTTAATATCTTAGAACATTAGATCACCTAAATTATGAAAGCTTTAATTAAGTATCATCTAAATATGTTGATATTGATAAATACTTATCATGAAATCAAAAATCATGGTCATCTTGAGAAGAGACAATAACATATCTTTACTTTCAAAATAAATTGCAACCACCTTAACCTTCACTGCCTACTCTTAACTACATTACTCTGGTTGAGATCATGACATCAAGTAAATTATGAAAATCTTTCTGAGTGGTACGAAACATGTAAAATTATTAAGTTTACCATAACAGAACACTCATGGGCATGGACCACATAGTTTTGGGATTAAGAGAGAAAGATTTCTCCCCCCTCTCCCACAACCATGGTGGAGGCCGAACGCCTGGGAGGGTGGTAAATTATGGACCACATACTTTTATTTGTGAAATCCCACACTAAGGTCATTCAGATTCCCTTCTCCTCTAACCATATACTACGCTATTAGGTTAAAATGACGTTTCCTCATCTTATCGTGGTTCTCTTAGCTAGATAAGCACAAGGTATTTGTAATCGCTATCTTACCATATAACCATTATTATCCCTAGAAGTATCCAAACAAACATTAATCAATCATCTTCTAGGATCTATCTCATATCAACATCATGTAGAACTTCATACTATTACAATCGTAGTCCAATGATCCATACTATCACATATCTTGTATCACCATATGCTTAAAGCATCCCCATGAATAAACTAAAAGACTTTTAGTAACCTCTAGTAACCATCATATCTTAAGCTTTAACTTGGTCCATAACATTAATATTATTATCCTCAAGTATTTTCCTTAACAACCATCATGATTGTAATCCCTCCTTATGATGAAGGTCCTAAGGAAATCAAGACTTCCATAATTCTAATCAAGTGTAGTGGGAAAATTAACACCTCATATCCAACCAATCATTGTTCCCCTTTAAAGCATGGAGACTCATATATTTCAAAATATTTACCGTTGGTACACATTCTAGGGTTCTAATAGGTATGCAATTAGGTTTAAATGACCATCTACCTCAAACTTTTTGTTAACTTTTTTTTGTCACCTCCCGATGCATGCTGGTCGGTCATATATCTGAAAGTGTCATGTCTTATCATGTGTATCTCACCTGACAGTACACATGTCCCATATCATATGCACTAGAAAGAGTGTGACAAGTATAATAAGTTTAGATTTATGCATATAACATCCCCCCTACAAAACTCCATAGGATTGTGTCCCATACCACAAACATGTGGGAAAAAGAGGAGGCATGATATGGACAAATATAAAGTTAACATAAAAAGTCTAAAGCATCTAGACACTAACCCTAATACATAGCTTAACTTCTATTTCCTGGATAAACCTCTAACTTAGATTCTAATATATTTCACTTACCCTTTTTATCACTAGGGTTAGTAAATATCTTTCTAAATATGTCTTGTCTCACTTGGTTTCTAATGGGCAATCTATACTAAGAATATGATAATTTTCTTGATGGTCGTCTACATTATTGCTCTGATACCATATTGAAACACCCAATTTTTATATCACATAAGAAAAAGCATTTTTTTAATCAGGCGTGTCACAAACATGATACATCACAACAATGATAGAAAGAAACCACACGGCATAGTGTACATATTCTCATAATTTCTTAGACTACAAACTTGGGTACATAAAACTTTATAGGAAAGACTAAATATCTCAGATTGTGTAGATGGCTCCCCACTAAGAAAATCTCTTAATATTGTAGATGAAAATTCTATCTTGACTTCTCCTCATGGAGAGTAGTACCTGCATACATCTCATCCCCGGCCACGCATAAGGGAAACCTAGGTTAGAGTAACTGGCATTGAATTTCTAGCAAGATAAACATGAATATACTATGACTGAAAACTAAACTAATATTTGAAAGTTGTAAACTTGTACTGAATCAATGTGTCTTTTATTAATGTCTTTTATCTAATTTGTGGCCACCATTATACGAGTAGTCCTTCTGATTGGCATATATATGCCCTGAATTGGTACTGAAGTACCTCGAAATTGGCACTACATGCCTCTGAATGACAGTGAGGTGTCTCTGAATCGGCATGATTACGCCCTGAATTGGTACCAAAGTAGATTTGAATTCGAGTAAATACTCCTCTGAATTGGCAACAGATGGCTCTAAATTGTCCCAAGACTAAATAAATGAGGACTTAACATATAATGCCTTATGTGAAGGTTTCAACTACATTATCTTAAAAACTCACTGAATTCTGAATTTGAACTTATCTTATACAGAAACTGAATATTGATAATTGAGCATGTACTAAATTTTGCATGTAAATCTAAATTTAATATGAATATCTTGGAAAGCTTGTCTTACTTAACGGATTCATTAACATTATTGTATTAGAAACTAAAATCTGTGTAAACAAAATTCTAAATCTGGATCTCTACTCTTAAATTCTGAACTAACTCCAAATCTTAATACTAATACGAACCTCAAGTAGTATGTAACTGAGATCGGATCTGACACACTTAGTATGTATATTTATTCAATATCTATCTACTTACACAACTAGCAATCTAAATCTGAATCTAAAGTTGATATTCTCATTATCTGGATAAATCTTAATTGAAAACTTTGATTCAATAGAATGTATGTTGTCTTAAATAGATTCTGATATCAAATATATGACATCTTTTCTAGAGGCATGAGAAAAATAAATTAAACTAATATATAAATAATAAGCATCTGGAAGTAACTTAAATATCTAAAATATGGTATTCTCACAACACAACTCCATCTAAATAAATTATGATTACTAAAAGTATCATTGAATATGAGCTAGACACTAATAACTGAATGTCTGAAATTAAATTAACCTTTAAGTTACTTTTGCAAGGATGGGTAGGATGAATCATAATAATAATGAAATTCAATGGACATGTCCCACTTACCTTGTTTGGTGCTAATGATTTCTTTAATGTGTCACTGATTCCTTGTTCCATTACCTAATCATCTGGACATCAAAAAGATTCTATAAGTCTATGTGTATATCCCTTTTCCATTCCTAAATCTCAAGACCCATTACCCAGACCACCTAAACTAAATTAGGGTTCTTGTTCAACTAAAACGAACTCTAATTTAAAGCACATTTAATATATAAACATTAAATGAAACTCAATTCACACATTATGTAAGGTACATATACATTGATATATCCATAATAAATAAAAGTATTATATGCACTAATATATGTGTATATATCTCATATCCCAAGAGTAAACTCCAACCATACTCACCTATACTGCTCTTACTAATGTATTTATAAAATAAGATGAAATGTAATTAGAATCATTTTCCACACTAAATAGGCACATAGAAAAATGTCTCACAAATAATCATAGATCATCTTACATAATGGTCACTTAGGACCAAAATCATATATTGATATAGATATACATGAAACTCTAGAAAAATATCAAAAATGGTAATAATTATGTATATTAAAGTTTAGGTAGAAATATCTAATCAGTTCTTTGTGAAATATTGGGTGAAATACCCATAATGCCCTTATTAGGGTTTACATCAAAAACTAAGGTAGAATATCAACTAGGAAAGATTGGGCTTTAGAATCATGATTAATATATCAAAATATACTTACTGTAAACTATTCATGAATTTATAAAATCGTTTGCTATTTTTAATGCACAACACATTGAAATCGCATAGCTTTTAGTAATCCAATCATAATAAAGATCAAACATAAAAAACAACCCTTAAATCTATTTTTACAAAATAATATAGATCACAAGCTTTTTACAAACATCTTGTTTTCTAAAAGTGGAGTTTCTTTCCCCAAGATATGAATATTAGAAAGTACCTTAGTCTAGATCAATATCAGCAACTGATTTGAGATCCTAGGGTCCTAGTCAGCAGTGCCTCTCTTCTTTTGTTCTTGTCTTGGTTGTGGATCCACCATGGGATCCGCTTTCTTCCTTGCCCATTTACCCAAAGTGTCTTTCTCGTTCTTCAACTACGTGTGGATCTGTTCTAACTCGACATCGATGTCAAGAGCTCGCTCCTTGGCCACGAGAGCATGATGAAAACATTGTCTCTCACTTCAACATGGGCTAGCCACCAAGCGCAGTGCTACCCCTGGGAGAAGAAAAGGTATGGATCTTAGATTCCCAACATGCCAGTCACAACACTACTACAGAACAGGGCTTTAGCTACGATTGTTTATGCCCTTTTAGCGACGGTTCTCAAGCGACGCCTATGTGGGCGCCGCTAAAGGCCGAACTCTTCAGCGTCGGTTTTATAACTGATGCCAAAAGGCTTCGCGCCACCGAAAAGGCACCAGCAGTACACCTATCGGCGTCGGTTATGTATAGTACGCCGACGTTAAAGGGTTCGCGCCACAAAAAGGGCGCCATCTAGGACACTTTCTGCGTCAGTTTACAACTAAAAAACCGACGCCATATTTCCAGCCGCCACGACCGTGCTTCCCTTCATGGCCATGTTTAGTACTATAGGCGTCAGTTTTATACTAATAATCGACGCCATTTACCGCCACGGCCGTGATTTCCTGCACAATCGGGTTGTTTGTCTTATTAGGCGGCGGTTTTATCCAATAACCGACGCTATAAGTCTTTGATGACGGTGTTCTATAAATAACCGACGCCTATGTTTTAATTTTTTTCTTATCAGTTTGTAGGCCTGCTGTGGCTGGTCAGCAGGATGAGAACTTGCAGTTCAGTTTTCTAAACTGTAGGTTTACGACATCCATTGATATCAGCCTACAAACAGGCCACAAACCTACAAAATCAACAAATTTACTTTTCCCACAAGTAGATACATTCAGACATCAATTCAATTCTCACATTCACACATGTAGAAACATTTAAATACATGTAGAAACATTCAGACATATATAAACATTCAGAAATATTCATTTACAAAATATCATTCAACATCGCTATCAACATCTCAATTATATCTTACAATCGCCACTACTTGTATGGCTCTAGTCCATTCTTCTCTTACTTCATTTAATACTTCCATCGTATATGGAGCATGTACATATTTTAAGCGTTTACCTATAGTGTGGTCAGTTTTAAATACCTACAAAGAGAATGATGTATATATAAGTAATAATATCAAAATAAGATTGATATATTTCATACTAACTAATGAGACTATATATAATACCTCATGTATGGTATTGATGTCCAATGTGGCATATTAGATAATCATCAGCATAAATCGCATCACATAGTATGTGCATGCCCAGTCGTTGTCTTGTGTAGCGCACTATAAATTGAAACATACAAAATATTAAAAAATACAACTAAGCAAAGTTCACATAAATAATATATACATTGGAGTCTGGAACTTACTTTTACGTTCTCCTAAATTATTGGCTGGTTCTTTTTCCTTGGGACCTTTCCTCCAGCATTTTTGAATGCATCTAAACCCCTACATATTAATGTAACATAGTAAATTGCATAATTAAATAGTAATGTAATAACATATGTTAACGGATATAAAAATGATATATTTCTCACCAGAATAATGGCAATCTCATTACGTGTCCAATTTTAGTATTCAATGTACTCCCCATAGGATCTAGATAATAAACAGTGAACGTCCCGGGGAAAATAACTAGTAACTCCTAATGCCTACCGCTAGAGGTAAAAAAAGTTAAAAATTAATAACTCAAAATCCACAATAAAAATATAATTTTCTTAAGTCCAAATTATAAGTAAAGTAAACTTACTTGACATTGAATGGAGCTATTATTACCGTCTTGTTTTTTTGATCAGAAACTGTAAAAGTATCTATACATTATTTTTGAACACTATCGGGGTCTTTAGCTACCATACTAATCAATGATGGAATCAAAAATCCCACATGGTCAAATGCAAATTGTTTACATTGATTTTTGACTAAGTAGCTGCAAAACATGTATTACGTATGCATTAATATATAAAAAACTAGATCACCGGATCTTACACAAGGTATATGGATGTATGAATAAGATCTCACCTTATCCATGTCTCTATCATTGATGTATTTAGCCAATCATATAGAAACAACTCAATAATATCTTGTATAAATAAAGAGATTTTGTATGATTGACCTGCATAATTTGCTTCTAAAGAAACAATTATAGGGCAATGTATATTATGTGCCCGTAGCCAACATGTCATTCCCCTACAAGCAGGACCTAACGGGAATTTTAGGTCAGTTGGAACCTAACTTGGTAATGCAGGAAGTGGAGGTGGAGGCCTAGATGCTCCAGGTGTCTTCTTTTTAACCTGTATATATAATTTCAGATCAATTGACCTCATATATACACATTAACAATCTAAAGTAATGTAAATTTATCTTACAATTTTAGTAGTGTAGACGACATCTGCTTTAGGCCACAATATCACCCCGCCTTCTGCCTCAGCAAGTGTATCAATATCCGGGTGGGCATATGGCAATGTAGCTTCCCTCCAATCGGGGAATACACGTATCGGGCTCACACGAATGTAGCCATGTGGCATTGGAGTCCCATGAAACGTTGCCCAAGGAAGGTACGGGTAAGCCTGTGCCTCTACAAAAACATAGTCTTGCATTCTTAAGAGGCATGGCTTCAACGACTACAAATTTACGTAAAGAATGTTATACATATATACATATCATATTGAAAACATATCATCTTGAAAAGACTAGCTACAATGTCATAAACAATACTTATAGCAGACGTGTTAGGCGGTGGTGGGTCTACAAGATTACTCTCAGTCTGTGCATCGGGAGAAGAGTGGGTCGCCATAGGCTCATTGGAAGCCTGAGATGCCTGCCACCACAGCATTTCTTCCCTGACCTTCTTAGCAACTATATCCTCGACTCTTTTATTCTCCTATACATGGATAAAAGAAACATTAGCTTATTATTATCGAATTCCCTTTTACAGTAACATTCTAAAAAAAGAATAGGTTACCTCTTCTTGTGAAAGTCCCACTCTGGGTTTGCGCTGGGATGGCCCAAAGAATGCTTTGATGCCCACACCAGCGCCTGCACCCCTAACATGTCCAGGATGCTCTGGGTTACCCAGAGCAACTGTCAATTCATCCCTTGTACCCTAAGGGATGAATGTGCCTTGTTTCCTCTGCTCGTGCAGCTCCCGCTAATCACCATCAACAGAAATTGGTAATTTAACACCACAAATAATCAATATTCAAACGATTGTTCTAAGAGTTGTATTTTACCATTTTCACAGCCGCCTCAGCAGTTACGGGCTTCTTTATTTCACCCTTCTTGTTTTGCCTCCCAGCTATCCAGACATCATGGCTAGGCATGGGTGTGGCAGACTCCTGAGTTGCAGCAGACTCCTGAGTAGCAGCAGACTCCGCCTGTAGTCTTTGGCGAATGCTTACATATCCCTTTGGACCCATAGTGTGGTCATGCACATTCATTGCACGCTTTGCTTTTTGTGCCTCATTGAGGGCCTAGTTAGTATGCACATTAATGATTTGGTTAGTAGCACTAACATTTAATACAATGTATATTAATTAAATTGGGAGTGACGCCTGATACCTTGAATTCTTCAGATTTTCTTGAAGCAACAAATGTGTCCCAATCTTCTTTGTCCAAGAAGTTCCACTGTTCAAGGGCTGACTTTTTCTTCTTATCACCATCTTTTATGTATTCTCTGTTGAGACTTGTCCTATAGTTCCTTAGCATCTTTCCAGCGCGTTGCATCATGCTTTTACGATGCAGCTTCTCATCCAATGCAAATAGATTTTATAACATAGAATTGTTATTAACTAGTATCCAAAAATAGAATTGCAAATAATAGAATTTGTAATCTACAAAATAGAATTGCAAATAATAATAACTCATGCATAAATCCTTCCATATCATGTCTTTATTCTCCTGAGGAACTTTATGCCAATTATCATACTTAACACCACAATGGCTTCGAGTGACAACACCAAGATAGTTTACAAAATTATTGTGGTTCACTCCAATTGGATTTCCTCCATTATCAAACTCCACGGCCAATCTGGATCCACTGCCACTTAGAGCTATCAACTTCTTCAATAGAGTGATGCCCCTTTTCTTGTTAAGTGGTTGGTGATGCGCATCAAGTTCCTCCAGTGCTTCAGTGGGTACATCATCCTAAAATTTGACAAAAATAAACACACTAAATTAGCCCAATATAGAAATATAGGATATATGACATAACTAGAAGATAATGAATTTTATATAAATACATGATATGTTTTTAAAACGTACATTGGTATCCTCGCCATGCTCATCATGGACTTCATGCTCGTCATGGACATCATGCTCATCATGGTCATCCATCTGAAAATGTCATTAAAAAGGAAAACATTTAGCATTTGTATTAACTACAAGATAATGAGACATCAAATCTGAAAATGATATTGATATTAAAAAAGCAAACATTTAGCTTCAATAAAAAAATATAAGCATGCATGTCTCTAAAATTGTGATCTTTTATCAATTAACAATCCTTCATTGTGATCTCCACAGACATATAAGTCATCATTAGCTTCAATATTTTGTGGAGTTGGCAACCCAACTGGGAATGGAATGGAGTCATCATACTTATCATAGTACTCTTCTTCATCTATAGGATCTTCAATGAACTATCTTTTACCATGAAGAACAACCAACCATTTATCATTTGCAGGATCATCGATATAGAATACTTGTTTCTCTTGTGATGCCAATATGAATGGTTCACCCTTCTCGCCAATCTTTTCAAAGTTTACTAAAGTGAAACCCAATTCATCCACTATAACTCCTTTGGTGTTATCAACCCAATTACATTTAAAGAACGGAATTCTGAAATCTATGTAGTCAAACTCCCATATGTCTTCAATGACACCGTAATATGACATTTTAGCTTCACGTGACCTCTTATCATTTGCACTTGCAAAATATATAATCGACGCTTGAAGAGTGACCCCACTGTTTTGGACGACACTCTTATCATCTTGGCGCTTTGTGTAATATGTGAACCCATTAATGTCAAACCCTTCATAAGACATAACATTCGGTTTTGGTTTAAAGGCGAGGCATTTGATAGTTTCTGTAATATCATTTGGTGTTTGAGATAGTTGATGTAAGACATTATCTTCAAACCACTTAGTAAAAGTCGTGTTATGCTCTCTAGCAAGCCACATTGAACTTGCTCGAGGATGTTGTCTCTTGATGAAATCGGTGTGTTCCTCGATATAAACACTCACTTCATCCATGTTGTGTAAAATATACAAGTGAGCTTGTTCCAACTGCTCACGGCTGATTACTTTGACCCGTGATCCCAAAATTCCTTTGCCCTCCGCAATATTCTTGTCATTAATAGGAGTGTTATTACCACTCAGAAAGTCATTGCAAAAACCCATAACCTCTCTCGCCACATAACCTTCAATAATATTCCCTTCAGGCCGATAACGGTTTCGAACATCACCTTTAAAAATGTCATGTATCGTTCAAAGGGATACATCCAATGCAAGAAAATTGGTCCCAACATTTTCACTTCCCTAGTCAAGTGGACAACAAGATGTACCATGATATCAAAGAACGAAGGAGGGAAATACATCTCAAGCTGACATAGGGTAACAACCACTTCTCTTTGCAAATTATCGAGAGTATCAGGGTCAATAAATTTACTGCATAGACTGTTGAAAAAGAAACAAAGTCTGGTGATTGCAAACCTTACATGCTTCGGCAATTTAGATCGAATTGCCACTGGCAATATTTGTTGCATTAGAGTGTGACAATCATGAGATTTAAGACCTATCAACTTCAGATCTTTCATTGATACCAATCTACGGATGTTGGATGAGTAACCCTGTGGCACCTTAACATTTACTAAGCATGCACTAAAGACTTTCTTCTCCTTTCTAGACAACGTGTAACAAGCGGGAGGTAAGTATGTTCTTTTATTACCCATTTCACGTAATTCTATTAATTCTGACCTTATTCCCATTTCACGTAGGTCCAGTCTGGATTTTATCCCATCTTTAGTCTTACCTGGTATATTTAACAGAGTACCAATGATGTTATCACAGACATTTTTCTCAACGTGCATTACATCGATACAATGCTTGACTTTCAAAGAACTCCAATAAGGAAGATCCCAAAATATTGACTTCTTCTTGAATGAAGAATTGTCACTCTGTGTGGTCATATTACATTGTGATTTCTTACCAAATTCATTGACAATGTCTTTTACTCTTTCATAAACAACATCCCCTGGTATAGGTTTAGGTGCACTCCGTTCATCATTCCATCCATTGAATGTTTTGTGCTTCCTACGATATGGATGGAATTTTGAAGGAAACCTTCGATGACCAAGATATACAGTCTTTCTACCATGTTTTAGTCTTATTGAATCAGTGTTTTCTTCACATATAGGACACGCTTTAGCTCCTTTGACACTATATCCAGACAAATTCCCGTATGCTGGAAAGTCATTAATAGTGAAAAACAACATAGTGTGCAAACGAAATGTCTCTCTTACTGAAGCATCATAGGTCATCACACCTTCAGCCCAAAGTTTATTTAAGTCATCAATCAGAGGTTCAAGATAAACATCGATATCATTTCCGGGTTGTTTAGGGCCCGATATCAACAACGACAGCATAACGTACTTATTTTTCATACACAGCCCGGGAGGAAGATTGTATATAACAAGCATGACTGGCCAAGTGCTATGTTGGCTGCTCAATGTCCCGTACGGATACATCCCATCTGTACAAAGCCCAAGTCTTAGATTCCTATCTTCTTCACCAAATTTGGGGTATAATAGATCAATCTTCTTCCACTGTGGGAAATCAGACGCATGTCGTAGGATCCCATCATTATTTTTCTTAACATCTGCATGCTACCTCAAATTCTTTGCATCTTTCGGATTTGCAAACAAGCGTTGAAACCGTGATATTATAGGTAGATACCACATCACCTTGGCAGGAGAACCAGTTTTGGACTCCCCTGAAGTCATCAATTTATACTGTGACGCACCACATTTTGGACAATCTTTCAAATCCACATAGTCCTTTTGAAATAATACACAATCATTCGGACATGCGTGTATCTTCTTGGTCTCCATTCCCATTGGGCACAACAATTTCTTTACCTGGTATGTTGAGATTGGCAGCTCGTTTCCTTCAGGAAGCATTTCTTTCAACAAAGTCAACAATGAAGTGAAGCTTTTGTCGCTCCATCTATTGTTAGCTTTCAACTTATACAATCTCAACACAGCGCTAAGCTTCGTAAACTTAGCACAGCCTGTGTATAACTGTATCTCAACATCATGCACAATGTTTCTAAAGATAGGAGGTGGATCAGTGTGCTCTACCCTACAACTATCCAACATCGCATCAACGATGTCTACTGGAACTGGTTTGTTCATGTCTACGTCATCGGAGGCAATTTCTTCTTCCACCCAAGCACTGCTATCAACATCCACTGGTTTCGAGTTTGAAATCTCTCCATGCCAGTGCCATTCTGTATAGCCTTGTACAATCACATTGTACATGACATGACTTTTGATTTTGTCACCAGTGCTGACTTTCAAGTTGTTACCGCAATGCCTACATGGACAGTAGAACTGATCTCCATGTTCTTTCCTATGTTCCTCAGCAAATCTAATAAATTGATCAAGACCAAATATAAACTCTAGGATGCAGCGATTGCGAATGGACATCCATGATCTATCCATTCTATGATCAAAGATAAAACAAGTATATATTAGGGCAAGATTAGGGTCTATGTGAGATTAGGTGTTCAAGAACAATCCCAAACCGGGGACTATCCAAGATTTACTCCTAATGAGTAAATCTTGGACGGGTTTCTAGGCCAACAAACACATGTGATGTCATTCTTATATATAATAAATGTGTACCGCCTATCCCATCCTTGACCACCTAATCTCACTAGTAAGTGTATAATGTGTATTGGGTTTTCAAGAAAATTTCGGCAGCATTTCCCCACTATTCTCTAAGTACATATGTACTTAGAGAACAAACGGGGAAATGCTACCGAAATTTTCTCGAAAACCCAATACACATTATACACTTACATCCTAATTGAGATTAGGTGTTCAAGAACAGTCCCAAACTGGAGACTATCCAACCTTTACTCCTAATGAGTAAATCTTGGACGGTTTTATAGGCCAACAAACACAATAATAGATATGTACGTGTTAGGGTTTCATCACAATTAATGTTAGGGTTTCATCACAATTGATGTTCGGGTTTCATCAATGTTAGGTTTAATCAAATCAAATTAGGATGCTAGAATTGACAAGTTTAAATCTTATTTCAACATGCATCAAAAGTTACTTAATTATGTCAAAGATTACGATTAGAAGCACAAATATATGCAAGCAAAAGATTTGTTCATATCCTACGATTTACATAAAGCATTACATAAAAAAAATTTCATATCCTTACCAATAGCAAGCACAGCCGTGGTTGTGTTGGCCTACCACGGCCATGTTGTCCAACACGGCTGTGGTAGGGCAACACAGCCACGGCCGTGGTAGGCCAACACAGCCATGGCCGTTCTTGTTGTTGGTAAGGAGCTAGGGAGAAGGAAGCAAAGAGGCTAGGGCTACCTGGAGCTAGCGTGGAGAAGAGCGGCGGAAGCAGTGGTGGCGAGCAGGTGAAGAAGCAGAGGGGCGGGCGGCGAACAACACTGGCACCGGGAGAAAAGCAGAGTAGTGGCACACCAGCAGCAACGGCGGCGGCGAGCAGAGGTGCACCAGCAGCAGCGGCGGGCGGCGGGCAGTGGCGGCGGTGAGAAGAAGAGCACCAACAGTAGTGGTGGCGAGCAGCAGCGGGGGTCGTCGGGTGATTTTGGGAGAGCGGCGGCGAGCAGCAGCACAGGAGAAATATCGTGATGAAATAGGAAGAAAAGGGGAAGAGTCGGGTGATTGGGGCTATTAAGTTGGTCAATGACATCGGTTATCTACAAAACCGACGCCTATTAGTCTTCAGCGTCGGTTGATACTAAAAAACTGACGTCCAATTAGACAATCTTTGACCTAAATTATTTGGCGGGAACCATTATCAGCGTCGATTATCAAAGGATAACTGACACTGAAAGTGGGACTTTTAGCACAAATTTTCATCTTAAATAGGCGTCGGTGAATAGTTAAAAAAACTGGCGTTGTAGGTGACGCAAATTTTTTGCTCACAAATTGGGTTTCACAGGCGATTTTAGGCGTCGGTCTATTATACCCAGCCGACGCTGAATACAAAGTAGTACACGTGTCTGGCCGGTCTTCGAATATAGACGTCGGTTTGCCTCAATAACCGACGTCTAATATTATAGGCATAGGTGTTCCTAAATAACCGACGCCTAAAAAAGTGACACTGAATGTTGTTTCTGTAGTAGTGCAAGCTACAATAGCTCTTCCTCTCCTTCTTTCTTCTCATGCCTATCTCAGTTTCGAACGAAACCCTAAAGTCAGCATTGTTCTCCCTCATGTGATGGAAAATGAAGGTTCTTATAGCCTCTTCTACCTGAGATTATAGGTGAGACTGCCTCCTCCATTTGACCATGTTTGGGTTTTGTAAAACAAAGGTTTCGACTCCCAGTCCACACGGATTGGGGTCCCCCTTTTTATTTTTTCTTCTCTTTTATTTGATAAAAGTCCAGTTTGGAGAAGTAATTATATAAGACACACTATGACCCTATTTAACTCCAAATTGTGGGATTAATTATATATGTTGATTGTCTCTTTTTGAGAAAAAAAAATATGAGGTTAAAACTAATATGATAACTACTGCAATCTTGCCTTTTCATTAAAATATTAAATAATTAATAATTATATTGTCTAGGCCACTAACTAAATCAAAATCATTTGAAATTTATCCCATAATCTTATATCTAAATTAACCATATACTAAAAATATCTTGAGTATATATCATGAGCATGAAATACTAAATCCCCAAATTTGCACTCCAAGGACCCATATGTAAACTATGATTGGCCTAAATGGTCTTGAAATTGTTTCTAGAGCACCTGGCTCATTCCTTGGTCTTGAAAAGGGTCCACAGGACTGATCCTATTCTCAATTACAAAAATCAAAGTGTGTAATGACATAATTCCTCAATCTAAGCTTCTCTATGATACATTTGAT
Organism: Alisma plantago-aquatica; assembly: GCA_963693085.1. NCBI lineage: Eukaryota > Viridiplantae > Streptophyta > Magnoliopsida > Alismatales > Alismataceae > Alisma > Alisma plantago-aquatica. Next base: position 813,156,530 of record OY856413.1, read on the forward strand.
CAATATTACATTTATTTCAAAATATTAAGATCATAGTTAGGTCTAGGTTTCAAACCATTAACTAGAGTCATCACCTTTCCTTCAATATTCTACTTTAGTTGTCACCTCATATCATCAAATTAAACATCATGAAATTGGGTGAAACCTTATTGTTACCATAAATCTATCCTATGTTGATTTCATCAATAACTTAATCACGTATTTGCTAGTCCCAAAAATATGGGTGTGACAACTCTGGGTTGAGCACACTTAACCATAGAGTTCTTAAGTGATGGGCTCCTAGAAAAGGAGGTCCACCTTGGAGATATAGGTAGTCCAATCATTCCTTTTAAGATCATTTTATCTGAGGCCTAAAATCTTGAGACATTACACACATCTTTTTAAATATTCCCATTATGGAATGTGGTTTTAACATCCATATGTCAAATCTCATAGTCATAATAAGTTGCAATGGAAAGCATGATCATGTGACTTTAACCATGGCAACTGGTGAAAATATTTCATCATGTTCAATACCTTGAACTTGTTTGAAACTCTTTGCAACCAATCTTCCCTTATGGGTTTGTACATTACCATTCATGTTGGTTTTCTTCTTACAGACCCACTTGCACCCTATCATTCTTACCCCTTCAGGTGGATTCATCAAGGTCACACCTTGTTGGTGTACATGGAGTTCATATTAGATCCAATAGCCTCAAGACATTTCTCATTTTTTGGTCCTTCAATAGCTTCTAGGTATGTGGTTGTCTCATCATCTATGACCAACTTGCCGCCTTCTTGGGTCATAAGATATCATAATATTCCAGGCTCAAAGCATGTCCTACTAGATCTTATGAGGTTCATGTGTTATATAGGGAACTTGAGATTCCACAAAAATGTGTGATTCTCCTTGTTCCTATTGTACCTCTATAGGTTCAATGTTTTTCTTGTTGGTCTTGAACTTTTCAAGTTATACTTTTCTTCCACTGATTTCTTTAGAAGTAATATCCCTTTTAGGAATACAATTGTCCTGGCAGCAAACACTTTGTTGGTAGATGGAATATAGAAGTAGTATCCTTTGATGTCCAACTAAATAGCATTCATGTGATCTGGGACAACTTTTTTCAAGAAACGGTTTTTTGATATAAGCTACAAATCTTCATAAAAGACATACCAGGACACTTCCCATGCCATATCTCATATGGTGTCTTTTAAACCAATTTAGATGGTACACGGTTTAGTGTAAACATTGTTGTTTATAAAACATATTTCTTGAAGGAAGTTGGAAGGTTAGCTATATTTATTGATGATTGTAACAATGTATGATTCCTTCTTTCTTATACATCACTATGTTTTCATGTCGATTCCATTGTGATACATTATCAAGGTCTCCCAGAAGGTCCTCAAACTCTTGGTTCAAGTACTCTCCACATTGGTCGTATCAAAGTGCTTTTACCAAGTCGGTTATTTTCTTCATTCATGAATTCCATGAACATTTCAAGGGATTTAGATTTGTATTTCAATAAATATAAATCACTATATCTACTGAGATCATCAGTTAATGTGACCTCTAGAATTTGTTCAAAAAGGTCTACATACATCGGTTGTATGAGTCCCAATAGATCACTTGCTCTCTCATTGTTTCCAGTGAAAGGATATTTTATCATCTTGCCCAAAAAATAAGACTTGCATGTCTCTATTGGTTCAAAACCAAAAGAGTCTAGATAACAATCATCATGGATTCTAGAAATGTGTTCTTTGTTTATGTGCCTTATATGACAATTCTACATGTATATGACATTTGAGTCATCAGGTAATTCAGTATATATGTTATATATGTTTGTCTCTAGAGTCATCAAGTATAGACTGTGAGACATTAGGGAATTGCCATAAAGATCTCATCTTTAAAATAAAACATCAATCATTAATGATATGTTGTCCAAATAAGATATATAATTGGCATAAAGATCTCATATTTAAAATAAAACATCAATCATTAAACCCCTTTATTGGCATAAAAGGTGAACAAATGTTCACTAAACCATCATATTCTCCACAAATTAAACAGAAAGACCAAAGAGGATAGAAATGAAAGGAAAAGATAGGAAAGAGGGCCAAAAGACAATGTCCAGGATTCGTTATGTTATAGCACTCCACCCCTTAAAGAGGATTTTGTCCCTGAAATTACAAGCAAGGAGGGAAGGTGCAGGTGCAACATCTCATCACCAAACTTATGTTGTTCAACCAACCATAACTTCCACCAAACGACTCATCAACATATACTTCACAAGAATCTCATCATAGGTAAAGTTCTCGAGGACCACCTAGGGTTCCATTATTAAGATTATTTTTATGAGATTTAACATTATTAACATTTTTGGCTCATTAGCATTATATTTATTAGGATATCACATTATCATTATTATTCTTTTAATTATGTTGTGTCATATTCACTTGGTTGCCAAAAAGAATTATATTTCATTATTATGTACAATTAGAGGTTACTCAATTATCTCAATATATTTGATCATTAATAATTTGGATTTATACTTCATTATCCTCTTATTATCATTATATTAATTGTAAAAAACTATTTTGCATGAAATAAGACATTTTATTTAGTTTGTGGTTAAGTATACAATTATTCCAATTAATGTCACATTAGTTACTCATATTCATATTAAACATTGTCACATTGCCACATTACATTTCCTATTCACATTAATGTCTTCATTAATCATATTTTCATATTTATTCACTTCTTATTATTGATTATGCACATTTATGTGAATCCAATTACTTCTTATCCATATTGAAGTTATTATATGTATTTTAGTGAACAAGATGGAACACATTACACATTCATGAATTGATTTACATTTGGTAATTAATTAGGTATGTATTAGAGAACAAGGTGATATGCATTACACATTAATTAATCTATGATTAGGTGAATATATATCATTTATGTATGTCAAGGCATGTTATCTATTTATGACACCTAAGGTTACTAATATCATGACTATCATTGTGGATGTATATGTTAAGGTTATATGATTACAACTTAGGGTTTAGGATCAACTTGATCATTATATTTCATTATAGCATGTATTAATGCCAAGATTATGTTACACTTTTCTTTCTCATCATATCATTAAGGTTTATCGGTTCATGACATTATTAGCATCATGTGTGTCCATAAGTAGTATTAATATGTGAGTTACTCTTATTATGTGCATTATGTATTCATTACAGTTTGATCATATGAATTATTCCTTAGATGACCATTATATGTTCATTAATATAAAAACAAGCATGTTAGGGTTACCACTATTACATGTTTGGTCAAGACCAATGATCCAAGCATACTAACCTCCTATTCATGGAGTTAGGGATTCTAAAGATAGATAGATATTGAGATGTCACAGGTTCCATCCCCCTAAAGAGGATTTCATCCTCGAAATCTAACTACCCAAACATTATCAAACTATCTACTCTCCACCCCTTAAAGTGTTGAACTATCCAAGTCAAACTAAACTAGAGGTGAAAGGGATAGACTAACTAAACCATGTATAAGATCCATCATGCTTCCACTGCGCACTCTGATAGCTTACTAAACACCAAACTTCAAAGTCTAGGTTTTAGGGTTAGGATGACCAGACATATGGTCCTAAGGGACAGAAGGGAACTATATAGGGTATCCATCCTCAAAACAAGTCACAACACCTAAAAGATTAGGTCAACATATTAGGGTTCCAAAGATATATAACATAGATGTTTAAGGTCACTATTGCCTAAAAGAAAACTATTTCGGACAATCCATATCATCTCAGGCTAGGCCGGTATCGTATGGATCTGGGAGTCCTCGTAAACCAAGCTAAAGTGGCGCAGAGGAAAATATTTCCAGCCCCCAAAACCTGATCCTTTCTAGACACCTTTGCTTCAACTTCATGCCCTAATAGTTACTTAAAGGCAAACCTAAACAACATTAAGTTACAATGATTACTTAATAATCTTTCAATTGTAAATATTTTAGGGGTTTATTCATCATGATTATAATGTGGAACTATAGGGTCCTAAATCAACCTTTCATCAACATATATCAAATATAGGGTAAGTACGTAACTTAAAGGGAAACTTTGTAAGTCTAGGGTTCTACCTAGGGAGACAAAACTGAAATAATCAGATTCCGACTACCATGGGCTCTGATACCATGTTGTAAAAGACTGAAATCACCCCTTTACTAAAAAATTGAAATACCAAACATCCATTCCCATCATACTCAAAAGGTATGTTGAAAAGGGTGTAAAAGTTTCAAATCTTTATTTATATGGTATACAAAAGACCATTGGAATGCAGCAAAATAAAAATTCTGACTATATTCAATTTCATATAAAGGTTTACAAAAATACATCAAATTCTCCCATTAGGGTTTACATCAAGATACACAATTAGGATCTAGATAGAGGGAAGTCTAGACTAGTATAATCTTATCTCCAATCAACATCTCCATCAGCTAGGTCCAAGCCAAAGTTATGTTCTCCTTGTCTTAACCATCACCTTGCTTAGCACCTGGGTGGTTGGGAAGGCACCCAGAAAAAAGGAAAGGGAAGAAAAGTATGTCTCACAAAATATATTTAGGATAACAAGGAAAGTAAAGAATGTAAAACATGCTAGGGTTCATCATATATGAAGATAACAAGAGTATGAGGCTACTTTCAATAGATGCCTGTCATAAACAAAATAGAACAAAAGAATTGCATGCATGATTAATATTGACTACCTTAACTAAGTAGGGTTGAGGCACTACCTGACCTTCAACCGAAAGGTGAGGGGAGAATAACACATTCCCAGTCACCTACAAATATTTCATGTATGGGGGAGAATAAGACGTTCTCCAGGGTGAATGAACACATGCCCTACTATGGGTGGTTGCACATAAGTACCACTACTATAGCTAGTTAGTCTAATAAAATCATCATGCTAGAAACAACGACAAGTAAAAGCATCATATAAATAGGACATGGCATTGGGGTACCAAGACCCAAGAATAATATTTCAAAACTACTTTATGGGGCAAGTATAGCAAAAGACTCAACAACAGAGGAATTAGGGTTCAATAAAGCCTCATTAGGGAAAAGTAGGTTAAGGCATAAAATTTTCCAGCTAAGGTGTTAGATGCACATACCTCTTCCTTAGAGTCCTAGAAACCACTTTTCAAAACCTTTAAATGAGATCAGGGTCCACTTGTCCTAATATCATAACCATGTTCATACATTAGAACTATATTCATTCATTAAAGACTCAAAAACCCCAAAGTTACCAACTATTTCTACAAACCATCGATTTAGACCTTGAAATCATCACCATTAGTCTAGTTAGGTTTTCATGATTAAGAAAACATATAATTTTATGTATTTTGAAGATATGGAATTTTAGATGTATTTTTAGTGATTTCCAATTAATTAAATCATTTTTAGAAAATGCCTTCAATAAAACTCAAAACCCAACCATGAAACTATTTTTATTGTAAAGCTTACATTTTAATTATTCTAAAACATATTTTCTTTTAATTTTTTGACAATGGAGTAAAAAGATACGATTTTTTGAATATTGACCAACCGCAGATTGACATGTCATCAAAATAGGTGAGAGAGAGGAAGAGTGAGGCTTGGCCCTACTGACTCGGGCCAATCGGAGGCCACCGTGTCAGTAGGTCAAAGCTCAGTCAGTGGTTCATTAGACTAGCCCAAAGCAAAGGAAAAGGAGTCAAAATGACCAAATTGCTCATGACAAGGAAAAATAAGAAAGAAGGATAAGGATGGGTAGGACAGACAATTCATCACATGGTTTCTTCCCCTCCACCCTTCAATGCCATGGCTGACCAGTAGCAAGGTAGCTAGAAACTTGTGATTTGGGGAAAACTAAGTCAGTGATCTTCGGTCCAAAATAATACACCGTTCAAGAAGAAGGGGTCCCAATGAAGCTTACCCCAAACAGAATTGCATTGAGGTGGCGCGAACCGAGAGCACTTGAAGTCGGCGTAAATAATAGGTCCTTGAGCTTATGGTGGAAGGGCATGAGAACACAGGGAAAATTGAGGATGCGGAAGGATCGAGCGGTACCTGGAAGTGCATTAGGTGCACTTATATAGCGGCAAAGAACGGCCCAAAAGGTTCTGCGAAATTGAGCGGAGAGGTCACAGCCGCTTAATTAGGTGTTTTGTGATATCAAGTTAATAAGATGCAAGTAAGATACCAATCTGTGTGGAATTTAAGGGAGAACATAATGGAGAAATAATCTTGGGGAAAGATCAAGTACATCGAGAGGGATCCCGAATTTATAGGGTTGTGTGTACCAGCTTGGTTTCCTTTTTAGGCGTGGGGTAGAAGATAAGCAGGAGCCATCCAATCAGCCATCTGATGGTCCTTGTTGCATGCAAAAATCAAATTAAAAAGAAACTGTTTGACATATATACCTAATGTGAATATGATTCCGACTAAAGTGTGGTCACATTAAATTCTTATTTTCTCTCTCCTCTTTTGAGGGTACAAACAAACCCCAAATTAAATGATATTTGACACCCAACCAATTTTTTATATGAGGAATCGGAATATCTAATTTGATTTGCCTTTTGAGAACTTTTTATGTGTTAAATAAATCAAATCATATTTTCTTTTTCCCCTTACATTAATGACTTTAAGATTCTCCAAAATTGATGAGACTTCATCCACAAGTAACATTAAGTATGTTGGATACGAATTTGTGATCAATTTTACATTTTGGAGTTGTTTATATATTTATTTAATATTTTGAAGGTTCTACACACTTTCTCTCTCCATATTTCACATGTATATTAAAGATTATCCAAATAACATGAAAATGCACCCAAAGGCTATTTTTAATGTGTAGATCACGAATCTAATATTATTTTCCACTTTTAGAGTCATTAAATATTTTATTTCTCTTTCTTGACTTATTTCCTATCTTCCTTTAATAAAGATGTTTATATATATACACTTTCCAAATTGAGTGAAACTTGGCACTTAAGTTATCTTTATCTTCAATAAAATGAATTTTTCCTTCAAATTATATTATTAGTTTCCTTTCCATGATTTTTAGGCAATTTACTTCATATTCTCAATATTTATCCATTTAATACAATTATTGCCATAATTTCATATATTTGGAATATTCTTTTATTTTTCTTATTCTAAAAGATACTAGAAACTTCTTGTACGAATTTATGTATCCTTTTTATCACTTAAGTGGACATTTGCACATCAGGCCCATTACTTAGACTTCTACTAAGGTAATTGTGCATTAAACCCCTTTATTGGCAGAAAAGGTGAACAAATGTTCACTAAACCATCATATTCTCCACAAATTAAACAAAAAGGCCAAATAGGATAGAAATGAAAGGAAAAGATAGGAAAGAGGGCCAAAAGACAAAATGTCCAGGATTTAGTATGTTACAGGAGGCCTCTTGGTGTATCACCACAGACGACCGTTAGAGTTCTAGCATGATGACAACGGCCTCCATGCCTCTAAATAATCTACACAGACCATAGAGAACTCCTTGTAGGGAAATATGGCTACAGATTGGTAGCGGAAACAAAAAATTTAATGCCATGTTCCCTTTAAATAGAAGATTGTGTCAATAACTATAGTTTGGGAAGGGAGTTTACAAGACATATACTCAATCCTGAAGAAAGTCTAGCGACTTATCCTTATAGTAGTGTGCTTCTTTTACAAGTAGCACCTAGATGGTTGTCGGTGATGGCCTCCTGGTCTATCGCCACGTACGATAATAGATGATGTCCTCCTAGCAGATAACAAAGGCATCCTCACCTCTATGTAGTCCATGAAGATCATCAGGAGCTCATGTTGTTCTTTAGGAATAGATAAGAAGGAGTCGTCCCTTCTAGTCGACGTGTTAGCATTGACTTCCACTCCCTTATTGTCTCTCCCTTGTTATCTCTCCCTTTTTTTCTATCTTTTTTACAGGTAAGACTTGTTCCGGTTTTCACATTACTACAACGATTAGAAGACAAAAATTGTCAAAGCCTATTGTTGTGTCTCATAAATCCTCGACTACCCATCTATTTATAGGAAGTTTAGGGTCAGGATTCCAAATCAACTAGGAGTTGAAGAGACAAAATTTCATGAATGTTCCACAACCTACAAAACCATGAACCAGTCAGTTCAACATTGAACTGATCAGTTCACATGTGAGTCGATCAGTTCAACTCTTGAATCGATCAGTTCACCATGCTTCCTATTTGCAATCATATTGGCTTTCAATATTCAATTAATGCAAACATGGTATCAGCATCAATCCTTGATTGATTCTTACTGATCAACCAATCAGTCAGTTACAATATGAACTAGTCAGTTCATACATCTGAATCGATCAATTCACTAGTTGAAATAGTCGTTTCATATTTTTGATTTCCAATCTTATTTAAATTGAATGCCTAAACACTTTTAGTAATCAAATTAAACTTCATTCATTAATAAACTCTATTTTGAGGTGTATCCTATGTGTGTGACCCTATAGGTCCCTAGTTATGCTAGCACTGAATGTCCATAACTGATTTATGACATCACAAGCAATGAGTGGTATCTAGCAATACATCATTACTACCTATGTAATTGGAAAGTTGGAGAATAACTTCAGCCTACAATCTATGTTGAGTGTTATAGTGATAGTATAGTTCATTTGTCTTTTATATCCAAATTGAACTCGAGCCATGGAATGGTCATCCTCTTCAACATTCGATCCATGTACCTTGAATGAGAGTAGATTGCCTGAGATACATGTGAGCTTAATATCACATATTGACTCACATGAGCATGGCCATGCATTTCTTAGCCTTTCTTATCAAGTGGCCAGGATATCAATCTCCAATAGGAGGGATAAATCACATCTTCATCACTCAAAGTCATTCCCCATGTGTCACAATGTATATGAGAATCACCTTTATGGTAACCCTTATTCAAGGTCATGTTGGATGATGTCAAAGTACATTGAATGACATCTGATGAGTGTAGTGATTTCAATTCTAAGAACCACAATGATCGCCTATAACTATGAGAGTTGATTCTGACTACTATTCAATGGTTTCCATGCATCACTCTCAAGGTGTGTCTATCCAATACAATGTTCTCTTACAAGTATCTATGTGTTTGGTTGTATATCACATATCATGATCAATGAAATTCTATCATCAACCAACACACGCTCCAGTCTTATATTTTATTGTTGTCTATCAGCTTCCACAATAACAACCAATTAGAATCATAAAAAGAATGTATATACTCTTAACATCTATAGGATCTCCTTTTTTAGGTCCTCAACCTGAAGACATACATCATCGGGTAACATCATTCCTTAGACATTTATTATGTTACATATTATCTCAAAATTGAATAAAATAGAATAAATGGAATTGTCTTTTATTATTAATCAAATCATTTACATGATATACCATTAAAATCATCATATGATTGGATTTCTAAGCATGCATACCAAATGACTCCCATTCGCACTTAGAGTCAATCACGCATGAACCTAATCCCAAGTGACCTAACATGGCCTTCATGCTTATGTTGTGAAAGTGCTTTTGTCAAGGGGGCAGTCACATTGCTCTCAGTTGGTACTCTATAAATCTTCACATCTCCTTGTTATATGATCTCTCATGTGATATGGAGTCACCATTGTATGTGCTTGGAATGCTGATGCAATCTTGGTTCCTTAGCTTGTACAATAGATTTATTGTTGTCACAATATATCTCTATTGCATCGTTGGTTCATGGAACCACCTCAAGTTCAGAAATGAACTTCTTGATCCAAATAGCCTCCATTGCTACATTGGATGTAGCAATATACATGGCCTCTATTGTAGAATCAACAACTATCTCTTATTTGGAACTCTTCCAACTTATATGTCCATTTTGTATGCAAACATAAATTCAAATTGCAATCTATAGTCATCTTTGTCAGTTTGGAAGCTTGCATCAGTGTAACCATTTACCAGCAACTCTTCCTCGCCACCGTAGACAAGGAATTGATCCTTAGGTCTTCTCAAGTACTTAAGGATGTTATTTACGGCAGTCCAGTGACTCCCACTGGGATATGACTGATACCTGCTAGTCATACTCAAGGCATATGATACGTCAAGGCAAGTACATAACACTACATACATGATAGATCCAATTGCAGATGCATATGAAATCTCACACATGCTCTCGTTCTTAACAAGAACTAGGACATTGATCTCTAGAGATACTAACACCATGAAACATGGGTAGGTTTCCTCTCTTGGAGTTCTCCATGTTGAACCTTTTCATCTCTTTGTAAATGTATGTGCTCTGGCTTAGGCCAAGAAGCCTACTTGATCTATCTCTATAGATCTTGATTCGTAAGATACAAGATGCTTCTCCTAAGTCCTTCATAGATAATGTATTCCCCATCTAGGTCTTTACCATCTGTAAAGTAGGAATGTCATTCCCCATCAATATTATGTCATCTACATACAATATGAGGAATACAATCATGTTCCCACTAACCTTCTTGTAAACACATGGTTCATCATTTTGACTAAATCCAAACTCCTTGATTGTTTTTTCAAACTTGAGATTCTAGCTCTCAGATTTTTGCTTCAATCCATAGATTGACATGTGTAGCTTATAGACTTTATTTGCATCCTTTAAGTTTATAAAACCCTCAGGTTGTGTCATGTACACATCCTCTAGAAGATTCTCATTAAGGAATGTTGTTTTAACATCCACCTGCCAAATCTCATAATCATGATATCCTGCAATGTCAAGCATGATCATGATGGAGTTAACCATGGTAACTGGAGAAAAGGTTTCGTCATAGTCAACATATTAAACTTGTCGAAACTCTTTGCAACCAATCGGCTTTCATAAGTTTTTACGTTACCATCCATTCTAGTCTTGTTTTTGAAGACCCACTTGCACCCTATGGGTTTTACCCCTTCAGGTGGATCCACCAAGGTCCATACCTTATTCGTTTATATGGATTCCATCTCATATCTCATGGCCTCAAACCATTTCTCATATTATGATCCCTTAATAGCATCTAGGTAGGTCTTTGGCTCATCATGAAAGATCGACTAATCGCCTTCTTGAGTCATAAGATAACCAAATCGTTTTGGCTTAAGGTGTGTCCTACTAAATCTGTGAGGTTCATGTGTTACTTGAGGAATTTGAGATTCCACAATATTTTGTGACTTTCTATCTTCCTCTTGTACCTCGACATGTTCAATTTTTTCTTGTTGGTCTTGAACTTCTTTGATTTCTACTTTACGCCCAGTAATTCTTTTGGAAATGAATTCCTTTTCTAGGAATATAGCATCCCTGGAAACAAACACTTTATTGATAGATGGAGTATAAAAGTAGTATACTTTGGTTTCCCTAGGATATCAAACAAATTGCATTTAGCCAATTCGGGTCCAAGCATTTCGGGAAACTACTTCCTCACATAAGCTTCACATCCCCAAATCCTCATAAAAGACACATTGGGACGCTTCCCGTACCATATCTCATATGGTTTCTTTTGAACCGATTTAGATGGTATGTGGTTTAGTGTAAATGATTTGGTTTCTAGATAATAACCCCAATAGGAAGTTGAAAGATCAACAAAACTCATCTTTGACTGCACCATATCTAGCAATGTGTTTACCTTCTTTCTGAAACACCATTATGATGTGGTGTACCAGGTGGAGTCCATTGTGATATGATACCACGGTCTCATAGAAGGTCCTCAAACTCTTGGCTTAAGTATTTTCCACCTTAATCATAATGAAGTTCCTTAATACTTTTACTTACTTCATTCATGAAATCCTTAAAATTTTCAAGGGTTTTTGACTCATGTTTCATCAAGTAAACATAACCATACCTACTGAAGTCATCGGTAAAGGTAATGAATCACTGATAACCACCTATAGCATTTGGTTTAAAAGGGCCACACACATCAACATGTATGAGTCTTAATAGATCACTCACCCTCTCACTATTACTAGTGAAGGGAGTCTCTGTCATCTTTCCCAACAAGCAAGACTCCCATTTCTCTATTGATTCAAAACTAAAAGAGTCTAGATATCCATCTTTATGGAGTCTAGAAATGTGTTTCTCATTTATGTTCCCTAGACGACAATGCCAAAGGTATATTTTGTTGAGTTATCGAGTTTTAATCTTTTGTTATTTACTTTATAAAGATTTGTCTCAAGATCTAGCAAAGAAAGACCATAAGACATTGAGGCACTGCCATCAAAGATCTCATCTTTTGAAATAGAACATTGATCATTCTTTATATGAAATTCATATCCATTCTTATCCATACAAGATACATAATTAATGAATTTATTTATGGAAGATACAAAATAGCACTTCTCTAACTCTATTAAAAGCCCCATGGGCAGAGATAAATGGTAGGTTCCAACTACATTTGTAGCAATTCTTGTTCTAATTGCAACGCGCAGTTCAACCTCTCCCTTTCTTAAAGGCTTACTTCTTTTCTAATCATGCATATTTGAACATATGTGATATCCATATCCGGTATCTAGACCCAAGTTGAAGAAGTAGACATATTTTCTCAAGAACGTATATACCTAAAATGGAGATTTCTATCCCTTCCTTATTCTTCCTCAGTTCCTCCAAGTATAGAGGGTAATTCCTCTTCCAATGTCCAGACTGGTGATAGTGGTGACAATTGCCTCCCTTAGTCACCCTTCCCTTTACTTTGAGTGCAGAAGACTTGGGTTTCTGACTAGCTTTAGAACTCTTCTTAGCTTTGCCTTTGCCCTTGAACTTCCTTTTGCTCTATTGATCATAATCACAAACTTGGGCTTGTCTTTCTTCATCTATGCTTCAGTTATTCTCAACATGCCAATCAATTATAAAAATGGCTTGCCAAAAACATTCATGTTGTAGTTCATTTCAAACCGTCTATATGGTTCTAGTAGTGATTTTAGAATCACATTTGTGGCCAACTCTTGAACCAAGGGAAATCCCAATCTAGCAAGGTTCTCCACATACCCTTATAGCTTGAGAACATGGGGACCAATTGGATCTCATTCTGCCATGTTGCATTTGAGCAGTACCTTGGAGACATCATATCTCTCTTATCTTTCCTGATCTTGGTATATATTTTTAAGATGTGTTACAACCTCAAGAACATCCATGTTATCATACTATCTCTACAACTTATAGTTCATTGAGCATAATATTAAGCACTTGACATCTACGAAATCTTCAAAGTGCTTCTTGTAAGCATCCCTATCATCCTTAGGCACAGTGGGAGTAGGTTCATCTGGCTCTGGTGTCTCTAGGACATAGAACTTGTGCTCTTGCGTGAGAATTGTTCTCAATGTGTTGAACCTGTCATGGAAATTATTCTCATTCAACTTGTCCTTCTCAAGGACTGGTCGCAAGGAAATGTGTTATTTTTTTCCATTTAACTCTACAATAAAAATTTGCAATATGTCAAAACACTTTTGATTTGATTTGATCAAAATATGATTTTATAATGTTTAGTTGGGCATTTAACTAATTATATCTGCCATTATTTTTTCCAAATTGATAGCCCTAACATATCAATTTGGAAGATTGTAGTGTACAACCTTCTAGTGAACCAAGACCCAAGACAATTGAGTTATTACCCAGCCAATGTCAACGTCCATAACTAATCGTTAAGGTAGGCAACATTTGTCAATTGCATCTTATGCAATTCTTGGATAGTTGATATGCCCAACTCATTGCCATAGTTATTTGCATGCTTCTAGGCACTTAATCTCATTGAGTTCACCTAGTTAAGTCTGACCCAAAAACCAACATGATATTGATAAACCCTACTTGGGAGGCCCACATGACTGTCATCTCACTTCCGCAAGATAGATGGTGTCACACTTCCACGAGATAGACAGTGCACCATGCTTGGCGTGTCAACACTTAGTCGACCAAGTTTTTCATGTTTATTTCTTATGGAAAGCATCTAAGACTTAATATTTGACTAATAGATTTTATATTATATGAATAAATATGCATATACAATCAGCACATACTCATAATATGTATCATATAGATACTATATCCACAAACAAAACATGCAATTAAAATATGAACGATGGTTATGGCCACACTAATTCAATTCCTTGGAGCCACAAGGAATTGCTACCACCTAAGATCCACATCATATATAGCAACCTCTTGTTGAATAAGATTTGTACTAGAACCAATCCAACTCGATGGGCTCAAATCTTGAGCCAATCAATTGGCCTCCTAGTTGTTCGATTGGTCCCATAGATTGGTCAAATGGTCTCTGGTTCAGGTGATGGTTGGACTCCTCCAATTGATCGGTTGGGTCACCATATGATCAGTCAGATCCTCCTATCTTCTAGCCTTCTCAGTCCTCCAGTTGATTGATTTGACTTTTGAGTCAGTTCGTTCCTCCCCTGTAGAATGCCTTTTTTTTGCCATAATAGGAGATAAAACTATCATATTCCTATTTAAATTACTACATTGTAATAGAGAATCCTTGAGTAACATTTGAGGGGAGTACAGGAAGGAAAATATTAATACTTGTATATATGGAAAAGTAGAGAGAGGCTTGGTATACAAGCTGAGATATAAATAGAAATAAAAACCATTCAACCATGCAGAAATTGCCATGGGGTTATTGGACATAATTACACTTACATCCACCATTAAAATAAACTTTTAGGGTGGTGTGTATAAATTGCATATATATCATATACATATAGGGATCGTATGTGGTATTTAATTAGATATGCACATTAATCATTTAAATATTCACATCACATGTAATAAATAAATGATAAAAAATCGATCATATCAATTAAATCCCAAAACATAGTAAATTGACGTGGCTCTGATACCACTATAGGGAAATATGGCTACAGATATGGCAATGGAAACAAAACATATTGTCATATTCCCCTTGAATAGAAGATCGCGTCAAAAACTATAGATTGGGAAGGAAGGTTGCAAAGCATATAGTTGCTCCTAGAGCTAGTCTAGCGACTTATCCTTGTAGTAGTGTGTTTCTTTCTCAAGTAGCACCTAGACAGATCTTGGTAGCAGCCTCCTAGTCTATCACCATGGATGGTGATTGATGATGTCCTCCTAGTGGGTGGAAAAGGCCCCTCTCTCTATGTGGTCCATGTAGAGCACCGGGAACTCCTGTCATTCTTTTGGAATAGATAAGAAGGAGTTGTCCCTTCTAGTCAATGTACTAGCATGGACTTGCTCTCCCTTGTTGTCTCTCCCTTGTTGTCTCTCTCTTTTATAGGTAATAAGACTTGCTCTGGTTCTCACGTTACACAACCGTGAGAAGAAAGCAAATGTCATAGCTTATTGTTGTGTCTCCTGAAAGCCTCGACAACCCCTTTATTTATATGAGGGTCAGGGTCAGGATTTTCAGATCAACTAGAATTGAAAAGATAGAATTTCATGAATTTTCCATAACTTGCGGACCATGAACCAATGGGTCCAACATTGAACCGATCAGTTCGCATGTGAGTTGGTCATTTCAATTCTTGAATTTATCAGTTCATTGTGTTTCCTATTCGCAATTATATTGCCTTTTAATATTCAATTAATGCACAACATGATGCCTTATCAGCTCTTGATCCTTAGTGATCAACCAATTGGTCAGTTTACAACCTAAACCGATCAGTTCATACATCTGAACTGGTCAGTTCACTAGCAAAAGCGATCGTTTCAAATTTTTTATTGCCAATCTAATTGAATACATAAACACTTTTAGTATTCAAGTTAAACTCCATTCATGAGTAAACTCTTTTTCTAGGTGTATCCTATGTGTGTGACCCTATAGGTCCCAAGTCATGTTTGCAGTGAATGTCCATAATTGATTTATGACATCATAAGCAATGAGTGTATCCAACAACACATCATTGCTACCTAAGTAATTGGAAAGATGGATAACAACTTCGACCTACAATTTGTGATTAGTGTTACACTGATCGTATAGTTTATTTGTCTTTGATATCCATATTGAACTCAAAGCATGGAATCATGATCCTCTTCAGCATTCAATCAATGTTCCTTGAACTAGAGCAGACTGTCTGAGATACATGTGACCTCAATATCACATATTTACACACATGGGCATGGCCATGCATTTCTCACTCTCACTTATTGTGATGCATCATTCAAATAAAACGTTATTAACTTAGTGGAAGCGATTACTTAGCAGCGGATTATTGAAAATCACTAAAAATTAAAACCTTTTTCAAAGAGATCCACAAAGGACAACTCTTTCAAAAAGAACCAAAGTAATACATTTACATTCTAGTTTAAAGGTACATGTCTTGTATCATCTCATCTTGAGGATTACAACATCAACTGTTCTGTTAAACTATATACAGACAGCATAAGAACATTGAGGCATCAAGACAAAATCTCATATCGATTCATTAAAACCAACTACGGACTCCGAGGACCTAAGAGTACAGAGACGACACATAGGACTCTATTCACACATATACAAAACTTGATAGCTGGTGTCTCCACCTGAGAATTCACTGCTATTCATGGTGTTGCTGCTATCCTTCACCTACTGAAGGGTTCCTGCTTCCTCGTCCACGTCCACCTAAAAATGTGGATCCCACGGGGGTGAGACAATTGTAAATTGCCCCAGCGAGAGATATAACTCTCCACCAAAACATTATTATTGCAATTTATTTGAATAAAACTATGCAGAGGAATTATACATTCAACAGTAGATAGATCAATGTCTAAATAGATTAGAGCAGTATTCTTATTCTGAGCATTTCAGCTATAACTTGATAAGTCAGCATGATGTTTATTTAATGAGGAATTAAGGCACATGTATAACATTTATCCTTCTAGGATATGCTAAGCAGAGTAACATCAACCTTCTCGGTCAGTATGAGATTATATGGCAGAGATATCACGTATCAAACTACAATTAGCTTGCTAGGATATATTGACATTTTTGCTATAGAGTTATAGCCGTAACATATACTCTCTTTAGGCTTAGATCACATAACTAATGCATGGTATTGTATTGTGGAGTCATGGTCTGTATCCATACTCTTTAATGAAGTATTGGGATCTTAATCCTTCATCTCATCAGGTACATTTTTATTTCTTAACAAGTTCATCATCTTAATTATATAATATGGGTATTCAGACCCTCAATTCATCATGGAATACTTGTTACCACTTATTAGGTAACTATTACATTCAGGTCATCTGACCAAGGTAATCATGATTCTTGCTACACAAGCATTCCACATAGTTCACAAAGCTCATATCACCTCTTGTTACCCCTTAATAGACAACAATGCATATTATGGCTTATGAAGCCCATAAACAATTTCAATAATTAAAACATCATATGGCAGACAGGGCTCATTAATTTCAGGTTACCTCTCACTAAGCAACAAAGCATATGAAGGCTTATAAGGCCTATAAAACATTTTCGATATACAGAGCATCATGGCCCATACCTGGATATGCTCATCATCTCAACATATCTGCATGATTAGTACTCATGATGACAATTATATCCATTATATATCAGTACCATGCAATACAAGGGTTTTCTTATTACATTCATAACTCATCACTTTGTATTTGAGCTTCACATAGGATCACTCTGTGTTAGAACTTCACATAGCATCACCTTGTATTAGGGTTTCACATAGTATTACCTTGTGTTAAGGTTTCACATAGCATTACCTTGTGTTAGGGTTTCACATAGCATTACCATGTATTAGGGTTTCACATAGCATTACCTTGTATTAGAGTTTATTATATCCTTTTACCCAATTTAGGGTTAGGATGCACTATTCACATCAGATTAGGGTTTATCATGTCCTTTTACCCAAATTAGGGTTTACTGTAACATTACATAACATCACCCTGGATTAGGGTTTATCTTGTCCTTTTACCCAAATTAGGGTTTACTGTAACATTACATAACATCACCCTGGATTAGGGTTTTGTATCACATTCATCACCCTATATTAGGGATTTCCATAAATAACCATTTAGGTTATCAAGATCATATTATTAATGATCAAGTCCTATTTCATTGCTTCACACAACTAGGAGCCAATATTGATAACATAAGTATTCAATCATACTTATTTATTCTCATCATTCATCATTAAATGAATTATCAACACAAAGTATGAGTTTCTCTCTCATATTTACCAGAATATGATTGTATCAAGGTTTATTGATTTGGATTAACCTTTTCATAAGGCATGTTAGCCTACACTTATCAAAGTGCATTACATCTCAATGTAACAATTGACATGACACACTTCATGTGTCACTCATCCAAATATATTGGGTTTAAAAATACATCAAGGTGTATAAATCTTAAGGTGCTGGATGTGATATGTATCATATCTTGATGTATCACTTCCCCCATCACCTTTATCTTACTTGAGTTCATCCACTTAGCTTGTATTAGGGTATTTTTCATCCTAATACTTTATGCACCAGTTCATCACATTTATCATGTAATGTATTGGTCATAAGTCACTTATTTAGAATATGCAACTATTACTAATGATATGGACTCATCTTTGAGTTAAGGCAATATTGATATAAGGCCATCCATTACCAATCCCTTTAGGTATTTCACCTATCAATATATTAATCACTGTTCCATTATTAGGAATAGGGTTTTCCATGTTTATAAATTAAGGTTCACATAACATCTCCCCATATATGGTTTTCACATAGCTTTACCCTTAATTAGGGTTTCACTTAGCTTTGCCCTAAATTAGGGTCAGGGCTCATTAATCTTTTCAATGAGGGTTTCATGATCTCATTATTATGGATCAAACCCTGATTACATATTTTATTCATAATGAGAGAATTAGGGCTTAATTATGTAAGCATTCATCTCTCTCTTTCTCTCTCTCTCATCCTCTCTAGGATGTTAAGTCCTCCACTATTGATCTAGGTCAGTTCTTCTTTTAGGTACACATAGTTTGGGTTAATCATTATAATCACCTTTGTTTTACAACATTAATAATCAAGTAGCTAATTGACCTTTAATCATATTAGGTGTCCAAATGGTTTGACCAATTGAACCTCAAATGATCTTGGTGACTTAGACCCCAAACGGTCTTGGTCACTCAGACCTTGAATGGTTTGAAATCGTTTAAGCAAAACAATAATGAAACTATATGGACAATTCACACTTGAAACCACTTGGGTCTCCAAACGGTTTGAGACCGTTTGGTCTCAAATGGTCTTAAGACCGTTTGGTCCAAACTCTCTCAAAACTGAATGGACCAAAAAGGTCTTCCATCACTTTATCAATTCAGGGTTTCAATCATTAAACCATCTATCAATTGAACTACTGATTTATTCTTCAATTGAACCATTGAATCACCCTTCAATTGGACCTTCAATTAGGGTTTTAAACCCAATTTAACTAGGGTTTATAATCAAGAAACCATCAATTAGGGTTTTGAAATCGAGGAACCATCAATGGTTGACATTGTGGAACTAATTCAATTAAAAACATTGGATCATCATCAAACCATGACATGACCTGACCTCAAACAGTCTTGAGGTCGTTTGGATGACCTCCAAATGGTCTTGAGACCGTTTGACCCATCCCATCATTGAAATTTGTGAAATTCAATTAGGGTTTGCATCATAGAATCGATCATCAATTGAGCTATTGATTGTATTTCAATTTGATATCACTGGATCTTCAACCATCTAATCATACTTCATCATTGACTTCCAAATGGTCTTGGTTGACCTCCAAACAATCTTGAGACCGTTTGGTTTAGTCAACCCAAAAATTAAATCAATCAATTAATAATTTCAGCACTCAAACCGATTAGGGTTTGATACTTGATGGACCTTTAACTGATGACCCCTTTGAAACCAATCAATTAAATCTATTAGATCATTATTCAACACATCAGCAACCTCCCCTCAAACGGTCAACCCCCTCCATTCGGTCAACCACTCCAAATGGTTTGGAACCCAAACCTCCAAACGGTTTGCAAACTGTTTGGTCTCCAAACGATTTGCAAACTGTTTGGTCTCCAAACGGTTTGGTGAAAGCAATTGGCCCAAAATTTATGAAACTTCTTGCAATAGATATTTGTGGAGGTGTGTGCTTATGATGATGTCATCATCATCAAGCTATAAAACCACGAAGCTTGCTGTGATTTTCATGGTGATTGCATCAATCAATCAAATAAAATTTCAAGAATGAAGAAAGGATCAACAATTGATAGAGGTATGAAATCAATAATAACATTCAAGGGTTCAAGTTATATAACCCGCCTTCAATTGAGCTTCAAAGCTTCAACCTCCACGCCTTTAATGGTGAAAGCAACACCTTTCACTATCCCAAGCTCGTCCTTAAGCTTTGAGTTAAAAGGAATGGCTAGAATTGAAGATGGAATGGAGATAAGATGAAATCATACATTGATTTTCGATTTCCACCATGGAATCAAGGTGAAAAGAGGTCATGGAGCTTACCAATAGGTTGGGGGTCATCCTCCTGATCCTCCAAAGCTCCCTTGGTCGTTTTTCAAGCAAGAAGTGAAAGTGGATTCGAAATTACCCTTTCAACTCATGGATAAAGGAGCATATATATTAATTTTATTGAAAATTCATTTAAGAGAGAGAAAGTAGAGATTATCTCCTTCATTTCCTTGCCACTTGCCCCCTTCCCTTCCTTGGTTACGAGGCTATCTCCTTTGACTCTTATTCCTCTCAATTATCCATGTTTTAAAGAAAAGCAAATTAATCACCTTAACCCTTATAATAATAATATCGATAAGTTAGTGGATATTTCTTTTTGTTTTCTTAATGTGAGTGGGTTCCCCACTCACGTAGATATTTCCATTGCCTTTTCAAGGCACATTATCTTCCATATATTTAGATTTCAACCTTTACAATTTTGGTTGAAGGGCACATATTTATTTTTGCATTAATTTGAAGTAAAGTTCCAATTATGCTTAAATCTTGATTATTTTAATATCAAGATTCTCTCTCTTCCAAAATGATTCAAATGGGGAGCCCCTCTCAAATTCTTTTCTCTACATGATGCCAAGAACCATGAGGGACCCTCTTGAAGTGGTATTTTGCATATTGAACCCTAGATTTTGGGTAAATTGCACATTACACCAAAACTAGGTTTTAATGCACAAACATTGCTCAACATGCTCTTTCTTCTTATTCCAGCCCCTACAAGCTATATCTCTGCATCATTTTCATTCCTATGATGCTTCAATACTAGAGGAACATTTCACCATATAAAATTTGCAATTTAACCCCTTAACTTGGGTAATTTGCACTTTATCCCAAAACAAGTAAAACATTATTTCAACATGATTCAAAAAGGCCTAAAATTGAAATATAAGTTCCTCTTGAGCCTTAATTACTTTTCAAGAGATAAGAGCAAGCATATAATCAACTTTATTAAGAAAAACATTTAGGGTTAAGCATTACCCAGGTCAGGGATGTTACACTTATCAAGTGTCCAGGATATGAATCTCCAATAGGAGGGACAAATCCCATCTTCATCTATCACAGTCATTTCTCATGTATCACAATGTATCCGAGCATCACCTTTATGGTAACCCTTTTTCAAGGTCATGTTGGATGATGTCAAAGCACATCGAATGACATGTGATGAGTGTAGTGATTTTAGGTCTAAGAACTATTATCACTGTGAGAGCTAATTCTGACTACCATTCAATGGTTTCCATGCATCACTCTCAAGGTGGGTCTGTCTTATACATTGTTCTCTAACAAGTATATATGTGTTTTGTTTTATATCACATATCATGTTAATGAGATTCTATCATCAACCAACACACACACTAGTCTTATGTATTATTGATGTCTATCAGTTTCCACAATGACCACTGACCGTATGTATACTCTTAACATCCATATGAACTCATTGTTCAAGTCCTCAACCTGAAGATTTACATCATTGAGTAACATAATTATTTAGACATTTATTATGTTACATCATTATCTCATAATTGAATACAACAAAATAAATGGAGTTGCCTTTTATTATTACTCAAATTGTTTACAAGATATGCCATTACAATCATCATATGATTGTCACTCTATGCATGCATACCAACACTCCTATCGTTCTATTAGAACTGATGGGAAGGAGTTGTCCCTCGTGTTGTCAATGTGCTAGCTTGGAATTTTCTCCCATTTGGCTATCTCTCCCTTTTATGGGTAAGATGTCTCTAACTCTCACATTACCACAATGTTGAGAATGGGAGACTAGTCATGAGAGCCTTGGCCACCCCCCCCCCCCATATAGGAGTGGATGGGTCAGGGTTTCCATAAACCTTGGGACACGAGGAGATGAATTTTATGAATTTTAGTATGTTGTGAATCACAAGTCAGTTGAATCAGCTCCCAGTCGATCGACTAGACATTCCATCCAGACTATTTTCCTATTTGCACACATATATACTTTCAATGTGATGATCAATGCACAACATGATGTCATCATCAATCCTTGATCTAATCTTATTGATCATCTAGTCAATTGATTGGATTTCTCAATCCATCGATTGGACACTCCAATCGGCCGACTCACATTCTTGGTCGGTCGACCGGACACTCCAATCAGCCAACTACTAGCCAATGTTTTTTAATTTGATTACCCAAACACTTCAGTAATCAAATCAAGTCTTACTAATGAGTAGACTCCTATTCTAGGTGCATCCTATGAGTGTGACCCTATAGGTCCCAAATTACATTGACAGTGAATGTCCATTACTAGATTATGACATCACAAATAATGAGTGGCATCTAGCAAGACATCATTGAAAACTAAGTAATTGGAAAGTTAGAGAACAACTTCAACTTACAATCCATGATCGGTGTTATAATGAGCATATAGTTCCTTTATCTCTGATATCCAGATCTAACTCGAGGCATGAAATCATCATCCTCATAATATTCAATCCATGTTCCTTGAACTAGAGTAGACTGTATGAGATGCATGTGAGTTCACATATCACATATTGAGTCAACGAGTATGGCCATACGCTTCTTAGTCTTGCTTATCAAGTGTCCCAGATATCAACTCATGTAGGAGGGACAAATACCATATACATCACTCACAGTCAATCCCCATGTGTCACAATGTACCCGAGAACCACCCTATGGCAAACCTTATTATAGGTCACGTTGGATGGAGTCAACATTCATTGAATGGCATGTGATCATTGTAGTGACTTCAAGAATAAGAACCACCATCACCACTATCACTTTGAGAGTTGATTATGACTACCATTCCATGGTCTCCATGTATCACTCTCAAGGTGGGGTGCTCAATACATTATTCTTTGACAAGTACCTATGTGTTTGACTTGATATCCCATATCATGATTGATGAGACACTGTCATCAGTCAACACACATTCTAGCTGTATGTATTATTATTGTCTATTTTTCTTACATATTAATATACAACTAGGGACATAACAAGAACACATATACTCCTATCATACATATGATATTATTCTTTAGGTCCTTAACATGAAGACATATGTCATTGAGTAACATTATTCTTTAGACATATACTATGTCTATCACCATCTCATGACTTAGACATATATAATAATGTAATTACCTTTATGATAATAAAAATCAAGTATATGATGCCCAATTATTATATGAACCAACATATGCTTCCTATGATATGTGTTCCCACTCTCACTGTAAAGACTGAGACCCGACAAGGGATCCACTCTTTACTAAATAGAGAAATAAAACCACCTTACTCCAAATATGAAGGAAAGGAGGAATTTCATCCATTTCTCAAATGATATGTATCAAGAGCAAGTAAATTTATAAGCAACAAAGAAAAACTATTAAAAAGTTACATATTGTATCATCATACAAGTATTCCTCACAATTACATGTGATACTACAAAGTAAAAAGGTATACACCTAATAAATCTTAAAACATGTAAGGCATGTTACAGAGGGCAACCATGTCATTCTGATTTATTCTTAAGTCTAAATCATGTAATTGATCTTCCTAAGTCATTTTCAACAAATTTACCTACACCTGAGTGGAAGGGGAATATCACCTAGAAAATAAGAAACAAGGACATTATTATTAAACATTGAGTATGTGCATATAAACAACATTGGGCATTATATTGGGTTACAAGTAAAAAAAGGGTTTTTTCATGAAAAAGGAGCACATACAAAAAGGTAGCCTCAATAAGAGTCAAATCAAGAGATTAAGTAAAAATATTTATGGAGAGTAATGTTTAAGATAAATGAAACATCTTGCCATAACAAACATTCACAATTTACAAACAAGCAATATTTTCACATGCATAAGAAATGTAGAATGTTTATACCTAAATTAGGGCCATAACACCATAGGATCATGGACTAGGAAGTAAGAGTGGAAACACACACCCTAGTTAGACTATATATGTATAGTTGTACATAGGTATCACTATTCTATATATTCTAGTCAAACATTTAGCATGCACAAGTAGAGTGTCAAGACTAAAACTCCAGTCATAATTCACATCATGTGTTAAAAGCATAGCAAGAGGAGTCAAAGGACCCTTTAAACAAAATAATACAATTTGCACAAGAGTTCATAAGATTGCAGTTTAGTAAAAAAGGATGTTCAGCTTTGGATTTCCAAACAAGGATAGTAGTCAAGTAAATGCCTCAATATAGGAATTTAGATCACATTCATAATAATTCCCACACTAAAATAGGGAAAGCACATAAAACATATTCACAGCTAACCATATCTCTAGGGGTCAATTTTATAGTTTGTCATTCTCGACGTAAAAGTATCTTATGCACCCATTAATCCATGATTGCCAAATTAAAAAGGAAAGTATATTAAAACCCAACATTAATTACCTAATGTGGAATTAGCATTTTTAGATCTTGGAATTGTCTGAATATAGGATGAGGGATGGGATTAGATATTATTTATAAATATACCCTTATGAGTAAAGTACATGGTTTAATATTAGTCATATACTTATACTCAGATCTCGGTATGTATACATACATATATATATATACACACACCCTATATATATAAATATATATATATATATATGTGTGTGTGTGTGTGAATGTATATCCCATGTGATTATATGAGTTAAAGTATATCCATATATGTCACAAATTCACCTGACTTATAATGTCAATGTTTTCAAATTATAAAGTCATCCACATGTGTAGTTATCTGATTACAATCAAGTGCATGTTTTTTCTCCTTTATACCCTTTCATTCATATAATGGAAACATAGATAAAATACTTCCTAGTGTCATCAAGTAGACATGTGCTTATAGGGTTTTCAACTCATAACACTAATGTGATGTATAAAGTAGTTAGATTATTATCATTCTCAGGATTACACCTACCATGTTTCCTAACTTATTTAATTTTACATATAACATAGGTTTGATATCTAATTTCTTTATATTGATAAATTATAAATACTAGTACTAGCATGCTATTATTATGTGAAATAACATGATGAGTATTAGGGTACTTGACTAAGAGGCCTAACATTATTGTAAATAAGTTTTATATCATGAAACTTTATTACCGTATAAACTATTTTGGATATATTTAGTATTATCCACAAAATTACATATCTGGTAATTAATGACAACAGATAGACATGATTATATGTATATATATATGCATATGTTAATAGGGTGGAGTACATTTACCAACATATGTTACTACTTAATAAGATTATGATTATTAATGGTGGTTACCTTCTCATCTACATTTACACATGTTGTTGCTTCTAATAGCTAGATTGCAAATCTTAAAATACATAAAGTAGGAACTCACCTACAAGTCATACAAAACATCATTGATCTTACATGCACCACTTCATGATCTGCCACCATGCTTGGGATTAAGGGTGAATAGGCATAAAGGTTACATATCATTGGGGCTCCTTTCTTGGAGGCATGGAGACCATGAAATTGGTAGGTTTAGGTTTTTAGTGAATAAGAAAGATTACAACTTCCCATGGCATAGATGAGAGAGTGTCAAGGTTAGTTCTTATGGCTTCAATGAGGTGAGAGAAGTTTTATAACATACTGAAATCTACTATGTACCTTTTTGTACCCTTTTTCAATAAGATTTGGTCTTCATTCTTGTCCCATATTGTATTTGGAGTTGATTTAGTGGAACTATGGTGGCTAATGGATAAATATTTCCCTTTTATTCTTAGTAAAGGGTTTTATGCACAAATACCTCAGTAGAAGTCTAAGTAATGGGCATAAAGTGCAATTGTCCACTTAATTAATAAAAATATTAAAAGAATTTATGCTAGACCTTTTGTAGGACCTTTTAGAATATGAAAAAGAAAAGAAATCTTAAAATGTTCTTAAAGGAGATGATAAATTTTATAATTCGATAAAAGGGGATAATGTGGAATATATTGTTTCCAAAAAATCACAAATAGGAAACCCACGAGATAATTTGATACTTAATCTCATTTTCTTGAACTCAAAGTTACTTAAGGGCCAAGTATCACCCCATTTGGAAAGTATATATATATATATATATATATATGTGTGTGTGTGTGTGTGTGTGTGTGTGTGTCTTTATTAAAGGAAAATAGGAAATAAGACAACAAAGAGAAATAAAATATTTAATGTTCTCAATTTGAAAAACTAATTCCAAATTCATAATCTAAATATGAAAATAAGCCTTTGGGCAAGTTTTCAACTAATTTGGATGATATTTGGATAATGTGAAAAAGTAGGAGAGGGAAAGTGTATATAACCTTCATTTTGATATTTAATTAAATAAATGCCACCAACATAATCAATCAATTGCAAAATCGTATCTAAGACATTAATTGGTACACGTGGGTGAAATTTCATCATATTTGGATAATCTTAGAGTCATAAAAGAAGGAGGAAAGTAAAAAAATGAGTTTTGAATTATTTAACCCATTAAAAATTCCCAAAAGGCAAAACTAGTTCCATATTCAGATTCTACACCTCAAAATCAGTCAGGGTGTCAATTTTTATTATATTTGGAAATTGTTTGAGCCCTCAAAAGAAGAAAGAGAAATTCATTTAATAATATATATATCACTTTATTCGAATTATAATACAACTCGGAAAATATCACATGGCTAATATAATACGCACGTGATCTGAGGATTAGGAGAGCCTTGTGGATCCAACGGACGGTCCGGGCTCATCTCCTACCTAAGATCGATTTTGGGAAATAGGAAAACTTTTTGCAATTTTTCAAATTCGATTCTCTCTCTCTACACTCAACCAAATCTTGAAATTTTGGGTTCATTGGACTCCTCTTTCAATTCTGCACAAGATTATCCCAAAGTTTTTTGAATTTGACGAATAATCAAGAAAACCCCAAAACAGTTGAAGCTTTTCTCTCACCCCGACTATGTAAACCCTAGTTTACACCCCCTCACCTATAAATAACCCTACCATTGGCTTCCTGGAAGCCCTTGCACTCAACGTGCCACTCAAATTCTTGTTCCATCGCCGTTTGATCCCCCAACGAGTAGCCAAAGTCTCTGGATTTGCAACACTTTTCTCTCTCTCCTATCTTCGTCCCCGGCCAAATCAAAGGTACCATCGAGTTCGGTTACTTCTCTTCTTTCTTTTGATTACTCGCACGTTGGTTTTCATCGAGTATAGAGGTTTTGCCCAAAACTCATGCAAGCAGCAGCTTGTTGCTCGGTGCCATGGTGCAGGGCGAGTGGGGAAGAAACCCCCTGGTTGAATGACCGCTTTACACCTCGGCTCTCCCTTCTTCTCGTCTCTAACCCGTGTGAGGGCATGCTCGTCCTTTCCGGTGTTTTGACCCGACTTTGACCGGCCTTGCCTAGGCGCCAACTTGGCCGCCAGCGAGGTTGGCCGCCGAATTGGCCCATGACTATTGGGCCAAACAGCGGGCCCGGTCCCTCTCTCTCTCTCTCTCGCTCTCTCTATTGTTTAAAAAAATTCAATTTTTTAGAATTTTTCTATTGGTCCATCTCAAATAATTCATAATAAATAATTCCTAGGTCCAAATATTAAAAAAAAAATATGTTCTGAACTCGAAAAAATACCCTCTATCTAATAAAATAATTTCGATGCTTGATTCTGAGTTTTTCAAATAAGTGTTTTTAGGAATGAATTAATCAAGTAAAAATCACTACAAATACCTCTAAAAGTCCATATCTCTAAAATATATAAAATTATATGTTATTTTGATCAGAAAACCCTAACTAAGACAGTTGTGATGGTTTTAGGACCTAAATCGGTGGTTTGTAGAAAAAGTTGGTTACTTTGGGGTTTTAAGTCTTTAATGAATGAATATAGTTCTAATGTATGAACATGGTAATGATGTTAGGACAAGTGGACCCCGATCTACTTAGGGGTCAGAAAAGTAGTTTTTAGAACTCTAAGGAAGAGGTATGTGCATCTAACACCTTAGTTGGGAAATTTTATGCCTTAATCTACTTTTTCCCTAATGAGGTTTAATTGAATCTAATTCCCTATTCTTGAAACCTAATGCATCTATGCCTCAAATCCGTTTATAAATTCATCTTGTTTGGGTCTTATACCCCACTTCCATGCTTATTGAATATTTTGATTACTCTTGCCATGACTACTTTTCTAGTATGTAGATTTATGTTCTATTTAATTTAGTGGAACTTATGTACAACCAGCCACAGATGGCATGTATTTAATCGCCCTGGGGAATGTTTTTATTCTCCCCATATTATTGTGTAGGTGAATGGGAATGTCTTATTCTCCCCTCACCTATAGGTTAGAGGTCTGGTAGGTGCCTCAACCCTACTTAGTTAGGTAGACATAATTATCTTACATGAAAATCCTTTTTAATATATTTTAATGGCAAGCATATTGTATATATAGCCTCATTCTCTTATAATCTTCATCTTATGATGAACCCTAGCCAGTTTTTATTTACTTTGCTTATCTTGTTATCTTGGAATAGTTTTGTGACACATACTTTTCTTCCCTTTCCTTTTTGATGGGTGTCTTCCCAACCACCCAGGTGTTGGTGTTGAGCAAGGAAAAGGACAATTTTGAAGGAAGCCATCTCAGAAGTAGATCTCAAACTATCTGAAAGGATGTCTAGGTTGTTATATCTAGATCCTTTTCTTTTATTTTTTTTCTTTTGGGAACAATCATGTAGTGAACAATGAAAGCCATGTAATATGCTTAGTACTTTTATTTCCGCTGCTATTGACATTTTATAATGTATCTGGATCATGCTTATTTATTTGGATTATTATGCAAGCATCCCAAAATCTCTCTTTTTGTGAAAAGTGTGGATGTTTTGTATTTCCTTTAAATTTTAGTAAGGAGGTGATCTCACCTCTTTAAAGCATGGTATCAGAGCCTTTAGGCAACTATTAGGGCATGAAGTTGAAGTAAAGGTGTCTAGAAAGGATCAGGGTTTCGGGGGCTGGAAATATTTTCCTCTGCGCCACTAGCTTGGTTTACAAAGACTCCCGTGCCCATATGATACCGGCCTGGCCTGAGCTGATACAAATTGCCCAAAATAGTATGCTTTTAGGTAATAGCATTCTAGATATTCTTTCCTCATTTATGATTCTATACTCCTGGGAACCTAATATGATAACCCTACCTTTCAGGAGAGGTGACTTGTTCGACACTCTAAAAAACATGAACAAGGAAAAGGAGTAGAACTCTAATGACTCCAATGTGGTGAACACTCCTGTGACTCATGCTGGCCACAGTGGGGTCAATCCTACTATCCCGGGCACCCCCACCTTCACACCAGAGCAAGAGCTGGCAATGTTGCGCCAGTTTCTATCCTCCACCATGATGGGGCCGCTCCACACAGTGGCTGCCAACACCAACAAGCCGAGGGGGTTCATCCTCACTGACTTCATAAAGATGCAGCCACCCTACTTCAAGGGTGAAAGGGAACCCAACATGGTAGATAAAGCCGAAGATTGGGTGTTGGCTTTGAATTAGACCTTTGAGAGTATGGCATGCCTCCTCACCAGAAGGTTTGGTTCACGACTTATGTGTTGGACGGTCTGGCACGCGTCTGGTAGAATGGTGTCGCCCGCACTCGGGACACCTCTACCATGGAGTGGGACCAGTTCCTGAAGCTCTCTAGGGAGAAATACATCTACCCCGGCTTCTTGAGAAAGGAGGTTGAGTTCTATAACCTCAAGCAGGGAGGCATGAGTGTGGCCGACTACATCCAATGATTCCTACTGTTGGAACGTTATGCCACTGACCTTGGAGCTGAAAGAAGGGCAACATTGTTCTTGTAGGGCCTGAACTACCAGGTGAGCTGAAATCTCATCCCACAGCTTCCACTCACCTTCCAGCATATGGTGGATAAGGCCCTGGCCATCGAGTCCTACCCAGGATTTCAAGCTTCTGGACACACTAATGGATACAACAACAACAAGAGGAAGAACTCAAACCCGAATATGAATCACAGACGTAACCAGTGCGATAGGTTCTCTTACCACCATCCTCTAGGGAGATGTCCTGCCAATAATGCACCTGCTCATAGAGACAACCGGCCTCCTTCGACCTGCCACGAGTGTGGCCAAGTTGGGCATATCTGACTACTCTGCCCCTATTTCCAGTAGGGATAGAATAATGCTCAGCAGAATAATGGCCAGCAGCAGCAGCAGCCAAGGTAGAACCCACCTCTGCGGAATAACAACAACAACAACCAGAACCTGAGGCGACCGCTAGTGGAGAGGCAGAATGGGAGAGTGTTTTCTCTTAATGTTGAGGAAGTAGGCGAAGATAATGAAGTTATTGAAGGTACCTTACACCTTAATATGCATCCTATAAAGGCACTATTTGATTCTATCTCATCCAATACCTTCATATCATGTCAGCTTGCTTCTATGTTAGAAATAGAATCTGAGTTTATGGATCATATATTAGATGTAAATACTCTAGTGGTAAGATCTGCTCTTCGTATCTCCAAACTCCAACCATGGACCTCAGTATATCTGGTATAATGTTTCCCTCAGATTTCATCTTGCTCGACATGACCGCCTTTGATGTCATCGTGGGAATGGATTGGTTAAAGAGGTACAAAGTTGTTTTATTTTGTGAAGTATCAAAGGTTAGTTTGTTACATCCTATTGAGGGAAGAATGTGTGTCAAGAGTAGGAAGCGAGAAGATCGATAATTTGTTATCTCCGCCATCAAATCTAAAAACCTTGTCTCGCAAGGGTGTAGAGCTTTCTTAGCCTCTATAGTCCTCAATGCTACACCTCCTGCTCTCGACCACATAGATGTGGTGAAGGACTTCCCAGACGTCTTTCCCGAGGAGTTACTTGGTTTTCCACTAACTCGTGAGATGGAGTTCTCCATCAAGCTTGTACCCGGAACTTCACCAATATCGAAGTTGCCTTACCGCTTGGCCCCTATTGAGCTTGCCGAATTGAAGAAGCAACTTGAAGAGCTTCTCGACATGGGCTTCATACACCCCAGTGTTTCTCCTTGAGGAGCCCAAGTCCTGTTCATGAAGAAGAAGGACGGTCGTTGTGTATGTGCATGGATTATCATAGGCTTAATCAAGTGATGACAAAGAATCGCTATCCTTTGCCACACATCGACGACATGTTTTACCAGCTGAAGTCAGCCACAATGTTTTCAAAGATGAATCTGTGAAGTGGCTACTACCAAATGCACGTGAAGGATGAGGATATCCCGGAGACGGCGTTTATAACTCGCTATGGGCATTACAAATTCATGTTCATGCCATTTGGTTTGACGAATGTCCCTGCTGCCTTCATGGAATTGATGAACTGAGTGTTCCACCCATACCTTGATAAGTTCATGGTGGTGTTTATTGATGACGTTTTGGTTTATTCTGAGACATTAGAACAACATCATGAGCATCTACAGATTGTACTCAGCACACTGTGAGAAAATCAACTCTATGCAAAATTCTCAAAGTGTGAGTTCTGGATAAAGGAAGTCATGTTTTTGGGTCATGTGATTTCTGTCAGACA
Source organism: Alisma plantago-aquatica (assembly GCA_963693085.1). Lineage (NCBI taxonomy): Eukaryota > Viridiplantae > Streptophyta > Magnoliopsida > Alismatales > Alismataceae > Alisma > Alisma plantago-aquatica. The sequence goes on from OY856413.1 coordinate 813,188,608, forward strand.
TATATCCATTGATCCTGCAAAGGTAGAAGTTGTAACGAAGTGGAAGGCTCCGAAGAACCCATATGAGATCTGTAGTTTCCCCAGTTTAGCCGGTTACTATCGAAGGTTTATCAAGAGCTTCTCTAAATTTGTAACATCCATGACCTGGGTTATGAAGTAACCCTAGGTGTTTTGCATAATGAGAGTAATTATATGCATGCTTTTGTCTTTGAAAAATATTTAGGGCTCAAGAGGAATTTATATTACAATTTTAGTCCTTTTTGAATATTGTTGAAATCAATATTTTGCCTGTTTTGGACTAAAGTGCAAATTACCCAAGTAGAGGGGTCTATTTGCAAATTGTGCATGATAATATGTTCCTCATGTGTTAAAGCATCATGAAAATTAATATGATGCAGAGGCATGTCTTGTGATATCCTAAATACCAAGAAAGAGCTGATAAAGCAATGTTTGTGCATGAAAACCTAGTTTTGGTGTAATGTGCAATTTACCCAAAACCTAGGGTGAAATATATAATTTACCACTTCAATAAGGTCCCTAATGTTTCTTGGAATCATAAGGAGAAAATATAATGAGAGGGGTGCCTTATTTGAATTAAGTTGAAGGAGAGAGAATCTTGATATTAAAATAATCAAGATTTAAGCATAATGGAAACATTAATGCAAAAATAAATAAAATAATTGAAGGACCGTCAACCAAAATTAAAATGGTGGAAATTCAGATGTGTGTGTGGACGTCCTTGAGCTTTGCAAGGACCGAAAATATCTTAAGGAGGTGAAATTCCACTCACCTTATTATAAGGAAAAGAATTTCCACTCAAAATATATATTAATATTATAATGGATTAAGGTGCTTAATTTCTTTTCCCTTAATCCATGGATAATGGAAGGGAGTTCGGTGGGTTTGAGTTGCCTTTGCATGCAAGCAAACCAAGGAGGAAGAGGTGGTACCATTTTTGGAATTAATTGATTTTTCATAAAACATTTTCTCTTTCATCAATTTTCTTATAAAAGAGCCTTATCCAACCCACCTAAGGATCTTTTTCGATTCCTTTCTTCCCCTTGCTTGCAAAATCGACCAAGAGAGCTAAGAACAGCAGGGAGCACGTCCCCAACCTGTTGGTAAGCCTTTGACCTTCGTTCTTCTTGATTTCATGGTGAAAATCATAAAACAATACATGATGCCTTCATTTCTTCACTCCATCTTCAACCCTAGCCGATCCTTTCACTCCAAAAGCTTGAGAAACGACCTTGGGAGGTTGCTAGAGCTTCAACCACCATTGGAGCCGTGAAGCTTGGAGCTTGGGATCAGATTTGAAGGCAGGTTATATAACTTTAATCCTTAATCTTTGTCATTGAATTCGATTTCTACTTGCAATTGATTTAATTGTCATTATTGCAATAGCCTTGCTTAATTGATGGAGTTGCCATGGAAAATGGTAGTAATTCCATGAGTTTAAAGGTTGAATATGATAACTTGTTCATAAGCACACCTTAATCAAAGAACAATAGCAAACGGTCTTGGACTTTTGGTCCAAACGGTTTTACCAAACCGTTTGGTGCCCTAGACTCCAAACCGCATGGTTGAGTTGACCATTTGGTTTAGTTGACCGTTTGAGGTCTGAACTTGATTATTTGTTGGATGATGATCCAATGGACTTAATTGATTGATCCAATGTGTTCACAATCCCTCAAGTGGAAACCCTAATTGAATTGATTGAAGAAATCCTTGATTGGTCCTAATGATTTCAAGACTTTTTGGGTCAAACAGTCTTGAGACTGTTTGGGACCAAACGGTTTCAAAACCGTTTGGTGGGTTAGAGGTTGATCCTTGACCCATGGATGATGATCTAATGTTTTAGATTGATGAACCCTTCAATTGAATAATCAATGGTCAATTCAATGGTGCAATTGGAAATCAATTTGATTGATAATTGACCTAGTGAGCCCTTGCGGTTTTGGGACTGATTTGGCCCAAACGGTCTTGAGACCATTTGAGACCAAACGGTCTTGAAACCATTTGGGGCCAAACGGTTTCAAAACCATTTGGGGTCAAACGGTTTCAAAACCGTTTGGTGTTGAAACTTCAAAATCACATGGAGGTTGTTAGTGGTTCAATCACTTGGATGTCGAAGGCAATGATGGTTCCAAATATCCAATGATGGTTAGTAATGTTAATCAATAAAGGTACAAAGGTTGAAACCCTAATAGTACCTATGTGATTGGTGTCATTTAAGGAAGGAACCCTAATTACTTATAATTGCAATGACTTGGTACACTATGTCATTCATAGTTGTATGAACTTGACTAAGGGTTGATATAACCTAATCAACTTGAGAGAAATGATAGTATGAAATTGATACATGAGTATGATTCATGTGGTGATTTAGGGTATGATCCTTAAGTAAAGAGATCATGAAACCCTAATCATGAACATAAACCCTAATTGACAAGATTGATGAACCTTAACCCTAATTCAGGGCAAGTTATAATTGAAACCCTAATCCGAGGTATGGATGTAGTCCTAATTCAAGGTGATGATGTGTATAGACCTAATTAAGAGTAATGTGGTCCAAAATCCTAATTGGGATGAATAGTAAACCCAATTATGGGTAATGGAACATGAAACCCTAATTGGGATGAATAGTAAACCCTAATTATGGGTGATGGAATATGAAACCCTAATTGGGATGAATAGTAAACCCTAATTATGGGTGATGGAATATGAAACCCTAATTGGGATGAATAGTAAAGCCTAATTGTGTAATATTGAATGTAAATCCTTTTATAGAGTGAATTTGATGTGAAACCCTAACTAGGGATGGTTTCATGAGAAACCCTGATGTTTGATGTTCTATGGAGCTCAAATCTAGGGTAATACTATGTATTGCTTAATGAATCCTAATTTTGGGCAATATGGTGAATGAAACCATAACTATGATGTGGTAATGAGATGATTATCCTCATATGACATGAAATGGGATACCCTAATCTTGGTATAGGAATAGTGGTGTTACCCATGAATAGTGAATTCATAATTGTTGAACATGGTTCTGATATGCAATTGATATCACTGTTATCATTTGTGCTAACCATGCAGGTATGATGAAATGATGATCATGGCCAGGTATGATCTATGAGGTTTTATTCACTATTGTGATTGTACCTTGAGTGTCATAATATACCTTGTTCCCTGGTAAGAGGTAACAAGAGAGTTAATGGGCCTCACGTACCATGTGTGATGCTTGTAATAGCAAGTATCATGTTTGCCTTGGTCAATTGACCTGAAGGTGATGGTTACCTGGAAAAGTGGTAATAATGCTTAATGAGGAATCAAGGGTTTAATTACCTAGGGCCATATGATTATGGTGATGAAATTGAGAAAGAATGAGAATTCCCAGTTTTGAAATAAGGGATTGAGTCCCCAATGCCTTTTTAAGACTGATGAAAATAGTACATGTTTCTTTATAGCATTGTTATAATAAGTCGTGTTTGAGAACTTGCTTGATGCTAAAAGAATATGAACATGTACTTAATTAATCAAGTGAAATCTATTCATGTAGTGCTCTGACCATAGATCCATCATCGTCAGCAGTTGGTGATGGTGAAACAGGTTTTCTATGGAATTCCTGGAATTTGCATATTTTGAATATGTGGGGGTAAATGGGCAAAAATATCCTTACGTCCGGGTGAAGAGATTGAGGGAAGGTAAACACTAAACCTCTCAATCCTTCATGTGTCAGGATAGATGTATCATAAATCTCCCAATGGTTGGGATGGATGTATCATTAATCTCCCAATGTTATTTTATGTTGGGTCGATGGAGATAATCATTAATGCTCTCGATTGCCGATGAGAGTGCAGTTAATGCTATAACTCTATAGCAAAGTTCCAGTATACCCTGGAAAGCTATTTGAGCAGTCGACACAGTCCTACTTGTAGTCTTGTGCTAACCAGGATGTAGGAGGTCATGGGAATCTGGATCTTCCATTGACCTATTTATGGTACCAATTTTGATTCTAGAAATGGTCGGTTGGAGTATGAGCGGTATACCTCATCTCCTCAGAGCTTAAATATGTTTGTAAAATATAATCAGTCGTGTAGCGTATTTGCATAAGATTGAAATATGAGAAACACTGATTGATGATATACTGCTTAGCATGCCCTTGATACAGGAATGTACTTATGTTCCTTTAATTCATATTGAATATGAGATATGCTGCTCAATCAAGTTGTAACTGAATTACTTGCATAAGAATGTTGCTCTAATCTGTATAGATGTTGATTCATCTGCTACTGAATTATATTATCCCACTGCACAGTTTATTTCTTTTAAACTGCAATGATAATGTTTTGGCAGAGAGTTATATCTCCCGCTGGGGCAATTTTTATAATTGTCTCACCCTCGTGGGATCTAATGTTTTTAGGTAGATGCAAACATCAAGGCAGAAACTCTTCTACAGGTGAAGAGCAGCAGCAGCAACCACAGGGACAGCAATGATCCAACAGGTGGAGACATTGGCTGTCTAGTTTTGTGTAGATAGTCCTATAGTCGTCTCTGTACTCTCAGGTCCTAGGAGTTAGTGTTTTGATACTTCGATCTGAGATTTTGTGCATGTATGCCTCGAAGTGCAATGATGCATGTAATTTACATATGAACCAGGATGTAATGTTCTACTTTGGTTCTAAATGGATCTCTTGATAAATGGTTTTAATTTTTTAGTGATTTTCAGTAATTCCGCTGCTAATAATACGCTTTTGCATTAGTCAATCTTGTTTTATGATTTGTATGCCACAAAATTGGCCTTGCCTTTGACCAAGCTGACACAAAAGTAGGTCAAGTTCTCATGGACACCCAAGTATGAGAACAGTTTTCAAAAGCTGAAGGAGTGTTTGACTTCTATTGTTGTACTTGCTTTGCTTGTTGAGGGCATACCCTATGTCATCTACACTGACGCATCCAAACAAGGCTTAGGGTGTGTCTTGATGCAAGATGGAAAGGTGATCGCCTATGCTTCTCGCCAATTGAAACCTAATGAATCTAATTGGCCTACACATGATTTGGAGCTTGTTGTATAGTTCATGCTCTGAAAACCAAGCGACACTATCTTTATGGCAAAAAGTTTGAAGTCTTCTCTGACCACAAGAGTCTGAGATACTTTGCTTACTCAGAGGGATTTGAATCTGTGACAACGTAGGTGGATGGAATATCTCAAAGATTATAACTTCACCATCACCTATCATCCCGATAAAACAAACGTTGTAGTTGATGCTTTAAGTCACAAGAAGGATGTCGTTTGTGCTACGCTGAGATGTTCAGTGTGGAAAATCTCAAACATGTGACTAGTTGGAGACCTCAGCCTATTGATTCAGTGGATGAAGACAAGTTGTGTGTTCATATGGCTAGTTTGACTGTTACACCGACCTGGATCTCATAAGTCGTTGTTGCGTAGTTAGAAAGTTCTGAGCTAGAAGAGATGAAGACCTTGACCGAGAAACTACAATCTAAATTCTCTGTTGAAGTGGATGGTGATGTCCGCTTCAGACAAAGGTTATGGATTCCTGACGTGGGTGATTTGAGACAAAAGGTTATGAGTGAAGTTCATGGGTCCAAGTACACTATTTATCCTGGCACAACAAAAATGTACAAGAACTTACAGCAAAGCGTCTGGTGGAAGAACGTGAAGAATGATATAGCTCTGTTTGTCGCGAAGTGCTTGACATGTCAGCAAGTCAAGATCGAACATCAACGACCTGGTGGTCTTCTTCATCCTCTTAAAATTCTAGAGTGGAAATGGGAGAAGATCGCAATGGACTTCATTACTAGTTTCCCTAAGTCCAAGAAAGGTTATGATGTTGTTTGGGTGGTTATTGACCGGCTTACAAAATCTGCTCATTTCTTGCCTTTCAAAACCACATACAAAGTTGTTAAGATAGCTCAGTTATATGTGGAATGGGTAGTTCATCTGCATGGTGTGCCTGCTGTGATTGTTTCTGATTGTGACCCAAAATTCACTTCTCGTCTATGGGTTCAGATTTAGGAAGAGATGGGTACTGATTGGTGTTTTAGCACTGTTTACCACCCGTAAACCAATGGACAGTTCAAGAGAATGGTTCAGATTCTGGAGGACTTGCTATGTGCTTGTGTGATGTATTGGGGTGGCGCATGGGATCGATATCTACCATTAGCTGAGTTTGTTTACAACAATAGCTACCAAGCCAGTATTGGTATGCCACCTTTTGAATCTCTCTATGGTAGACTATGTCGTTCACCTTTGCATTGGGAAGATGTTGGTGAACGGTCCCTGGTGAAAACGGATGATATGCAGATGATGCTCGAGAATGTGCAGCTGATAAAGAAATAGATGAAAGTTGCTCAAGACCGACAGAAGATGTATGCTGATAAAAAGAGGACTGATGTGAGCTTCTTAGTGGGAGACTATGCATTTATGAAGATCAAGCCTATACGTTCTATTGCGAGATCTAAAGCAAAAGACAAGTTGAGTCCCCACTGTGTTGGACCATTTGAAATCTTAGATAAAGTCGGAGACTGTGCATACCGCTTAGCCTTACCTCCTTATGATAAGATTCATAATGTGTTCCATGTCTCTGTGCTGAGGAAGTATGTGAAAGACCCTTCTCATGTACTCACAATTGAGCCTGTTGAGATTCATGAGAATCTGACCTATGAAGAGCTACATGTGAAGATCCTTGACTCCCGAGTAAAGCAACTGAAGAACAAGGAGATAGAGCTGGTGAAGGTTCTACGGAGATATCATGGTTTGGAAGAAACCACTTGGAAGTTGAGAGATGAGATGTTACGTACTCACCCTTCCCTTTTTATTTGAGATTTCGGGGACGAAATCATTTTTAAGGGGTGGAGTGTTGTAACATACTAAAATCTACTATGTACCTCTTTGTACCCTTTTTCAATAAGATTTGTTCTTCATTCTCATCCCATATTGTCTTTGGAGTTGATTTAGTGGAACTATGGTGGTTAATGGATAAATATTTCCCTTTTATTATTAGTAAATGGTTTTATGAACAAATACCTCACTAGAAGTCTAAGTAATGGGCCTGAAGTGCAATTGTCCAATTAATTAATAAAAATATTAAAATAATTCGTGCTAGAACTTTCTAGGACTTTTTAGAATATGAAAAAGAAAAGAAATCCCAAAATGTGCTTAAAGGAGATGATAAATGTTATAATTGGATAAAAGGAGATAATGTGGAATATATTGTTTCTAAAAATCACAAATAGGAAACCCACGAGATAATTTGATACTCAATCTCATTTTCTTGAACTCAAAGTTACTTAAGGGCCAAGTATCACCCCATTCGAAATTTATATATATATATATATATATATATATATGTGTGTGTGTGTGTGTGTGTGTGTGTGTATACACATATATATACATATATATACATCTATACACACGTATATATTAAAGGAAAATAGGAAATAATCCAAGAAAGAGAAATAAAATACTTAATGTCCTCAAATTGGAAAATGAATTCCAAATTTTTAGAATTTTTCTATTGGTCCATCTCTAAATAATTCGTAATAATTAATTCCTAGGTCCAAAAATAAAAAAAACATATGTTATGAACTTGGAAAATCCCCTCTTTCTAATAAAAATAATTTCGATGGTTGATTCTGATTTTTTCAAATAAGTGTTTTTGGGAATGAATTAATAAGTAAAAATCACTAAAAATGCCTCTAAAGTCCATATCTCTAAAATATATAAAATTATATGTTATTTTGATCAGAAAACCCTAACTAAGACAATAGTGATGGTTTCAGGACCTAAATCGGTGGTTTGTAGAAAAATTTGGTAACTTTGGGTTTTTAAGTCTTTAATGAATGAATATAGTTCTAATGTATGAACATGGTAATGATGTTAGGACAAGTGGACCCCGGTCATCTTAGGGATCTGAAAAGTGGTTTCTAGGACTCTAAGGAAGAGGTATGTGCATCTAACACCTTAGTTGGGAAATTTTATGCCTTACCTACTTTTTCCCTAATGAGGCTTAATTGAATCTAATTCCCTATTCTTGAAACCTAATGCATCTATGCCTCAAATCAGTTTATAAATTCATCTTGTTTGGGTCTTATACCCCACTGCCATGCTTATTGAATATACAGCCTCATTCTCTTGTTATCTTCATCTTATAATGAACCCTAGCCTATTTTTATTTGCTTTACTTATCTTGTTATCCTAGACTAGTTTTGTGACACATATTTTTCTTCCCTTTCCCTTTTGTTGGGTGTCTTCCCAACCACCCTGGTGCTGGTGCTAAGCAAGGAGAAGGACAAGTTTGAAGGAAGCCATCTCAGAAGTAGATCTCAAGCTATCTGAAATGATGTCTAGGTTGCTATAGATAGATCATTTTCTCTTATCTTTTTCTTTTGGGAACAATCATGTAGTGAACAATGAAAGCCATGTAATAGGCTTAGTACTTTTATTTCCACTGTTATTGATATTTTATAATGTATCTGGATCATGCTTATTTATTTGGATTGTTATGCAAGCATCCCAAAATCTCTCTTTTTGTGAAAAGTGTGGATATTTTGTATTTCCTTTAAATTTTAGTAAGGATGTGATCTCGCCTCTTTACAAGGTTGGAGCAGGAGCAGCGGCAGCTGGCTATGTTGCAAGTTTAAATGATGAAGTTGGTTGCGCATTTGTGTTTCCTGAAATAATGTTGAGGGAAGGTTATCTAGGTTCTTAGGAGTAGTTGTGGATCGGTAGGCATAGGAAGAAGGAGATCAAGGGGTAGGGTGTAGAGTCCCTAGAAACAGTTTGCACAATCTTGGGGTCTAAGAACTTGGATCCAAATCTACTTCTTAGCATCTACTCCTCTCTCTTTTTCCCTTCTTGTGATTTCAGCATCTACTCTTTAGCAAGTTTTTTGTTACTCCTCCATGTAATTCTAGAGTCAGATTCCACATTTAAGATCCTACGGCTATACACTTGAGTGTATCAGTGGTGCCAATACACTCGAGTGTATTGTAGTTCAACTCCCTCTCTCTCTCTCTCCCGCTCTCTCTCTATATATATATATTCAATTTATTTGAAAAAGTTTGGAAATAGTATGAAAATCTATTTAGTAGTTATTCATGAACATGTTTATAAAGTTTTTTCTCCCGTAATTTGATTATAAATTAATATGAGATAGGTATCTAGGAGGCTACATATGTCTCTAATGTTATCAACCCTGATTTGAAATCCGAATTTTATTTTAGGGTGTAATGTATGAACTTTGGTGTTATATCTAAAAACGCATGCTTTGCGAACTTAATGCAAGTGATAAGGATATACATGAAAATTAGGGCATATAACCTTTACGCTAGGATTTATCCCAAAAGTGAGATTTATGACCATGCAACCCTATGTTTGGATTAGACCTAAAACTAGGCTACCTTTAGAGTTCCCAAAGCCCTAAGCCATTGACCATAACATAAAACCATCATTCCATGGACACATTTATCAAAGCTCTAATACTTGTTTATATAATTAATTGTGCATATTCATCTTACGTGGAACTTCTTTCCTAAAATATCAAGGTACCTTTCGGGTTCCCAAAATCCAAACCCATGAACCATAAGACAAAAACTATTTACACAGACATATTTATTAAATTTGTAATACTATGGTATTTTAAATTAAAATGCAGATTTTTTAGCATGGAAGCTACTTATTGTCTAAAATATCATGTTATTTGGGTACATTTATATGTATGTTGTGGTAATTGATGTATTGGATTCATCTCATGTTTTGTCTTCGCAATTATTCTAAACAAAGTTTCATTCAATTATAATATCATCACCTACGCATAATTAAGTAAACCCTATTTACAAAGAACCATGGTGTTTGAGAAAAATTGATTCTAGCTTCTCTTGACAAACTTACTCAGAAAGAAGTAATGCTAACAAAATCCAGTGATAGGACTGGGAATCCACCTGTCAGCCCTACTATGATTTTAGGGCAAGCATACCCACATATATGAATGTGATTTTAATATTGAGAAGATTCATTATGTGTATCTTGATACTAAGTCATTTCATTAAGTGGTAGTGCAATCATGGAAAAATGCCTAATTAAAAATGTTGTTTTGTTATTAATGTTGGTTCTTAGTTACTTCTTATTCTAAGGTATGTTCAAGAATGGTGTACCACACATACCAACACAGTCAAAGTTCTTATGCTCATCACTATTTTCAAGTTAAAGTAGAAACCATGTACAAAGGGGATGAACTCAAATGATGAAGATGCATTAAAGGAAATGAAGGAGGATTGTGTAAGTTTATATTTCAATATTGGTATTTTACTTCTAAACTTAGGACTTTTATGTTTCTATCATGATTTTTTAACTCCCTTGGGAGACCTAATTTCATTATGTCAAACTCTTTGCTTCCTATATAATAAAATGGAATACAATTTGGTTCTTTTTAGAATTCTTCATCATGTGTGATATTTTGACATTTGTCCTTCATTCTCCCCGGATTATAGGAATTAATGGGGTAGGGAACATCACATGAACTAGTACATAAAAGGACATATTTCAAGCTCTTCGCTTCATGTGAAATAAATTGGAATATTATTTCTTCTTCTTGTAGTTCCGTTTAGTACTCTTCGTCAGTCGCTGGACCTCCCCCAGGAAGCCCAACAAAAGAAATACCTTGTCAAGGTCGGAGAACCACTGCTTGAGGAAAGTGAGTTCTGGGAATGCGCTCAGGCAGAACAGATGCCCACTGAAAAAAAGGGGCTGAGCTTCTGAAGATGGTGGGGCTTCATGCCCAAAAGGCAAAAGGCGGCTATCAGCCCCAACAAATTAAGACAAAAGAAGAAGAAGACCCATGTGACGAAGATCTCCCCGGTTGTCGTCCCTTGCATATAGAGCAAAAGGCCAACCAGTAGGGAGTGGCCCATGTATAGGGAATAGGAGATCCCCAGGGCCCACCTATTCCTCGGCGGTATAGAAGATATATGGAGCATGGTTGCTCCACACATCAGTGTGACCAGTTTTAGGGTGTAATGTATGAACTTTGGTGTTATATCTAAAAATGCATGCTTTGCGAACTTAATGCAAGTGATAAGGATATACATGAAAATTAGGGCATATAACCTTTACGCTAGGATTTATCCCAAAAGTGAGATTTATGACCATGCAACCCTATGTTTGGATCAGACCTAAAACTAGGCTACCTTTAGAGTTCCCAAAGCCCTAAGCCATTGACCATAACATAAAACCATCATTCCATGGACACATTTATCAAAGCTCTAATACTTGTTTATATAATTAATTGTGCATATTCATCTTACGTGGAACTTCTTTCCTAAAATATCAAGGTACCTTTCGGGTTCCCAAAATCCAAACCCATGAACCATAAGACAAAAACTATTTACACAGACATATTTATTAAATTTGTAATACTATGGTATTTTAAATTAAAATGCAGATTTTTTAGCATGGAAGCTACTTATTGTCTAAAATATCATGTTATTTGGGTACATTTATATGTATGTTGTGGTAATTGATGTATTGGATTCATCTCATGTTTTGTCTTCGCAATTATTCTAAACAAAGTTTCATTCAATTATAATATCATCACCTACGCATAATTAAGTAAACCCTATTTACAAAGAACCATGGTGTTTGAGAAAAATTGATTCTAGCTTCTCTTGACAAACTTACTCAGAAAGAAGTAATGCTAACAAAATCCAGTGATAGGACTGGGAATCCACCTGTCAGCCCTACTATGATTTTAGGGCAAGCATACCCACATATATGAATGTGATTTTAATATTGAGAAGATTCATTATGTGTATCTTGATACTAAGTCTCATTAAGTGGTAGTGCAATCATGGAAAAATGCCTAATTAAAAATGTTGTTTTGTTATTAATGTTGGTTCTTAGTTACTTCTTATTCTAAGGTATGTTCAAGAATGGTGTACCACACATACCAACACAGTCAAAGTTCTTATGCTCATCACTATTTTCAAGTTAAAGTAGAAACCATGTACAAAGGGGATGAACTCAAATGATGAAGATGCATTAAAGGAAATGAAGGAGGATTGTGTAAGTTTATATTTCAATATTGGTATTTTACTTCTAAACTTAGGACTTTTATGTTTCTATCATGATTTTTTAACTCCCTTGGGAGACCTAATTTCATTATGTCAAACTCTTTGCTTCCTATATAATAAAATGGAATACAATTTGGTTCTTTTTAGAATTCTTCATCATGTGTGATATTTTGACATTTGTCCTTCATTCTCCCCGGATTACAGGAATTAATGGGGTAGGGAACATCACATGAACTAGTACATAAAAGGACATATTTCAAGCTCTTCGCTTCATGTGAAATAAATTGGAATATTATTTATTCTTCTTGTAGTTCCGTTTAGTACTCTTCGTCAGTCGCTGGACCTCCCCCAGGAAGCCCAACAAAAGAAATACCTTGTCAAGGTCGGAGAACCACTGCTTGAGGAAAGTGAGTTCTGGGAATGCGCTCAGGCAGAACAGATGCCCACTGAAAAAAAGGGGCTGAGCTTCTGAAGATGGTGGGGCTTCATGCCCAAAAGGCAAAAGGCGGCTATCAGCCCCAACAAATTAAGACAAAAGAAGAAGAATACCCATGTGACGAAGATCTCCCCGGTTGTCGTCCCTTGCATATAGAGCAAAAGGCCAACCAGTAGGGAGTGGCCCATGTATAGGGAATAGGAGATCCCCAGGGCCCACCTATTCCTCGGCGGTATAGAAGATATATGGAGCATGGTTGCTCCACACATCAGTGTGACCAGTTTTAGGGTGTAATGTATGAACTTTGGTGTTATATCTAAAAACTCATGCTTTGTGAACTTAATGCAAGTGATAAGGATATACATGAAAATTAGGGCATATAGCCTTTACGCTAGGATTTATCCCAAAAGTGAGATTTATGACCATGCAACCCTATGTTTGGATCAGACCTAAAACTAGGCTACCTTTAGAGTTCCCAAAGCCCTAAGCCATTGACCATAACATAAAACCATCATTCCATGGACACATTTATCAAAGCTCTAATACTTGTTTATATAATTAATTGTGCATATTCATCTTACGTGGAACTTATTTCCTAAAATATCAAGGTACCTTTCGGGTTCCCAAAACCCAAACCAATGAACCATAAGACAAAAAGTATTTACACAGACATATTTATTAAATTTGTAATACTATGGTATTTTAATTTAAAATGCAGATTTTTTAGCATGGAAGCTACTTATTGTCTAAAATATCATGTTATTTGGGTACATTTATATGTATGTTGTGGTAATTGATGTATTGGATTCATCTCATGTTTTGTCTTCGCAATTATTTTAAACAAAGTTTCATTCAATTATAATAACATCACCTACACATAATTAAGTAAACCCTATTTACAAAGAACCATGGTGTTTGAGAAAAATTGATTCTAGCTTCTCTTGACAAACTTACTCAGAAAGAAGTAATGCTAACAAAATCCAGTGATAGGACTGGGAATCCACCTGTCAGCCCTACTATGATTTTAGGGCAAGCATACCCACATATATGAATGTAAATTTAATATTGAGAAGTTTCATTATGTGTATCTTGATACTAGGTCATTTCATTAAGTGGTAGTGCAATCATGGAAAAATGCCTAATTAAAAATGTTGGTTTGTTATTAATGTTGGTTCTTAGTTACTTCTTATTCTAAGGTATGTTCAAGAATGGTGTACCACACTTACCAACACAGTCAAAGTTCTTATGCTCATCACTATTTTCAAGTTAAAGTAGAAACCATGTACAAAGGGGATGAACTCAAATGATGATGATGCATTAAAGGAAATGAAGGAGGATTGTGTAAGTTTATATTTCAATATTGGTATTTTACTTCTAAACTTAGGACTTTTATGTTTCTATCATGATTTTGTAACTCCCTTGGGAGACCTAATTTCATTATGTCAAACTCTTTGCTTCCTATATAATAAAATGGAATACAGTTTGGTTCTTTTTAGAATTCTTCATCATGTGAGATATTTTGACATTTATCCTTCATTCTCCTCGGATTATAGGAATTAATGGGGTAGGGAACATCACATGAACTAGTACATAAAAGGACATATTTCAAGCTCTTCGCTTCTTGTGAAATAAATTGGAATATTATTTCTTCTTCTTGTAGTTCAGTTTAGTACTCTTCGTCAGTTGTTGGACCTCCCCCAGGAAGCCCAACAAAAGAAATACCTTGTCAAGGTCAGAGAACCACTGCTTGAGGAAAGCGAGTTCTGGGAATGCGCTCAGGCAGAACAGAAGCCCACTGAAAAAAAGGGGCTGAGCTTCTGAAGATGGTGGGGCTTCATGCCCAAAAGGCAAAAGGCGGCTATCAGCCCCAACAAATTAAGACAAAAGAAGAAGAAGACCCATGTGATGAAGATCTCCCCGGTTGTCGTCCCTTGCATATAGAGCAAAAGGCCAACCAGTAGTGAGAGGCCCAAGTATAGGGAATAGGAGATCCCCAGGGCCCACCTATTCCTCGGCGGTATAGAAGATATATGCAGCACGGTTGCTCCACACATCAGTGTGACCAGTTTTAGGGTGTAATGTATGAACTTTGGTGTTATATCTAAAAACTCATGCTTTGTGAACTTAATGCAAGTGATAAGGATATACATGAAAATTAGGGCATATAACCTTTATGCTAGGATTTATCCCAAAAGTGAGATTTATGACCATGCAACCCTATGTTTGGATCAGACCTAAAACTAGGCTACCTTTAGAGTTCCCAAAGCCCTAAGCCATTGACCATAACATAAAACCATCATTCCATGGACACAATTATCAAAGCTCTAATACTTGTTTATATAATTAATTGTGCATATTCATCTTACGTGGAACTTCTTTCCTAAAATATCAAGGTACCTTTTGGGTTCCCAAAACCCAAACCCATGAACCATAAGACAAAAACTATTTACACAGACATATTTATTAAATTTGTAATACTATGGTATTTTAATTTAAAATGCAGATTTTTTAGCATGGAAGCTACTTATTGTCTAAAATATCATGTTATTTGGGTACATTTATATGTATGTTGTGGTAATTGATGTATTGGATTCATCTCATGTTTTGTCATCGCAATTATTTTAAACAAAGTTTCATTCAATTATAATAACATCACCTACACATAATTAAGTAAACCCTATTTACAAAGAACCATGGTGTTTGAGAAAAATTGATTCTAGCTTCTCTTAACAAACTTACTAAGAAATAAGTAATGCTAACAAAATCCAGTGATAGGACTGGGAATCCACCTGTCAACCCTACTATGATTTTAGGGCAAGCATACCCACATATATGAATGTAATTTTAATATTGAGAATATTCATTATGTGTATCTTGATACTAGGTCATTTCATTAAGTGGTAGTGCAATCATGGAAAAATGCCTAATTAAAAATGTTGTTTTGTTATTAATGTTGGTTCTTAGTTACTTCTTATTCTAAGGTATGTTCAAGAATGGTGTACCACACATACCAACACAGTCAAAGTTCTTATGCTCATCACTATTTTCAAGTTAAAGTAGAAACCATGTACAAAGTGGATGAACTCAAATGATGAAGATGCATTAAAGGAAATGAAGGAGGATTGTGTAAGTTTATATTTCAATATTGGTATTTTACTTCTAAACTTAGGACTTTTATGTTTCTATTATGATTTTGTAACTCCCTTGGGAGACCTAATTTCATTATGTCAAACTCTTTGCTTCCTATATAATAAAATGGAATACAATTTGGTTCTTTTTAGAATTCTTCATCATGTGTGATATTTTGACATTTTTCCTTCATTCTCCTCGGATTATAGGAATTAATGGGGTAGGGAACATCACATGAACTAGTACATAAAAGGACATATTTCAAGCTCTTCGCTTCTTGTGAAATAAATTGGAATATTATTTCTTCTTCTTGTAGTTCAGTTTAGTACTCTTCGTCAGTCGTTGGACCTCCCCCAGGAAGCCCAACAAAAGAAATACCTTGTCAAGGTCAGAGAACCACTGCTTGAGGAAAGCGGGTTTTGGGAATGCGCTCAGGCAGAACAGAAGCCCACTGGAAAAAAAAAGGGGTTGAGCTTCTGAAGATGGTGGGGCTTCATGCCCAAAAGGCAAAAGGCGGCTATCAGCCCCAACAAATTAAGACAAAAGAAGAAGAATACCCCTGTGACGAAGATCTCCCCGGTTGTCGTCCCTTGCATATAGAGCAAAAGGCCAACCAGTAGGGAGAGGCCCAAGTATAGGGAATAGGAGATCCCCAGGGCCCACCTATTCCTCGGAGGTATAGAAGATATATGGAGCATGGTTGCTCCACACATCATTGTGACCAGTTTTAGGGTGTAATTGTATGAACATTGGTGTTATATCTAAAAACTCATACTTTTTGAACTTAATGCAAGTGATAAGGATATACATGAAAATTAGGGCATATAACCTTTACGCTAGGATTTATCGCAAAAGTGAGATTTATGACCATGCAACCCTATTTTGGATCAGACCTTAAACTAGGCTACCTTTAGAGTTCCCAAAGCCCTAAGCCATTGACCATAACATAAAACCATCATTCCATGGACACATTTATCAAAGCTCTAATACTTGTTTATATAATTAATTGTGCATATTCATCTTATGTGGAACTTCTTTCCTAAAATATCAAGGTACCTTTCGGGTTCCCAAAACCCAAACCCATGAACCATAAGACAAAAACTATTTACACTGACATATTTATTAAATTTGTAATACTATGGTATTTTAATTTAAAATGCAAATTTTTTAGCATGGAAGCTACTTATTGTCTAAAGTACCATGTTGTTTGGGTACATTTATATGTATGTTGTGGTAATTGATGTATTGGATTCATCTCATGTTTTGTCTTCGCAATTATTTTAAATAAAGTTTCATTCAATTATAATAACATCACCTACACATAATTAAGTAAACCCTATTTACAAAGAACCATGGTGTTTGAGAAAAATTGATTCTAGCTTCTCTTGACAAAGTTACTCAGAAAGAAGTAATGCTAACAAAATCCAGTGATAGGACTGGGAATCCACCTGTCAGCCCTACTATGATTTTAGGGCAAGCATACCCACATATATGAATGTAATTTTAATATTGAGAAGATTCATTATGTGTATCTTGATACTAGGTCATTTCATTAAGTGGTAGTGCAATCATGGAAAAATGCCTAATTAAAAATGTTGTTTTGTTATTAATGTTGGTTCTTAGTTACTTCTTATTCTAAGGTATGTTCAAGAATGGTGTACCACACATACCAACACAGTCAAAGTTCTTATGCTCATCACTATTTTCAAGTTAAAGTAGAAACCATGTACAAAGGGGATGAACTCAAATGATGAAGATGCATTAAAGGAAATGAAGGAGGATTGTGTAAGTTTATATTTCAATATTGGTATTTTACTTCTAAACTTAGGACTTTTATGTTTCTATCATGATTTTGAAACTCCCTTGGGAGACCTAATTTCATTATGTCAAACTCTTTGCTTCCTATATAATAAAATGGAATACAATTTGGCTCTTTTTAGAATTCTTCATCATGTGAGATATTTTGACATTTATCCTTCATTCTCCTCGGATTATAGGAATTAATGGGGTAGGGAACATCACATGAAATAGTACATAAAAGGACATATTTCAAGCTCTTCGCTTCTTGTGAAATAAATTGGAATATTATTTCTTCTTCTTGTAGTTCAGTTTAGTACTCTTCGTCAGTCGCTGGACCTCCCCCAGGAAGCCCAACAAAAGAAATACCTTGTCAAGGTCGGAGAACCACTGCTTGAGGAAAGTGAGTTCTGGGAATGCGCTCAGGCAGAACAGAAGCCCACTGAAAAAAAAAGGGTTGAGCTTCTGAAGATGGTGGGGCTTCATGCCCAAAAGGCAAAAGGCGGCTATCAGCCCCAACAAATTAAGACAAAAGAAGAAGAAGACCCCTGTGACGAAGATCTCCCCGGTTGTCGTCCCTTGCATATAGAGCAAAAGGCCAACCAGTAGGGAGAGGCCCAAGTATAGGGAATAGGAGATCCCCAGGGCCCACCTATTCCTCGGCGGTATAGAAGATATATGGAGCATGGTTTCTCCACACATCAGCGTGACCAGTTTTAGGGTGTAATGTATGAACTTTGGTGTTATATCTAAAAACTCATGCTTTGTGAACTTAATGCAAGTGATAAGGATATACATGAAAATTAGGGCATATAACCTTTACGCTAGGATTTATCCCAAAAGTGAGATTTATGACCATGCAACCCTATGTTTGGATCAGACCTAAAACTAGGCTACCTTTAGAGTTCCCAAAGCCCTAAGCCATTGACCATAACATAAAACCATCATTCCATGGACACATTTATCAAAGCTCTAATACTTGTTTATATAATTAATTGTGCATATTCATCTTACGTGGAACTTCTTTCCTAAAATATCAAGGTACCTTTCGGGTTCCCAAAACCCAAACCCATGAACCATAAGACAAAAACTATTTACACAGACATATTTATTAAATTTGTAATACTATGGTATTTTAATTTAAAATGCAGATTTTTTAGCATGGAAGCTACTTATTGTCTAAAATATCATGTTATTTGGGTACATTTATATGTATGTTGTGGTAATTGATGTATTGGATTCATCTCATGTTTTGTCTTCGCAATTATTTTAAACAAAGTTTCATTCAATTATAATAACATCACCTACACATAATTAAGTAAACCCTATTTACAAAGAACCATGGTGTTTGAGAAAAATTGATTCTAGCTTCTCTTGACAAACTTACTCAGAAAGAAGTAATGCTAACAAAATCCAGTGATAGGATTGGGAATCCACGTGTCAGCCCTACTATGATTTTAGGTCAAGCATACCCACATATATGAATGTAATTTTAATATTGAGAAGATTCATTGTGTGTATCTTGATACTAGGTCATTTCATTAAGTGGTAGTGCAATCATGGAAAATGCCTAATTAAAAATGTTGTTTTGTTATTAATGTTGGTTCTTAGTTACTTCTTATTCTAAGGTATGTTCAAGAATGGTGTACCACACATACCAACACAGTCAAAGTTCTTATGCTCTTCACTATTTTCAAGTTAAAGTAGAAACCATGTACAAAGTGGATGAACTCAAATGATGAAGATGCATTAAAGGAAATGAAGGAGGATTGTGTAAGTTTATATTTCAATATTGGTATTTTACTTCTAAACTCAGGACTTTTATGTTTCTATTATGATTTTGTAACTCCCTTGGGAGACCTAATTTCATTATGTCAAACTCTTTGCTTCCTATATAATAAAATGGAATACAATTTGGTTCTTTTTAGAATTCTTCATCATGTGTGATATTTTGACATTTGTCCTTCATTCTCCTCGGATTATAGGAATTAATGGGGTAGGGAACATCACATGAACTAGTACATAAAAGGACATATTTCAAGCTCTTCGCTTCTTGTGAAATAAATTGGAATATTATTTCTTCTTCTTGTAGTTCAGTTTAGTACTCTTCGTCAGTCGTTGGACCTCCCCCAGGAAGCCCAACAAAAGAAATACCTTGTCAAGGTCAGAGAACCACTGCTTGAGGAAAGCGAGTTTTGGGAATGCGCTCAGGCAGAACAGAAGCCCACTGGAAAAAAAAAGGGGTTGAGCTTCTGAAGATGGTGGGCCTTCATGCCCAAAAGGCAAAAGGCGGCTATCAGCCCCAACAAATTAAGACAAAAGAAGAAGAATACCCCTGTGACGAAGATCTCCCCGGTTGTCGTCCCTTGCATATAGAGCAAAAGGCCAACCAGTAGGGAGAGGCCCAAGTATAGGGAATAGGAGATCCCCAGGGCCCACCTATTCCTCGGAGGTATAGAAGATATATGGAGCATGGTTGCTCCACACAACAGTGTGACCAGTTTTAGGGTGTAATTGTATGAACTTTGGTGTTATATCTAAAAACTCATACTTTTTGAACTTAATGCAAGTGATAAGGATATACATGAAAATTAGGGCATATAACCTTTACGCTAGGATTTATCCCAAAAGTGAGATTTATGACCATGCAACCCTATTTTGGATCAGACCTTAAACTAGGCTACCTTTAGAGTTCCCAAAGCCCTAAGCCATTGACCATAACATAAAACCATCATTCCATGGACACATTTATCAAAGCTCTAATACTTGTTTATATAATTAATTGTGCATATTCATCTTATGTGGAACTTCTTTCCTAAAATATCAAGGTACCTTTCGGGTTCCCAAAACCCAAACCCATGAACCATAAGACAAAAACTATTTACACTGACATATTTATTAAATTTGTAATACTATGGTATTTAAATTTAAAATGCAAATTTTTTAGCATGGAAGCTACTTATTGTCTAAAATACCATGTTGTTTGGGTACATTTATATGTATGTTGTGGTAATTGATGTATTGGATTCATCTCATGTTTTGTCTTCGCAATTATTATAAACAAAGTTTCATTCAATTATAATAACATCACCTACACATAATTAAGTAAACCCTATTTACAAAGAACCATGGTGTTTGAGAAAAATTGATTCTAGCTTCTCTTGACAAACTTACTCAGAAAGAAGTAATGCTAACAAAATCCAGTGATAGGACTGGGAATCCACCTGTCAGCCCTACTATGATTTTAGGGCAAGCATACCCACATATATGAATGTAATTTTAATATTGAGAAGATTCATTATGTGTATCTTGATACTAGGTCATTTCATTAAGTGGTAGTGCAATCATGGAAAAATGCCTAATTAAAAATGTTGTTTTGTTATTAATGTTGGTTCTTAGTTACTTCTTATTCTAAGGTATGTTCAAGAATGGTGTACCACACATACCAACACAGTCAAAGTTCTTATGCTCATCACTATTTTCAAGTTAAAGTAGAAACCATGTACAAAGGGGATGAACTCAAATGATGAAGATGCATTAAAGGAAATGAAGGAGGATTGTGTAAGTTTATATTTCAATATTGGTATTTTACTTCTAAACTTAGGGCTTTTATGTTTCTATCATGATTTTGTAACTCCCTTGGGAGACCTAATTTCATTATGTCAAACTCTTTGCTTCCTATATAATAAAATGGAATACAATTTGGTTCTTTTTAGAATTCTTCATCATGTGAGATATTTTGACATTTATCCTTCATTCTCCTCGGATTATAGGAATTAATGGGGTAGGGAACATCACATGAACTAGTACATAAAAGGACATATTTCAAGCTCTTCGCTTCTTGTGAAATAAATTGGAATATTATTTCTTCTTCTTGTAGTTCAGTTTAGTACTCTTCGTCAGTCGCTGGACCTCACCCAGGAAGCCCAACAAAAGAAATACCTTGTCAAGGTCGGAGAACCACTGCTTGAGGAAAGCGAGTTCTGGGAATGCGCTCAGGAAGAACAGAAGCCCACTGAAAAAAAAGGGTTGAGCTTCTGAAGATGGTGGGGCTTCATGCCCAAAAGGCAAAAGGCGGCTATCAGCCCCAACAAATTAAGACAAAAGAAGAACCCCCTGTGACGAAGATCTCCCCGGTTGTCGTCCCTTGCATATAGAGCAAAAGGCCAACCAGTAGGGAGAGGCCCAAGTATAGGGAATAGGAGATCCCCAGGGCCCACCTATTCCTCGGCGGTATAGAAGATATATGGAGCATGGTTGCTCCACACATCAGCGTGACCAGTTTTAGGGTGTAATGTATGAACTTTGGTGTTATATCTAAAAACTCATGCTTTGTGAACTTAATGCAAGTGATAAGGATATACATGAAAATTAGGGCATATAACCTTTACGCTAGGATTTATCCCAAAAGTGAGATTTATGACCATGCAACCCTATGTTTGGATCAGACCTAAAACTAGGCTACCTTTAGAGTTCCCAAAGCCCTAAGCCATTGACCATAACATAAAACCATCATTCCATGGACACATTTATCAAAGCTCTAATACTTGTTTATATAATTAATTGTGCATATTCATCTTACGTGGAACTTCTTTCCTAAAATATCAAGGTACCTTTCGGGTTCCCAAAACCCAAACCCATGAACCATAAGACAAAAACTATTTACACAGACATATTTATTAAATTTGTAATACTATGGTATTTTAATTTAAAATGCAGATTTTTTAGCATGGAAACTACTTATTGTCTAAAATATCATGTTATTTGGGTACATTTATATGTATGTTGTGGTAATTGATGTATTGGATTCATCTCATGTTTTGTCTTCGCAATTATTTTAAACAAAGTTTCATTCAATTATAATAACATCACCTACACATAATTAAGTAAACCCTATTTACAAAGAACCATGGTGTTTGAGAAAAATTGATTCTAGCTTCTCTTGACAAACTTACTCAGAAAGAAGTAATGCTAACAAAATCCAGTGATAGGATTGGGAATCCACGTGTCAGCCCTACTATGATTTTAGGTCAAGCATACCCACATATATGAATGTAATTTTAATATTGATAAGATTCATTATGTGTATCTTGATACTAGGTCATTTCATTAAGTGGTAGTGCAATCATAGAAAAATGCCTAACTAAAAATGTTGTTTTGTTATTAATGTTGGTTCTTAGTTACTTCTTATTCTAAGGTATGTTCAAGAATGGTGTACCACGCATACCAACACAGTCAAAGTTCTTATGTTCATCACTATTTTTAAGTTAAAGTAGAAACCATGTACAAAGGGGATGAACTCAAATGATGAAGATGCATTAAAGGAAATGAAGGAGGATTGTGTAAGTTTATATTTCAATATTGGTATTTTACTTCTAACTTAGGACTTTTATGTTTCTATCATGATTTTGTAACTCCCTCGGGAGACCTAATTTCATTATGTCAAACTCTTTGCTTCCTATATAATAAAATGGAATACAATTTGGTTCTTTTTAGAATTCTTCATCATGTGTGATATTTTGACATTTGTCCTTCATTCTCCTCGGATTATAGGAACTAATGGGGTAGGGAACATCACATGAACTAGTACATAAAAGGACATATTTCAAGCTCTTCGCTTCTTGTGAAATAAATTGGAATATTATTTGGTTATATTCAAAGTCTTTATCCTACATGATATATTTACATTTATCCTATGTTGTCCTCATATTATGGAAATTAATGAGGTGGGATCATCACATGAATAGTACAGAAATGGACATGTACATGGATATCATTCTAGATCCTATGAAATACCTATATAAAAAGAAATATTTTGGCTAACTAACAAAGTTTGAATTTGATGTGGGTTTTGATATTCAGAATTAAAGGCTATGATCTCAACATGGTACTCGTACAGAATTGTATATCTAGCGATGTATGCTTCTATAAATTGTGATCAAGGTATGCATGTAAATCTAAGAACATTTACATTCATGAAAGACTTTTCATACTCTAGTATTTAACTAGAGCATGTGTAGTAATAATTAGAACATTATTAGTATGTTAAATATTATGTAATTATTTTAGAAGCTAATAAAATACATCAAGACACTTGTGCTATTGTAACTTAAGTTTATTTTATAGTTCAATATTATCACTATGTTAGTAATACAATGTTGTCTACAAGTATTAAGATCAATACATGTCTAAAATCAGTATAGATAATGCATTTGAATACACGATTGCATTATTCTTTTGGAATGCTAAAGTTATTAAAATAATGAATCTAAAGATTAAATGACATATTGGTATTAGTAAACATTAAGATCAAACTATATTCTTTGATTTACTGGTATTTGTTTAACAACTGTTGATGGTCAAAAGTAATGATTTGAAGAGCATGCTAATGTTATCATGTATTTATAAACCCCAATAGTGAATAATGAAACCCTAATACATAGAAAAAATGAATATAAGGAGGAATCATGGTTAAGGGTGCTTATGGAAATTCACATGTAGGATTCAAGAACCTAGTAATAATTAAATATCCAAGAATCTAGTGTTACAACCCCAATTTTTGGGTTCATATGGTGGGAAATGCAATTTTCCCAATAAATGTATGACTATGGGAATTGTATGAATTATATGTATTGAATGGATTCTCTTTGCAATATTTCCTTTGAGTGTGTGCTTTCATGGATCATAATATGATAATGAGTCCAATATGATTAAAAGAAAAAGAAGAAATCAAATAATGCATTATTAAGGAGGAAATTTGAGATAATGATGAAAATATAAGAAACATGTAGAAATATGGATAATGGAAATCATCATTGATGATATTTTGAATCCACAAGGTTTCTAATGGTAAAAGGAATCCAAATAAAGAGAATAAAGGAGTAAGAGAGAGAGAATATGCATAAAATATGCTTTAATAAGTGATAACTTGGTTATGAATAAAAGTCACTCATACTTTCGAGTTTGAGTCCCAAACTTGTCATGCAAGTAGTTTAAGTACTTATGGACTTTCTCTTAAAATTTGGTATTAATTGGACGTGTGGTTTGGGAGATATGATTTTTGGAAGAGTTCCTAATGTGAAAGGACAATTATTCGAATGCATTAAATGTCACTTTCATTTAGGAATAAAATTCTCAGTTCAAGCATGATGTGGGTGATCTGGACCGCAGATCTTGTGATCCAAGTCTCTGATCCCACGATCTGACGGCTCGAGGTCATTGTCCCGAAGCCAAGTTCCAGTCGGAACCGGAGAAGTTTCAACTCCGGATTTCTCGAGATCTAAAGCACGAGCGTGGATGGAAATGTTGCCATTGTGTCCGGGAAACTCTCCCGAGTTGATTGAACCTAGGATTCGATGGCTTTTGGGACACCCTCGAAGTTTCCCTAATTAGGAATCTCTCGATCAATCCTGGCCTATATAAGGGAGGGTGATCCAGGGTGCCAGCAATGAAACCAACAGCTCTTGTGAGTTGGGACGGAGTCGTCGAACTTATCCCTGCTCTCAATTTGTATTTTGGTCATGACCTCTACTGCCGTATCGAAGCAGTCCTCGCCGCGGGTAGTGACGAGTTTCCTCGACAGTGGAGAGCAGCAAGTAGGCAATTGAGGAGCTCACTGAGTTTGTCAGAGCGAGACAAAGGGATCAGAACCTTTAGGTTGAACGCAGGCAGAACAACGCGCGAAGTCAACCTTTTGGTTGACTGCGGCCTGGAGCCGTGGAGCGTGGCTCACAGGATCGGGAGGAGGAAGATGATGGATTGGTGAATGACTAAAGTACCCCTCTGAGGATGTGTAACACCCAGATACAAATAGACTCGTTGGTCAAGTTGGTTACTCAGTTAGCCAACCTAGAGCTTGATGAGATAAAAGGGTTGTTTGAAGGACCTTAGATATACCTCTCGGGAGAAGAAGATGGAAAAACCCGCTACTAGAGTGTTTTAGGGTTTTGAGGAGTCACCCTTGAGAAATCATGTTATACAAGAAGCTCATGATTTTAAGTACACTGTGCACCGTGGTACTACCAAGATGGTTAAGGTTTGTATGTGGTCCTTAGGGACTTGGGATGAAGAAGGGTATAGTGTTGCATGTGCCCAGTTACCGTATATGTCGGGGGTGAAGGCCAAACAACAGTAACCCAATGAGTTGCTATAGTTTATGAGAAGTCCCTGAGGGGGAATGGGAGTGGATCACCATGGACAGGGTGGTGGGTCTCCCCTGGACCAAGAGAGGTCATGATGCAATATGAGTTATGATGGATCTCCTTACCAAGTTGACCTAATCCCTTGCCTAAGAGAGAGCACATTCAGTTTGACAGATATGGTTGAACGATATATGAGGGAAAGATAGTTCAACTACACTATGATCCGAGTTCAACATCTTGAGCATAACCTCAAGTTCACTTCCATGTCGTGGAAGTAGGTGTAAGAAGAACTCGATGCTAGTACAGCATATCACCCCTGACTGGTAGACACTCAAGAGAGTATGAGCCAGACTGTAGAAGGTCTGATGAGAGCATGTGTGCTCGTTCAGGGTGATACATGGGAGCAGTTCCTGCCCCTAGCAGAGTTTGCTTGATATGATAGCCATCATAGCCAGTATCGGGATGTATGAAGCTCTGTGAGGGAGGTTGTGTCGGTCACCGCTTCACTTAGATGTTGTCGGTGAGAGGACCTTGTGAAGGTCAGTAAGACCACAGTGTATGCAGATGAAGTCGCTTTGATCAAGTAATGGTTGAGAAATCCCAAGATCGACAGGAGTCGTGAACTGATGGGAAGCAGACTGACATGCATCCCACTGTGGGTGAATATGTGTTATGAAATATGACCCCTCTGAGCTATAGTTGAGAAAACTAAGTCCCCCATACATGGGTCCATTTGAGATGGATTGATGGAGTTGCTTATGTTTAGCCTTACCCCTCAGGATAATATGATGTGTTCCATATGTCTGATCTGGAGCACTATGTGAGGTACCCCAGCCATGTGTTGAGCATTGAACCTATTGAACTCCAAGGGAGGCAACTTACCCTGAGTCACCTATGAGGGTACGAGATACCAAGGTGAGAGAGAGCTCAGGAGTAAAGAATAAAAGATGATAAAGGTTCTTTGGAAGCACCATGGAGAGGATGAAGCAACATGGGAGCCAATGATGGACATAGGAAAGTTTTATCCTGAATTGTTTGTATGCTTGATGGAATTTTGAGGGAAAAATTCTTATAAGAGGGGAAGGATGTTACAACCCTAATTTTTGGGTTCATATGGTGGGAAATGCAATTTTCCCAATAAATGTATGACTATGGGAATTGTATGAATTATATGTATTGAATGGATTCCCTTTGCAATATTTCCTTTGTGTATGTGCTTTCATGGATAATAATATGATAATGAGTCCAATATGATTAAAAGAAAAAGAAGAAATCAAATAATGCATTATTAAGGAGGAAATTTGAGATGATGATGAAAATATAAGAAATATGTAGAAATATGGATAATGGAAATCATCATTGATGATATTTTGAATCCACAAGGTTTCTAATGGTAAAAGGAATCCAAATAAAGAGAACAAATGAGTAAGAGAGAGAGAATATGCATAAAATATGCTTTCATAAGTGATAACTTGGTTATGAATAAAAGTTACTCATACTTTTGAGTTTGAGTCCTAAACTTGTCATGTAAGTAGTTTAAGTACTTATGGACTTTCTCTTAAAATTTGGTATTAATTGGACGTGTGGTTTGGGAGATATGATTTTTGGAAGATTTCCTAATGTGAAAGGATAATTATTTGAATGCATTAAATGCCACTTTCATTTAGGAATAAAATTCTTGGTTCAAGCATGATGTGGGTGATCTGAACCGCAGATCTTGTGATCCAAGTCTCCGATCCCATGATCTGACGGCTCGAGGTCATTGTCCCGAAGCCAAGTTCCAGTCAGAACCGGAGAAGTTTCAACTCTGGATTTCTCGAGATCTGAAGCATGAGCGTGGATGGAAATGTTGCCATTGTGTCCGGGAAACTCTCCCGAGTTGATTGAACCTAGGATTCGATGGCTTTTGGGACACCCTCGAAGTTTCCCTAATTGGGAATCTCTCGATCAATCCTAGCCTATATAAGGGAGGGTGATCCAGGGTGCCAGCAATGAAACCAACAGCTCTTGCGAGTTGGGACGGAGTCGTCGAACTTATCCCTGCTCTCAATTTTTATTTTGGTCTTGACCTCTGCTGCCGTCTCGAAGCAGTCCTCGCCGCGGGTAGTGAGGAGTTTCCTCGACAGTGGAGAGCAGCAAGCAGGCAATTGAGGAGCACGATGAGTTCGTCAGAGTGAGATGAAGGGATCGGAACCTTTAGGTTGAACGCAGGCGGAACAAAGAGTGAAGTCAACCTTTTGGTTGACTACGGCCTGGAGCCGTGGAGCGTGGCTTGCGGGATCGGGAGGAGGAAGATGATGGATTGGCAAATGACTAAAGTACCCCTCTGAGTATGTGTAACACCCGAGGGCACGGTGGACTTTTCCAGTGAGTTAAAGGGCGCTCAGATTATGTAATAGCCCCTGACGTGTCAAGCCCCTATTGGCTCAGGTAATGTTAATTTTGCAAATATTGTAGAAATTGACTGGTAACTCCGATAAAGTCATGTTATATATGAAACTTTATCAGAAAAATATGAGAAAACCATTAAAAATATAATTGAAGCCTAGTTTTGCTTACAATCCAAAAATTGTATAAAGTTATCACCTTTAATGGTTTAATTGATGAAAAACCCTAGATTTTGATGATTAATGATTTGGGAAGGGTTATATGGATGTTTAAAGTGGAAAATTAATTTGTTGTTAATAAAGGGATGATTTAGATATAAAAGAATGATCTTTATACATAATTGGCTTAATTTGGGGTTCCATGTACATTTTTTTTTGAAAACCCCATCATCATTTATAAAAGGAAATCAAGGTACAAAGAAACTGTCGCTCTCGGCGACGTCACACCAACGACTCGGCATAGTATCGTGTCTAATAGTGTGGCCTCCCGAGTCAATAGCATCATGACAGATAAAATGAGCCAGAGCATTTCGGGCTCTTCTTACATGAAAAAAATGGAAATGACTAAAAAAGGCAGCCACGCTGCGTATGTCTTCAGCAAGGAGACCCAAGTAGTCCCTTCTTCCATCTGGGTCCTTCAGCGCCTTCACCAGAGAGAGTGAGTCTGAACATAGTACTACCTTCGTGTCCAGATGGCATTTTTCCTTGGCCAGCGTAAGTCCCAACCTGGCTGCTACGGCTTCCGCTACTGACGAATTCCAATAGGCTGTTATGTACTGCTGAATAGCTCCCACAAAGTTTCCCTCCTCATCCCGAAGGACAGCCCCGAGCTCCCTCTTCTCTCCCTCCAACACAGCTACGTCTGAGTGTATAAACACCCATGACTGGTCTACACCTTGCCGCCCCCACCCCCAACCATCATCATCCCTCCCTCCGTCCAGTCCCCTTCCCAAACCATGTCCCCCCTCGCACGCCGCCATCCTCCTATAGTCAGCTATCAGCGCCCTATACATCTGAAAGATTGGTCGTGGGGTAGGGGGCTCATCTTTAAAAAAATTATTGTCCCTACATGTCCACTCCATCCACCACACAGCAGCAACCTCATCCATCTCCGCCTCCGTGCAAGACTCGAACAGCTCGACCATATCGTCATGCAAATTCCCAGATTCCCCAAGCCGTTTAGCATCTCCCAGCCAACTTTCCCGCCTGACTATATCTGCCCCAGAATATTTACAAAGCATATGTTGAATGGATTCCACTTGTGTTGCACAAATGGGACAGACGCCATCATCTGTAGCATGTCTATCATGCAGACGTCCTCCAGTAGCCAGGCTACCCGTAGCAATACGCCAAAGAAAATGAGCTAGCTTTGGAGGCCAGCATTTCCCCCATATAAAGCGCCATAGGGCATGTGGTACTCGCCTCTATCTTTCTCTAAATCCATCGCTCCCCAGCCTCCCCAACCAATATGCCGACCGGACCGAGAAGATGTCGTCATGTTGCAACCACCAATATACCATGTCTGTCGTGTCCCGTGTAGATAGAGGAATTGATTTCACCACAGTTGTCATCTCCCTAGAAAACAAGTCAAGCAGTTTTTCCACATCCCACTCCTTTCCAGACGTTCGCATCAACTCATGAACTTTTGTGGGCCAACCAGCTGTCACGTCTCCCGAGCTAGAAAGAATTTCCTCCTTACCCAGGATCCACCAGTCCCCCCCAGATATTGATGTTTCTGTCGTCTCCAACCCTCCAACTAAGGCCCTGCACAAAGAGGTATTTTGTCCACCAAAGACTGTGCCATGTGTATCTGGGTGTAAGGCCAAGACGTGCATCTAACAAGCTGTGATTTGAGAAATATTTAGCTTTTAAGACCTTTGAGACCAACACTTCCGGCTTTGTGAGAATCCCCCATAGCTGCCTTGCCAATAGAGCCTGGTTGAACGTAGATAGATCGCGGAAACCCATGCCAGCCTCCTTCTTTGATTTGCACAAGTTTTCCCAGCTCATCCATGAAATCTTCCTCTCTCCCACCTTCGCCCCCCACCAGAACCTTGCCACCATGGAGTTAAGGTCCTCAATCAAACCCGTCGGAAGTTGGAAGACACTCATGACATAGGTTGGTATAGCTTGTACAACTGCCTTGATCAGAACTTCCTTCCCTGGTTTAGAAAGCAGCTTTTCCTTTCATCACGTGTTGCAACTACTCTTCATTTCTTTTACATACATCAAAGTTATCTAGAATAATTAAAGAAATCTTCTAGATTTACTCCAAGAAAGAATAGTTTTATTTATATGTCTATGAGTTTTATGGCATTCATAATACGTCCATGTAGTTTATCTAATAATATGAGGTTTATTTGGAGAGCAAAAATATTAAGGCAGCGTAAGAAATGGCAATAAGGAACAAACAAAACTAAAAAGTAGAGGGGGAGAATAAGCAAGAGAAACAACAAACATTATGATATATTTTGTATGGTTTGAGATTTTCAAGAAATCTACTCTATTTTTTAGATAATTACTTATGTTCTTATATTTTTTAGAAATTTCATATGTTCACTAGAAATATCCAACATTTTACATTCTACATAGTCTTTTTATCTATAATGTTTTTTATGTTCTTCATACTTCTTAAAGACACTAATTAAACGTATATGACCCTTCTTCATTTAATGACAATGTAATGCCATAAAAGGTGTACAACTCATATGAGACAGACTCTACTCATAGCTAGGAGTACCTAATAGTTTTACAAAACTTTAAGCATGTAATAGCTTATATAAGTGTTCTCGGTGCGTCTTTGTGAAAATTCTTACATTGTAAATTTATAGGTGAAAGTGGTTAGATGTAATCTGTCTAGTGTACTGAATTTGAATTGTGATACTTAGACAAATTGAGATATCGCATCAATCACACTACCCTCATATGACTTAATATCTATATCTCAAGCAATGAAATAGATTATATATTTATGATTAGTTCTATACATTAGATTTATGGGAAAAAGGAGGTTTTATTGTTAATCTTTAATAATTTAAAAGGAAAAAGTAAACTCCGAAGATTTCAAGTTTTGTGTTCCTTTGAATGTAGAAAAATTAGTTAAAATGTATAGGGTCATGAAATGAGGTTTGCATAGAAACTTTTATGATAAGCCACAATACCAACTTTTAACCTTAGATTCCAATTCCACGTCAAAAGTATAATCAACCCCAAATCCATCCATTGCACCAACCTTACTTCAAACACTTAATTATTCTCCTTCCTTTTCACGTCCTTCAAATCTAAAACCTCTAGAAGATGTTCCATGCTCCCCTTTCACTTTTTGCATCAATTGTCACATTCCATGGTCAGGCATTGTGCACACTTTGTATTAGTATTCATGTGAGAGATGTAAACCCTAATCTAGGTTTTGGATCATGACTTGCATACAGGTTGTGTAACATATTTGAATATAGGTTCACACTTCAACCCACCCTTTACCTAGA
Organism: Alisma plantago-aquatica; assembly: GCA_963693085.1. Taxonomy (NCBI): domain Eukaryota; kingdom Viridiplantae; phylum Streptophyta; class Magnoliopsida; order Alismatales; family Alismataceae; genus Alisma; species Alisma plantago-aquatica. Next base: position 813,220,076 of record OY856413.1, read on the forward strand.
CCCATACTCGGTTAGGATAACAGTAGGCCACTTTCCCCCTAATTTAGAATACACTAAAAGTAATTATAGTAAAATAACATATTGTAGTCAAAGACCTTTATGTTTTGAGATATTACAATGACATATCCAAACTAAATTATCATATGATTTGATATATGAATATACCAATTAATATTTTTGACTCCAATTTTCCCCTCTAGGATATTTAAGAATTGAAAGATAAAAGAAATGGTTTAATAGAAAATAATGTGTCACCATTGATTAATTAGGAGAAGTAAATATAGTTAATATATATTTAATATACAATTAATGAAATAAAATATCAGACATTTTCTAATGGTGAAATTTATGATAAAATTGGAATTACCACACCTAGTTTTGTCAATGAGTTAGATTTTTGGTCAATCAGACTTCATTTGACCACTATTTTAATTGGTCGAAGATCCTACCTTTATATGTAAGTACACAATATTTAAATTGATTTCCCATTTATGTTTCTTCTCCTTTTCCAAATATAATGTCATGTTTCTCTTCCTTCCTCCCCATGTTGACTTTTGTCTTTGCCTCTGCAGACGAAACCCCAACCCTAACCAAGCACGACGATCATCTCATCCATCGTCTGTTTCTCTCATTATCCTTCCTCTCCCTCTTCTTATTTGCTTCCCTGTTTGCCACCATTCCCTTTCTTCCCCTACTTATCCTCCCCCTCTTCTCCTTCCTTTATTTGTAAATTCTTAAGCCTAGCCAATCTTCCTCACCCCATGCTTGTGTCGACCTGCTTAGGCATTGAGCTCCACCACCACCACATCACCTTATGTGATTCTACAATCCTTTCAGCATCAACTAGTCATCTACTTCGTCCATGTTTTGGTCGTTGCGACACTCGAGCAAGGAGTTCATACCTATAACCATGGTCGTGTCTCCAATTATTCCTAACTATCCCAGCACCTTAACCATTCACATTACCGCAGGACATGCCCATTTCCCTCGAACCCATGTAGAACACCACCATTATAAGGGTCTTTGCCATCCTTTCTATAGATCATTGACAAATAAGAGGCTTCAACATCCTAAGCAGGATTGCGCTATCCTCACCACCAATAGAGGTAGCAATAGAGTGCAACAATCAGAACATGAGCAACATGCCCAAACCTTCCACCCCTATTCTTCATCTCCAGACCTCATCTACCTCTGGATCACCTCCAAACACCCTAATTTACCTCCTTCTTCCTACCATCAGAGCCAGGTACATGAAACATATGACATGTAACCATGTAAGAGCCCACCTTCATTGTCAAGTCCCCAGTAGGCAGGTTTCAAGGTTCAAATGTCAGGAGACGAGGTTGCAATCAACCTCATTAACCAAGGACTAATAAACACATATCGTCATTGGTACACCAATGGTAAGTTTCATATTTCTAAACATGATAACTAGGATAAACAGATTGAGGATGTTCATAGATAGTGTAATCTTAATACTATTTAAGGTAATATAGTAATTGATCAAATGACTAGACATTGAATCTATAAAATTTGTATATAAATACATTAGAGTATCAATAATATGGTATATTTGTAACTAATAAATATCGAGTTAGTGAACGTTGACTAGATGAGATATTAGAGAATAACTTACATGTACTGCACAAAGTAGGTTGATTAAGATAATCTAAATTATTTGATTAGTTAACTTGGGATTGAGTATATACATAGTAGTGTGTGCATGTTAGTAAATAGTGAGTTCTCGTAACTAGTATAATCCTATTGAAAAAATCCTAGATTCATGTGTCTCATTTAAGGCATTAAAACCCTAGATACATATATAAGGATCTATGATAATTGGGAATGTATATGGGTCTAGGAACATAACTATCAGGTTGATCAATTTTGTATAAAATTAAACATGAAGTATGTATGATTGGATCTTGATAAATATGAGTTGGGTAAGATGTTCAATTAGTCTACATCAAAATCTACTTCCAATTATCTCTATATTAAATGTTATAGAATACAATGTGTATCCACAACATTCAAGCTAAATATGATGTTGGGAATAATATGGAACCATACGCATTAGAGAGATAATGACATTACAAAGCCTAAATTAGAAAAATGAACCTTATTACTCACACATAAATTTAACATACACCCACTTAGAGTCATGTGCATAGTATATGAATCTTAGAACTAATATAAATTCAAAAACCCTAGTTTAGACATTTTATATTAGTTTGAATAATAATTCTAGATAAGAAACCCTAATCCTAATTAACTCAAACTGGACAACATTTGATTTGAGGGCAAATGGTAACATATATTATCCTACTTTGTAGATCCCTCCTCACCAAATCATGAACACTTTTGAATTGTGAATTTTACCCCTAGAAATAGGATTACTCGGGAAGACCTATCATGTGTTTCTTCCCTATTTATTTGGGTATATAATGATTGTATACTATTTGTTATCAATGAGGCATATTTTGAGTTATGCTCCTCTTTTTGAATCTCTTTAACCTTTTTAATATCATCTATTATTCACATAGATGATTATTGAAATTCTAGTCCATTTATATGGGTCCTTTACCTCCAATTGCTATATGTTAGGTTTTATTCCTCCTTCCATGCATTAGGGTTTATTCCTCCTGTCATGTTTTTTATAGTTGGGCATTGAGGTTTTATTCCTCCTGCCATGGCGTGTGGTTTATGGTTCCCTATCCCTACTTCAAATTATTTTGGTCTTCTTGTAATATGTATGCATTTTTATGTGTTGTTCACTAGGATTAAAAGGCAAGAAGTTCTTGGTTTCATGCGATTGTTTCCCTAAGTTGATAATGCCTCAATCTTTATTATGCATTCCCTAGTTATTCATTCTCTTGATTATCCTTTCTTGAGCTTACCTACTTGTTCGTATCTCCCTCTTGAATGAGAAACCCCACTTTTAGACACATTTAGTCTAAAATGTCCAAAAATGTCTATTATGCACGTACCCAATGTTTATTGACCCACACTTTTATTTATCACTTTTTGGGTGTTGTTCCCAAGCCACCCAGTTGAAGGTACCCTAGAGGACCAAAATTGAGGAAGACCATGTCAATGTTTGTAAACATGAGGATAGCTTGGATTGTGGTTGTGTTATCCGCTACTATCGACCTTATTTGTAGTTAGCTCAAACTTTTATATTGCAATACCACATGCTATGGTGAGGACCAATTTTATAAAGATACACATTATAACATCGTAATAGTTATTATTTTGCTACTTTACCTTTACATGGCTCTTTGTATCATACCGTCTAAATGGCTATCGTCTCGGGTCCCACTCTTTACAGGTTGATATTGGATTTGATTTACATATTTCTCACAATTGTTCTTGTGAAGATGGCGTCATTGGTCATATGGGACACAAAGTTAATCATGATGGTAGAGGCTAACCCTGTACAAATTTCATGGTTGACTTGTCACAATAGATACTTATGGACACATGAAGTGAAGATGTCCTTCCTAACTTCCATATTGGTTAGGACACAAGACAAGCATTAGTTGAAGATTAAGGTTGAAAACAAAGTTGTAGGAAACAAAAGTCAAGATGCCCTTCTCGACTTACATTTTGGTAAAGATAAATGTTCCAAGGGAGTTTTGTGAAAAGTGTTTTTATCACGGCGATAGTCATGATAGAACATAAAAAGTAAGAAAATTATAATGGTGTAGCTAAAACACGATGGCCTATATTTTGTAATAAACATAGAATTGCTATTACATGGGAGTTTGTGCAAGTTTATTCTAAAAAGGGTAAGATAGATTATATTTACAAGTGTTCTTATCTAAACTTGCTTATGTAAAAGGGTAACTCCTTTACCTCGGAAGAGTATGTCACTTATTATGTTGTGAGCAATAGTGCAAGTTGTAGGTCATTAAAATTGCAAACACTAACCAAAATTTACTATTTATAATAACTTAGTGATGGCATGCTCTTAGGACCTTGGAAGAGTTGTAGAAGAAAAAAAATTGAACTATCATTTAACCTTGCACTCTCTACTACTAAATTTTCATATTTTTCTCAACCTCCACAAAAATCAATTTCTTTCGAGGACCATTATGAAGATATATTCTAATATTTTTGCATCTTTAAAAACTTTGATCCTATCTTTGGATTAACAACCATGAACGAAAGGATGTGATCCTAGTTTTGGCAAAACAACCATTATAAAGGATGAATTTATTTCTATAGTGGGAGTGAGTGAGATGGATTTTGAAAATGGAAAGTGGGAGGTTGATTGATTTTGTGGGAAGGTAAAAATAGAAGATGCAAATGTGCATATTATTGGTATCAAAAAATGATTGACTAGTCATTTTGTAGGGTGAAGCGGCATGTTTTCCATCTATATCAATCGTGTGGCGTTTAATGTAGTGAAATAGAAGACCACATAAACCTTTATGAAAAGGTGTATGAGAAATCTTAGTGTCGAATATTTTACACCTACAATATCATTTGTCTAATATTAACGTGATTGATGAAGAAATTATTGTCAATCATGTGAATGAACTAAATTCTATCATTAAATAGTTAAACTATGTTGAGATAGCATCAATGATGAAGTTAACTCACTTCTTGCTTGAATGTTGGGGTGTGACTTTTACGTGTTATCAAAAACTCGTAAGGAAGGAGAAGATAAAGCTAGAAGATGTCCGGGAACCAATCCTTGGTGAGAATGTTCGCAGTAGACATTTAGGAGTTTTTGAGCTTTGAGTGTTAAAAATGAATGAAGAAATAACAACCGAGGCAAATGTTTGAATTGAGAAAATTCAAAGGGCATGAGAAAATCTAGATGAAGGATGGATATAATATATTGGAACTTTGTTAAAAAGGTCAAAAAAAATTGTTTACTCTTCTCCAAAGAAGAAAAATCAAGAAATTGGTATGGCTCTGTAATTTAGCAATGGGGTATATAGACGGTGCTCCGGTCATGAGTGTTCACATAATATATCATTATTTGGAAGTTAATTCTTTTGTATTTTCATCTCAAATGGTGTTCCCATAACAATGGAACATGTCAAGTTGGGACAGGATAGCAATCATGTGTTCATTGAATAGGTTCGATTAACACGGTTTCCATAATTGAAAAACTTATTAAAGATAGGTTTCCACATCTAGATCATGAAACCTACTACTTTAGGTTTATCAATTTTGACTCAAATAAAAAAACATACAACCTAAGTTTTAAAAGCAAAGGTATAGTTCATCTTAATCCTAGCGGCGATAAATTGACATAACAGAAGTCTTCCGATAGAAACTATGTTGTACAGTAACCTCAGTTATATTTTGGATTGAATGTTGGATATCTTTTTGTTGGATTGGATTATAAAATTGCATCATCGGTTCAAATTGATTTTCATTTGATGTCCTACCTCTTTTCAATATGTTTTTTACAATTAATAAGATATTTATAAAGAAAGGAGTATTTTTTAATGATGAATTTAATGTGGGTTTAGTTGACCTAAAATTTAAAAAGATAAATTAATAAGTTAGTAGCCTGCAAACTATGGTGTACTATAACGTCAGTCATATTTTGGATCGAATGTTGGATGTCTTTTTGTTGGATTTTAACTATAAAAGTGTTATCATTTATTCAAATTGATTTTCATTTAATGTCCTACCTCTTTTTAATTAATGTATGATACAATTAGTATGATAGTTTATATTGAAAGGCACATTTATTAATGATGATTTTATTGTCTACTTAGTTGACTTCAAATTTTAAAAGATATACTAATAAGTTAGTAGCCCACAATGTGCCAGACTTTGATACCTTCATTCCACTCCAATAGAATACATAAATTTCACGTCAACACAGGTCCATAGCCCAAGATTGAACCCGACAACTCCAGTCAAATTTAGATCAGGTCAAAGAATCTATAACTCACTGAAATTTGATCGGGATGGATATTGCCGCGCCTGCCATGGTGGATTTTGTTCTTACTAGTATTTCTCAAATGGCTTTTGTTTTCCTAATAGTAAATAGAGCTACATTTGAATTGACACCTATACTGCACAAAAGGTCGGCCTTAGAGCGTAGCCGCCAAATCGAATACAGACAATTTTAAGCTACTAGGGCGCGTTTTGTTTTATGTGTAAAAGATAGTTTTATCAGCGGTAAAATAAATGATTTGATATTTCGTCCAGACTTGTTCGAATAGACACGCCATACCTCAGCTTCGCGCCTATTTCAACCAAAATTGAAGGTTTTACCTCCGTTCCCATCCTTAAATGTTCGAAGCTCCGTGTCCGTCCTACTGGATAGCTGGGTTACTCGTCTCGCAACTCAGTGATGAAAATTAAATACCTTCCAAATATACTACGGGGATTTTGAGAGGCAAAACCAACCCTGATGATGGTGTTATTACGTGCACTTGGGAGCTGATTGGATTAGAATTTTCAAAATCCCAGTAATTTTAAGTGAAGATGATATATGTTTTCAGCTGAGCTCAGGTGCGAGGCTGAGAAAACAAGCTGTGACGGTAGCGCCGAGCATCTAAAACTTCTAAACCGGGATAGTGGTTTTTTTTTTTATCCTGGTGAATCTGGTATGATTTCTGAACGACATATATCTATTATGATAGATGCTAAATTGAATGCACATAGATTAAGACAATAATCTAAACAATTTTAACATATAAACTACCAGGATATTCATTGATGCATCCGAATGGGCCCCTGATACATTCTTTCCAAAGCAAGCCAGACTAGCGGCTAGTTATTGTTAACTTGCATGTCACCTGGACAAAAATAACACTGAATTCCAACGAAATAAAAGGTGATTCAAAACATTAATATGAAAAGTCAGTATTTGCTTCATAACATTAAAATGAAAAGTCAATATCATCGTTGTCCTAAAAATCTTAAAAATAACCTAGACCTACAACAATTGAAAAGTCATTATGATCTCGTTCACAGGCTAGTCACAGCAATCATTTTGTCAATGCATCAGACTCCAATTTAACACATTTTCTGTTACATAATGATGGCATTTCTAGAACTGTTTGGCACACTACAGATCAACCGTTGTTAACGTAGTCAGAAACTTAACAGTTGCAACACATTTTTACATGGTTATTATTGTAACAAAAAAACACATCATAGCATACAGCCACACATAAGGGAAGGTGATCATGAGGAAAACTGCGGATAGATGATCGACTACAACTACTAGAGATAAGGTAGCAAGTAAGGAGAGAGATCAGAAGATTCACATTTAGCGGGTATGTTTAAGAATCTGCCCCAGAATCTTTGCTTCATATGCATGTGACTTGTTTAAGTTCCAGATTCATGGCTTGTTAGAATTTAGGAGCCTTTATTCTTCTCAGTAGCCCGAGGAGCTGCAATGGGATTTTCAGAAATTGGCAGAAGAATAACTAAACGAAAATCTGCAGCAATATTTCTAACGTAGCACATCGGAAGTATAGAAGATACGAAAGGTTGTTAAAATATACAATTGATTAAAGCATGCACGACATTATGCATTGATTTCGGACAAGATGTCTTGACATTTAACGGTCAGATAGAAACAGTATCATGCCGTTATAGACAGTTATAAAGGATATCAAACTTTCACAGATATTAATGGAAGTCAACCAAATAGGAATCAAGATAGAAAAGATTATACTATATCTGATAATGCGTGCTGCTGTTCCATTGAATTTTAAGAGAATTACCAATAATGTGGGTAGCTATATTGAAAATTACTGAGAAGATGAAAGGCTCTAGAAACCAGTTTGCGGAGCAATGGGGGGCAATGATACATGTGGCCAATATCTACTGCTAGATCAGTAAAAATTACCAAGGAGGCTCTCTGTCTCTGGTATAAAAACAAGCAAACTTGAAGCATACTAAACAAAACACTACATGTTAGATTATTTTATACAACAAATTACAGAAAATAAAAAAATCAATAATGACTACTGGAATAATGCCATGGAGCTTAGCCGGTTCTGAACTGAGAATAAATTATGCTAAATTTAAGAAATATTTTAAACAAGTATATCTATGTTAGAGAAACATACCTAGACCAACAGCATCAGAACCCTTAACAATCCGGAGTCTCTTACAGTTGTCGTTAAACATCCTGTGTTTTAAAATAAATATTACCAAATTAGATTAATTACTGGAAGATCAAATGAATTTGACGAACGGTATTGAACTATTACTTTAGAGTACTAGTCATTCAAGGTTATTGAACACGAATAACAATTCTGTAATTTACTAGCTGCCCTTCCTATCAATTATGAGAACACTTTTTTAGAAGTGATCACCACAAAAATGAAACTCTAAATAACCTAAGCATCAGCTCGACCATTACACGTGTGTGTGTGTGTGTGTGAGAGAGAGAGAGAGAGAGAGAGAGAGAAAGACAGAATGTGATCTTCATTTCACAGCACCCCCATGTATAATGTAGGTTCTATAATTTATAGCTTAACAAATAATTAGATGAGTCTGCGAGCCACAGTATTACCTCTCCCTCTCCGTAGGAGAGTAGGGTTTGCCTGGTGTGATACAATATTTCTTTCCCTAATTATGTTTCGACACATGGCATCAAAGTTACTAAAACCAAACCATGTACGTGTGTGTGAGCGTATGCGTGAGAGAGAGAGAGAGAGAGAGAGAGACAAAGACAGAGAGAAGAGCCCTGCTTATCCTAGGGAGGCCACCCCTCTAGTAGCTACCCATAGGCTCTAACAGAAGTGCCATCCCCAATCTCCCACCGAGCCCATCTCTTGGTCACTAGAAGAGTGCTCTAATGCCAATCTGCCGCCACAGAGCAGTCTCATGCTTGAAAAATAAACTGATCTAAGCATTTTAGTTTTTAGATGCACACAGCTCCACATGCTCACAGCTGGGATCCTCCACACTCATCCACTGTTCCATTCAGTGTCATTTACCTTGCTAGGAGTTGCACTAGCCAATACCAATCTTGTTAGGACCCACACTCGTTGTAGCATCGATCAATTGTCATGAATGTGTGGTCCCCCTCATGTTCGTCCTTTCGCAATTCGTCGAGGGACAGGGAGGGTAGGGATCCTCCACACTCATCCACTGTTCCATTCGGTGTCATTTACCTTGGTAGGAGTTGCACTAGCCAATACCAATCTTGTTACGACCCACACTCGTAACATCGATCAATGCAGCCTTATTCCCCTCATGAGTCACAGTAAAGCTTGTTCCTATGCTTCACATTATGTTGTTCCTCGTATCTTTATTTATTTTTCTCTCCAATAGACGTCAGCCTAAGTCAGGATATCACGATATAACTCATCAATCCCCCCCCCCGGCCCCAATTACCTTGTTTTCGTCTCTTGAGTAATCACCAAGAGAAATCACCCCATTGTGGGGCCAAATCCTCCGACTAATTTTATGTCACATATTCCAAATGCCCTAATGCTCTTTTTGGTTCATCTCCTAAGACAAAATAACAGAAGGGAAGGTAAAGAAATTAATAAATACAGACAAAATCATTTACTATTTTTCCACTATGAAATGACACCTACTAATCCTTTATATGGAATAAACCTTTAACTTCTTTTCATGTGTAAAAGTCAAATAATAACAAACGAAGACCAGAGCGGATGGGAGGTGCACGGAAACAAAAACTTGGGTTCAGTTTGATCCTGGGTAGGATAAATCTTGTAGCTTGGACACACATCAGATGGTGCTCTAGCAGACCCTGCTTGAACCTGAACCTGATAGATTAACACATGCAGAATTTGCCCCATGATCCAGGAGGATCTATGGTTAACACAAGTCTTTGAAGACTCCAGGCGAGAAGCCCAGGTTCTAATGGAGATAATCTATGTCCACAGATGAGAAACAAAGAGAAAAAAGTAGGAACAACCAAGGAAAAAGACAAAGCCAAAGGACCACTTTAGACCTCGGTTGGAACATCAACCCTAGAAGCATTTTTAAACATTCTATCAGTTTTGACATAGTTAATGCAAATTTCCAGGCCAGGCTCGGTCGTGGAACATCCATGACAAACCCAGGGCCAAAGACCAACTCAGATGACATTTGAATTAGAAACCGCTTTTGCGACAACTCAAATTTATGTGATCGACTAGGGCACCTGCTTTGCTATTCCAAATTGGATTGTGATTCGACCACGGGAAAGTTGCCCACACTCTCTACAGAGGATATGTACAGCCATGTAAGCATTGCAACTAAAAGGAACAAGAAATAACGGCTTGATTCATCCATGAGCAAAGGAGAAACATACATAGATAGACATTCTGGAATGTCTGAGCCTTTGAAGATTATGTGACATACAAAAGGTGAATTTCACATGGATCACACCTACAGACTACAAGCCAATGTTCTTTTTCTGCTCAATATATAGATATTTCAGTGAAGAATAGTTGCTATAGATACCCCAACAGTATGTCTAGATCTGACTCTTCTAGTACTAGTTCTTCAGCAGAGCCTTGGTTCAATAGTCAACCATTATATAGAACATGTTCGGTGTTGGAGAGTTGATTAGTTATTATTATTAAGTAGTCACATCACAGGAATCACCCTGATTTAATAGCCTGCTAGTAATAGAGTTTATGTATTACAGTAGCAGTCCATCTACACGGAAAAAGGAGTTACTTGCTAATATGATATAATGACTCTCCTTTGATATTTTTTAACATAGTATCACAGCTCTAAACCCTAATACTGCAGAAAGCACAGGCAATCGCGTCCCACCACCGATGTTCGGTTGACTAATGATCCATGCAACTCGTGGCAATATCTAGTAAGCTTTTGGAGTTTCACTCTAGCGTTTTTTGGTTTCTTTGGTCTCCACTACTAATCCAAGATCTGCTTGTTTGTCAATCATTTTCTTTTGTTGTTCTCGACGGTCATGTCAGATCAGTGTATGGAGTTTTTCTCTAGCATTCATTACAAGTCTTAGTCGATTCATCAGAAAGTCCACTGTATTTTGGTTGCAGAAAATCGACAACTGCAATGCCAGGGCAGATCTGAACTTTTGTACCATATCCAGCATCCATAATTACCTGCTCACGTCTGAGGTTTACCATAGCATCCAACCTCACAAGTGCAGGCACATATGCAGTCTATCGCTGCCAAAATCCAAACCCAGCAAAAAACCAAGGCTGGCGACAGCATATAGAAAGAAGAGGAAGTCACAATCGAAAAGCAGATGGGACCAACCCTAGCCATTGTCTTCTCTAGTGAATAGAGCAGCAGCCGTAATAGAGCAGCAAATGTTGACTCCTACAAATCATGGTCACACAGCAATCGCCTGTACAACGCAAGTGTCTCTTCTCACCACTGCAAACAAGACCTAGAAGATCGCAATTGAGTAAACGCACATCAATCTGGTGGTCCCATGCTCTCTCTAGCTTGGCTAATCGAAGGGAGAGAGGGGATTGTCGATGCCACTTTCCCTAAGTGCAGTTGTCATATGATTCACTCACAAGAGCAACCTGCAGCATTAACAGATCTTATGTGGACATTGTCATAGCTAATTCCAAGTCAATGTTTTTCACCATATGGATCCACGGCGGTGATTGTTTCCATTTCATCGTCATTGCAAGAGTGAGAGACGGGCTATGTCCCAGCTATCAGCTTCATTCAATGGATAAAGCTTTCCCCCTTCTATGTTGTCAATAAACGTAGGAAGGTGGATGAGCTCTATCACATCCCTCTCACCATCTCATGTACCACCTCGAGTGGCCTCCTTTGTCTTCCACAACATGTGCCAATTAAACCAAACTAGACAGTCAAATATTGTGTTCCTTATGTGTCATCTTTTCCCCTTCTATGTTGTCAATCAACGAAGGGAGGTGGACAAAAGCATTGTCACATCCCTCTCACTATCTCGCGTACCACTTCAAGTGGCCTCGTTTGTTTTTCACAGCCTGGGCCAATTAAACCAAATTCGAGAGTCAAATTTGTCTTCCTTATGTGTCATCTTTTCATTTTCTATGTCCCAACTTAATCCCAAAGCCAAACACCATTTCTCATTCAAGACAGATTTCGTCTAATCTTTATTTACCAAGTATGCTCAAAGTGTAGCATCTATTTTCTAATTTACTCATAGAAGTTCACCCGAAATCATACTAGATACGCAACATCTATCCCTATAGGTTAAAAGAAAAACTCCCTTTAGACCCGATTCGAGTTAAATGGATATTTTGGCTATTTTGATGTGTTGCAAGGACTTCTTATAAATCCTTGGGACTTAATTGTCATCTGATTTGGACATTAGTTAGGCGATAAATCACAATTTTGATCCTTAGGGTTTTAGTGGGTTCATTACATATACCAGCATCAAGGTATTTGTCCAAGCAAAGTTTTGATTACTAAATTGCTTTTTGAGAATTGGTTTCCCATTAGTTGGCATTGTAGTCCAAAACCTGAATCCTAGGTCTAGGTCTGAGATGCCCCATTTTCCACCTTTGATCCCTAAACCTTAGGTCTAGGAATGATCCACACCATCCATCAAGATCCAAACCCTAGGTTGGATCACTAAGTCAAAAACAAAACATTAACATTATTATTAATCTTCCCCATTAGCACATTTCCACCTCTGTTGTTCTTCCCCTTTCCGTGTATTTCCCATCTTGATTCTTCATAATTTCCACACAATCCTACCCATGTTCTCTCTTCTTCTTTCATCTTTTTCTCGTTCCTTCTCCTCTCAATTAACTAGCAAGTGCTACAATACAATATTGTAGCGCCACCGACATGGTGGGGACACGACACCCTTGTTAGTGAAAATCAGCCACTGCCGCCTCCTTCCATTGCTCTCTAAGGTCCATAACGGCCCAATAGAGCCACTATACAGGGCACTACCCTTAGGGAAGTCTGCAATAGCAATAGCTTCCTCAGTGTGTGGCACTACTTGGTTGAGGTAGCTTTCTGGCACTCTGGTGGGGCATATGTAGCATAGCGATGCCTTGGCCCCACTTTGGTACGGGTGCCAAGACCCCCCCTTTCCCAAGAACCACTAGGATCATTAGGGTAACCACGAGGCACTACTATCCTCCGTTGTTGTTGCTTGCAAGACATAACTATGTGTGGCTATTCTACAACTCTGTTTCTCCTTTCTTTGTGAAACTCCCACACGGCAACACTTCCCCAATCTTTATGAGATGTTGCATTCCTTCTACACATTCGGTGTTGCCTATACAAAATTTGCTACAATCACAGACCACGGTCACATGGATTCAAGTGTTCAAGTTTCCGCTCGCGCTACATTAGAAAATGCTACGCCAACATCAGTGACAATGACAACTAAATAGTGATTCCAGATGAGGAAGACCTTGAGCTTTTGTGTACATTGTGGAATATATACAACCAACGTCACAGCCTCAGGGCTAAATGGAACATGTCGTGAAGTGTGAAACAACCAAGCCTCTCTACACTTGCAACGTGTCATGGTCGTCGATATAAGGTTGTTCCATGCCGCAGTCACCATCACGACATCTTACATCAGCCAAACCATGTAGCATCCCGTTCTTCTTCAACTATGCCAAAGGAGACACAAGCAAGCCTAAAAGTGGACAGATGGCAGTCAAACAATAATCTTCCTTACTTAACGCAATCAATACCGATGCGGATTTTGAGTTGTTTCTTCCAACCATGACAAATAAGAAAACATGTTGATATCTCAACCAGGTGTTCTAGCTCCCAGCTCTGACGTATTGCCTATGTGGTTCACTACGACAAATGGACTCATGTCCAAGTTGCCTTCCAAACTCACCCCAGGCTCGTCTTCAAAGACAGAGGTCCTAGTTGCCTTTCAGACTCACCCCAGGCTTGTCTTCAAAGATGGGAGGGATTTGATGTAGGATGGAAGCTCCCTCAAGAGTCCAAATAGGGTTAGTTTTTATATATATTCTAAGGATTTAACTATTATTTGAGGAACTTAATTGTAAGTACCAAGTTTTCTAATTTTATTTTGACTTTTGTTATTTGGTCATAAACTAGGCAATCAGTTGCATTTGTCCATCATTAGGATTTTACTCGGTTTGTTATAAATCCCAGACCCATCATCTAAGCAAAGTTTTGACAGTACCCTTCGCCAAGCATCTATTCTATCTAACAAATGCATGTAATTTTAAAATCTGATTCAATCTTAAACTTTTTTTTGTAGAATTTGGGATAAAGAGAGGCATTCTCTCCCCCTCTCCCACGCCCGTGACGGAGACCCAATTATTTTTATGTGTTCGATGAAAGGAGAGATGGTTGTAGAATTTGCTTGATCTTACTTGTTACGAATTTTCCATATATCAAGTAATTGTAAGAAATAATTCTCTTGGCTTTCTTACTTGATTTAGGAGCATTCCACATCTCAAATTTCGTATTACTTATCTATATATAATTATATAAACACTTGACATTTGGATTAGTTCAGGCCTCAATATATATAGACTATTTAGGAATTTGACCACATTCTAAAAGACATGTTTTTAAATCTATCTTGTGTGGGAATAAATTGCATGGTTGTGACCATTAAGTTTCACACTGACTATTTTAGGTTTTATCTCTAGCTATTTGAGGTGGGTTGTAATAAAAATACTCTACACAGATCGCAGATATGACTTGAATAGTTACTACCTACCTAACAAATGTTTTAGGAGGGTATATAGAACAAGTAATATATAATATCAAAGAAAAAATCATCTGCTTCAAATGTTTTATTACTCTTGCATTTCAACAGCTAACGAAGCATTGCAGACACTAGACTTGCTAACCTACTAGGAAACAAATAAAGATGACATAAAAGTAGGAGGTAAAGCCATATACTTACTGCCAAGGAACATCACCAACTAGCATCCAATCTCCATCCTTATCTTCATATGTCAGCACATATTCAGAACCAGGGAGCTTCGTCAGCTTGCTCTCACAATGGCCATCCTTTCTCAGCATTTCATGAGATCCAAATTGGCCTGAAATATCAGTTGTATGCCAATTTAAGTCTAGAAACATCTGTGATAAAGTTTTAATGTCATGAAAAATCTCTTAGGCTCCAATGGAAACATTAATTCTCATTATTTTTTTTTAAGAAAGCACACTATTTTTCAGAGAAAAGCCTTGTACTATTATAAGTAGGGAGAACATGCATAAACAGGGATTGAAAGCAGATGCCACATTATCTAGTAAGTAGTAACACTAAAGAGAAGTCAGAAACTAAAGCGGTACAACCATATTTCTTTTGCATATGCTCGGTGTTAAGTACAATTTAGAGAGAGCTGAGAGCTAAAAGAAACCTCAGAATCAAAAATATCTTCCACCATAGGTCGCGGGTGCTATATGCAACATTGTCCGGCACAGTGATAGCTATTCTGAAATATGATTTACAACTCCACGCTGGCATATAAGTGACTGGCCTAAATATGCAGTATGCATGTTTATGTCATGAAAGTTCCTTGGCTTTAATTGTATTAGATAATTTGTTGGCGTGATTACAAATACTGTTAGATAAATAGGATAACAACTTCTGTTTCGTTCATAGATTAACAACATTAACTTTTTTCCAAGGTTGGTTATACACATTGGCCACAAGTGTGTTGTGAGTAGCACATATAGTTCAACCTTCATGAAACTGCTTCATTAAGTTACAAAGAAATATCCCAGACAGTGTTTCAGGCAAAAATTCCAGTCGAATAAATTCAAGTACATTAATTTATCTAAACAGTGATGTCATACACAAATACAGATATATTTTATAGTCTCCACAGATATATCACATCTTTACCAATATAGTTTGGTCCACTCTGTAAAGCTAAAGTGGCCCATTTAAACCCAAACTGAACTGTGAGTGACAGTTTGAACAATTAACAAACAAATACAAAACAGCTGGTTTGGTTCAATTTGCTGTTGTAAATCAGTTTTCATTTGCACCTATTTACAAGTAATATAAACAGAATCTCTTGTTTTATTTATCTCAGCATAGTTACCATATATATGATGAACTGCCAAAAAAATTAGATTATTCGGAAGAATTTCAAAAAAAAGGGATAATGTATAACGTATACCACTGGTGAAGCAACTAAACATTTTATCCAGTGCCATTGAAAGCTCCTTATAGTTGGAACAAGTATTGAGGTCAACTTTTCTCAGGTATGGAGCACCATCCATGCTCACTTTGACATAAAGACACCCCACTGCCTGTTTCTCATCAGCATCATCAGTGTTCTTTGACGGATTTGTGGCCATCGTATTCTTCCTGTAGCTGCGGATGGGTGGCCAACCCACTACTTGAGCTCTACATTAGAAAAGATACAATGATCCAGTCAGCAAAATAGAAATAATATGTCAAAGCATTGGCAAAAATAAACGATATCATTCCGTCCCACATTATGCTGAAATTCCTGTTTTGCTATAAAACGGTTGAATATAATCAGTGCTGCAAGTTTAAGGTGGAAAGCAACATTTCATTTCGCAATTTCAAAAGTAAAGGAGTAACACTAACATCAATCTTAATTCATTATCAAACATGAATTTCAGACCAACAATAAGAAAGTACATGAAACTTTTCACCTCTGATTGGCCATAACATTCCGCAGTCATGATTAAACATGTTGGACCTTCAGAGGTCGACCACACAACATTATTTGACAAGCCATGGTTATTATAAAAAAGATGGAATATCGAGCCTTCTTCTAAAGAAAAGGATGCAAAATAGACTTCTCTCATAGTCAACAGAGTTCAAACATCATATGATATTGTGGGATAATGTTTGAGGAATAATCTGGATCCGGAATTATTTATTTAAAGCAAAAACAACCATGTAATATATATAGGCCCAATGGGCGCCTTATGTGTTTTACTTAATTATCTTGTACGTGTCGTGCATCATACCACATGCTTCCCGATATAAGGACAACTCTGTTAATTATTGTTAAGCAAGATATATACGACCTAATTTCTTCAACATGGTATAGAATTATTGTATAAAACTTAGAAGAGGGTTCACGATGTAAGTGGATGTCGTGAAGGTGATTATCCCTCTAGGTGTAAGTGTATGTAGTGAATACTGAATACCAGTGACACTGGCGCTCAATGATGTTAACCTCCAGGAAAATTGTTTGCTATGATTAAGAAAAACCAATGGCTTCCAGTCGAAAGTGTATAGTGCCCAGTTGCAACCGTGCAAAGATTTCACAATATCCTTGGAGAATAAAGCATAATAGACATTATATAAGCCAGCATTAGAGAATAAGAATTTTATGGGAACATGTTGGGAAAAAATGTCGCTGGTGTATAAGTAGGCTAGCAATTTATTGGACAATTTTTGTGTAATTAAACAAACCTTTGGTCGTGGCATATTAAGCAAGAACGAGATACTTTAGTAGTACTTTGCTAAAAAAATGCAACATGAATCGAGGAAAGGAAAGGACGGTTAGTATTAGGAAGCTATGACCAATGAGAAACCCTGTTATAGAAAGCAATACAGACGCATGAAGTTACCAAGCAGAAATATCTGAAAAACAAATCCCTATGGCTTGCTTTGGAGAGGCGAAAAGATGTTGTAGAAACTGCCTTCGTATCAAATATTTGCTTTCTTATATTTACAGAATGAATAATTCCAACAAAAATTTGGTCACTTGTAGAAGGAAAATTCGTTCAATAAGAGCCCAGAAAGAGGAAAATTCAAAAAGCAAGGTCTAAAATAGGTATATGTAACTTGAAACGATCACTTCACAACGCAAAACATCGATCTTTTTGGACTAAATAGTAATATATAAAAATTATTGGAGATTGCTAAAAGCAAACAGCAAACAATGTAATTTAATTTCCCTCCAATGGGGGGGGGGGGCCGGGAACAAGAACATACTTGGCTGCAGGAGCGGGACTGCGGTCACTACCACTCGGAGCTGACCGGACTTGGCTCTTGTTTCCCCGAGTCTCCGCCTTTCCGGCCACAGCTGAAACCCCGTCTTTCGTGGAGGCACGACTCTCGCAGGACGAGAAGAGCGACAAGCCGCCATCTTTACCAGGTTCCACCTCAGATCCAACCTTAGCAGAGAACATCCATTTCTCCAGACCGTCAGAGAAGACCCTTTTCGGCTCAGCCTCGTAGCACCCCTTCCTTGGCCCGAGCGTAAGAGCGGAGCCATCCTTCCTCTCCGGAGACTCTGATCCAGGGAGGCCCAGCCTCAGCTCTGTCCCCTTGAGGTTCCCGAGTTTCCCAGCATCGTCAGCCGGCTGAACTTTCCGGGCGGCGGACGGAGAAGCCTGTGAGAGGCCTATGTAGTCGTGCTCTAACGGAGGTGTCATTAAAGAAGGTTACGCCACTGAGGTATTCTGTCGAGCAAGAAGAGGGCAACAGGAAGGAAGAAGAAGGAAAAAGAAGGATATAGAAAACCGAGAAGCTCCGTGCGGAATATCTGCAAGTACTGCAGCTGCTGGTGCCTGGTGCTGGGCGTGACTGTGAGTGTGTGTCTGGGAGAATTGAGAAGGGGGTGATAGATAGAGACCAGCAAGATGATGATGATGAGAGAGAAGAGAAGAGAGAGGGAGAGGGGGAGGGAGGAAAGACTGCCTTTTGCTTTTGTTCCACATCGTTATCATGTCTTTTGCGTTGTAGGTGAGTGGCAGAGAGGGGGCAATAAAATTGAAGTTGAGGTTGACAGAATAGTGGGGAGCAGTGGATGGAAGGAATCTGAACTGTGCAATCTTTACTCGACATTATTGTGTCATAGCGAAAGGTAAAGCCACTGGAATCCATTATTGGAAATGCTGTGCTGGTTCCTAAATTTACAGTTTACAGTGATGAACCTCCTCAATCAGATGTAACTATCAGAGAACACGGTCCGCAATGAATTAAGAAAAATCCAAAGCGCAAGTGAATGTACTTGTCGATTAGCAGAGAGCAGTTCTTGCTCGAGCCAAATCCCGTGCAATGAATGTACTTTTCCCGGAAGATTTGCATTGAAAGGGACAATTCCTGTTTGATGTTCTCAGATTTTGTGAACCATAACTTTTGTTCTCATTCATAAAAATTGTACAGAATTTCTATCGACGTTGACATTTTCAATAGAGCTTATGGGCATTATAAAACCAGAACACTCACATCCACCATTTTGAAAGAAGAAGAAAAATCATTTTAAGACAACTTAGCAAGAAAGAGTTTACTCTTTTCTAAGTTTATACATCTCTACATTTCTTTGTGCGAAAACTAGGTAGGGTGGCCGGTGTTCGTCATTTTCCCCTTGGCCTGCCTCTAGGCCACGTTTGGTTTACGGGAAAGAACTACAATTAGGGCTCGTGTTGCTTGTGGTTGCAACACACAAGCTGATTTGGAAAAAAGGAAATACAAAACAGGAAAGCTACTGCTACCGCAACAGTTTGGTTTTGGTTATACGTAGCGGAATGTCTCTTTGGGTTTTGTTTGCTCGGCACGGGTTGAAGCTGAGTGGAACCAAACGAGTGAAGTTCGAAAAAGTGTTGTGTTAGAACTGCTCGTGTTGCAACCAGACATCTAAGGTAGGATAGGATGTCATAAGACCAAACCGACTATGTGGCTTTACGAGGGATCCCTCGTTTGATGCAACGCACTAAGAATTTTGAATGTTTTTCAAGAAGTAACAGACACGAAGATTAGAATTGTAATTCTATGGTAGTCGCTACCGTCGACACGTATGAGAAACTTCTTGATTGTCGGTCATTCCGTGACTCTCCTTTCAATATATTTTATTTTAAGAAGAATTGTGCTAGACAATAATTAGTAATTTCAAATCAATTAGAAAATGTAGCAGTGTTATACATGGTGGGATTGTTTCTTTAATCGTTGTCAAGGCTCACCTTCTTTTCTTTCTTTTCCGAAAGGAGGAGGGGGTACTCAAGAGTCAAGAGTTTATGTCAAGATCGGAGAGTCAACCGTCGCGAGGTGAGGGTGGAGCATGTATACCGTGCTACTCCCATGGGGGGCGAGGAACTCGCCTATCCTACGCATCAGGGATTCTAGTCCAGCATTAATGCTATCCTAACGTTGTTTTTGTGCAAACAAACGTGGGATTGTACTTATCAGCTGAATGTTCGTCCTATCCTGTACGTAATCCTGCAAACCTATCATTAGTCTACGTATCCTTTCCGAAGTAAAGTAGTCTGCCAAGTCATTAAGTGCTTGGATGTTTAATCCACCTTCATCATTCGATGCCATCTAGCTGGATGTATTGTATTCCCCCATAAGAAATCAACAAGCATTATATCCATTCTAGATAATATTGATCTTGGCATTTGACCTTGGGTCATCCAATACCTAATAATACCCATAGCTACGCTTTTAATCAGTACAAGTCTCCCTAACATAGACATTTTAGACCCCATCCACTTGCTTAACATATCTTTAAGTTTGTCTAAGCATTCGTGAAAGTACATTAACTTGGGTTGGAAGAGAAGATTTTCTCCCTCCTCCCCCAAACCGTAGCGGAGGTCGGACGCCTAGAGGGTGGTAAATTTGAGGCGGCAGCTGTGAATTGAACATGGGTCCCTTCATGAGGGGACGCCATGCTTGACCACTTGAACCACTCCTCACCGACTCAAATGTACATTAACTGTCGGAGAAGATATCACATCCTTCTTCAGGATAAGGGCTAGGAATACATGGTTTATTTGTTGAACCATGCTACCCCCATTAAATAACCAGGTAACTGCTCCCATTAGTTGTAACTTGATGATGTGCCAATTTTGTCTATAAATGTAGCCAATGAATCTGCCAGGTCCTGGACTCTTATCAGCTCCAATGATCCACACTTCATCCTTAATTTCTTTTTTGTTTGGAATTTGACATAGTATATCATTCTCCTCCTTTGGTGCCTGGTTATCCCATTCAATGTCCAAATTTTATCACATTGATGCTTCTTGTTATAAAGCTCTTCGAAGAATTTTGTGGTTTTCAACACAATGGTACTAGTATCATCAATGTAGTTACATTCGTTGTCGTATGATTCAGTGATTATATTTATTGCTTCTCTTCTTTGACTGTGGGATGTATAATGAAGTATTGTGATCTCCACTTTCCACCCATTTAGCTAAGCTTCTCTACCAATAGTACTTCTCCTCATCATTCTCCAAACTCTTTATTCATTCATATGTGATCTTTTCTACCTCAATTAGATCATCACTGAGTGGGCTCCTCCTCAACACATCAGCAATGTCATCCCGTCCATCTTCTCCTTACCAATAATGTTGTGATGATTAACAAACTTCTTTGACCACCTTTTTAGGGTTACTTTGACTCATTTCAATCTTTGATTGAAACAGTACAGAGGATTGCCATGGACCTCATTGTTCCAGGCCTCTTGGATAGTTTCCTTACATCCTGGTCACTCCTGCCAGAAATTAAGGAAACAAAAAGGCTTTTTCTTCTTAATCATATCTTTTAATTTCATTTGTAGAGCAACATGGTCAAAAAAACATGATGTTAGGAGTGAAGTTTTTGATCTAGGAAAACTTTCTAGATAATCTTCATTGACTAGAGCCCTATCAAGATTGCAGCTATCTGATTGGCCTTCTTCAGGTTACTATGCCACATGAATCTTACTTTGTCAATATTTGGTAGTTCAATCAAGTTGGTTTTGTCAATAGTTGTATTAAAGGAGCTTAACAGAACATTAGGGACTTCCCTTCCACCTGCCTTTTCTTCTCATTTCTTGATGTTGTTGAAATCTCCAATGACTAGCTATGGAGACCTGATTCTTCCTGAGATTTCCTCCAGTTTCTCCCATAATTCTGAGCTTTGACACATAAAATTTATAGCATAAACCATCGTCAGTGTGATCACTAATCCACCTTTATTTAAACATATAACAATGATTTATTGATCATCACTGTCCATATGATCCAAACTCCATGACTACGGGTTCCATCCAATACACACTCTGCCATTCATGTTGTGCTCATCGTTTGTTAACCATTTCCACCCATTAGAAATATCTTCCCAACTAGGCCTATACATTGTGGTTTTATTTTTGTTTCCACTAGACCTACTATCGAAGCCTAAACTCCTCTAATAACTTGTCTCATATCCTTCCTTTTTTGTGGTTTGTAGGAACCACAAACATTATACATGAATATAGTCATTAAGTAACCCTGTCTGATGATCAAGTTTTTTGTGACTCATGCACCTTGGATGTGTTACTTGTTCAAATCGCTACTCTTTCCCTGAGAACTTTCACTAGATTTCTACTTATCTTTCGGTGGAATCTCCTTAACCTCTAATTCCCTATCTTTTTGTGATTCCTCCACCTCTTTTGGGTTCTCCAGGTTACTAATTTGTTTTAGGTAACATTCTTTTCAACCTCTTTATCTTTGCTACTATCTTCTTTACTTGTATTTTTCTTCCTTCTGTTCACCTACTGTAACATACTGAATTCTAGAATTTTGTCTTTTGACCCTCTTTCCCATCTTTTCCTTTCATTTCTATCCTTATTGGCCTTTCTATTTAATTAGTAGAATTTATAGTCGTTTAGTGACCATTTATTCACTAATTGTACCAATACAAGGGTTTATGCACAAATACCCCAATAAAAGCTTAATTACCATAATAAAGTGCTCTAAACCTTAATATAACTTTTTATATGATTTGAAAACATAAAATAAGTCTAAGTTTCAAATTTGGTTCGATTTGGATGTTGTTTGTGCAAGTTATGCAATTTTAGGTACATTTTGGAGTTTTATGCAATTAACCCAATTGGGAGATTTTCTTTGCAAATTATCAACTGGATTTTAATCCTTAGATATTCCCTTACCATTAATGAGATTTTAAACCATTTGAGAACCTAGTTTCACCTTGGTTTGATGGTATTTCTTTCCAAGGGCATTATAGGGATTACCCTCTTTATAAAGGTGCTTATCTTTAAAAGCTATCAACTGATGAGGTTATTTCTTTCTTGAAAAATGGTGGGGATGGCCTAGAAGGATCTGTGGGCTCTTAAGACCGATTTTTGATATCCAAGAAGAGTCCATGAGATGTCCTCTTGCATGGCCATCAAGCCCTAGGCTAAAGACACATGGAAAGTCCCTTAAGACACCTCATGCTTCACCTCTTTCTTTATATAGCCATGTATACCCCTTCCCAACTCACAATTCGAAAACTCTTGCTCTCCTTTTCTTTCCTCTAGCTTAGATAATAGTTCCTTGTATATTTGGCCATGAAGTTTTTGTCCCAAGGTAATAGAGGGAGCCTACCGTGGTGAAGAAGGCTCCTAGGGCTTCCAAATTGCTCTATTAGTGTTTCTAAAGCTCCTCCTGGGTAATTTCAACCAAAACTAGTAAGTTTTCTCCCTTCCTTCCCTATTTTCATACTGTTAGTCTTCCTTACACCTTATTCTATGTTGGAACCATGACCATACATGGTAAAACTCCACCTAAAACCCTAAAACATCTCATCTCCATGCTCTTTTGCTAGGGTTTGCACCTCTAAAGTGGAGAAGGAGATCTTTGCTCAAGAAAGGAGCTTAGCTTGGAGAAACCATACCTTATAATCTCGGGATAATTTCTGTTTGGACCTTATTACATTCCTAGAGGCAAGTTTTGTTAACCCCCTTCTCATATATTGCTTAGTACATACTTAAAACCCATGCTTCTATGTTGATAATCGATGATTTCCATCTCTTTTTACCATGTTCTTCTAAGGTTTTGGTTTCTTGCCATTTTATCTTCTCTAGAATCTCTAGTTTGGTTATCTAAGAAACTTCAAACCTGATCTTAGGTAAAATTATGTTTTCTCCCTCGCCCTCTCTCTTCAAATATCTCGATCGGTTTGATGATGTGGCAATTTCCTATTGGTTAGTATTGAAAAATTCATATCTTCTAAACCGCTTATCCAAATTTGACAAATAAATATGTTTTGGAATTGGAAAATTAATCTATATCTAATAAAAATATTTTCAATGTCTGATTTCGTGTATTTATGAAGGGTGCTTTTTGTAAAATGAATTTAATGCATAAAATCCATAAAAATTACATCTTAATCATCATAACTCCAAAATTAACATAAAAATATGTTTTCTTGATCAGGAGAACTTAATAAGTTTATTGATGATTTTTTAAGAGTCTAAATCTGAGTTTTTCTAAAAAGGTCAAAAATTAGGGTTTCTATACATTAATGTGCACTATGTACTCTAATACATGTTAATACATTGAAAATAAGCAAAGTGGAACTTGGACTGAATTAAAGTGGTGAAAGTTAGTAATTGATATCAGTAAGAGAGGTATGTGCAATACCTATTTATATATGTGCAATCCCTATTTATGTATGTGCAATGCCTATTTATTAATGTGCAATCCCTATTTATGTATGTGTTATGTATGTGCAATCCCTATTTATGTATGTGCATTTACACCTTAAGTTGGGAATAATTATGCCTTAACCTATTTTTCTATAATGAGGCTTTATTAAACCCTATTTCATATACTCTTGAATCTTTTGCTATACTTGCCTCATAAATCAGTTTTGGAACATTATTCTTGGGTCTTGGTACCCCACTACCATTCTTATTGATTCCTATAATTATTCTTGCCTCGACTACTTTTTCTAGCATGTGGATTTATGTTCTATTTAATTTAAAGTAGTGGTACTTATGTACAACCACCCACAGAGGGCATGTAAATAATCACCCTGGGGAATGTCTTATTCTCCCCATAATATTGTAGGTGACTAAGAATGTCTTATTCTCCCCTCACCTAAGGTTAGAGGTCCGGTAGGTGCCTCAACCCTACTTAGTTAGGTAAGAATAATTATCTTACATGCAAATCCTTTTTATTATGTTTGTTAATGGCAAGCTTCTTTGATATATAGCCTCATACTCTTGTTATCTTCATCATATGATGAACCTTAGCCTGTTCTTATTTTCTTTACTTATCTTGATATCCTAGACTAGTTTTGTGACACATACTTTTCTTCCCTTTCCCTTTTTGTTGGGTGCCTTCCCAACCACCCAGGTGTTGAGCAAGGTGATGGATAAGACAAGGAAGATCTTAGCTTTTGGCTTGGACTCGGTTGATGGAGATGTTTCTTGGAGACAAGATTGTAGTAGTCTAGACTTCCCTCTATCTAGATCCTTTTGTTGTATCTTATTGCAAACCCTAATGGGAGAATTTGATGTATTTTTGTAAACCTTTTATGAAATTGAATATAGTCAGTTATTTTTTATTCCGCTACTTTCTAATGGTCTTTTGTATACCAATGTTTAATAAATTTGGAAAATTTATGCCCATTCCATCATACCTCTGAGAGTGTTTGGAATGGATGTCAATTCTTCAAAATTTTAGTAAAGGGGTGATTTCACTCCCTTACACTTACATCCATTGTTGTTTCATCTTCAGTTGAGGAACTACTACTTCCAAGACTTTTAAGGGAAAATTAGTCTCGTCGTGGCCAAAAACTTTACATTCAACACATCTTTTTGGAATGTGTTGATATTGTATTTCCACAGCTATTGGGTCCTTCTTTGGCAGGTTCACCCACACCTGCTTTGGAGGTTCTTCATCATCATGTAACTCAATCAAGGACTTCTCTTTCCCTAGTTACTTCTGATTGATTGATCTCATATCAACTCTGAGTAGTTTACCCACTCCAGATGCAACTATACCCACAACCTTCTCTGGCCAATTCCTTCCCATGCTGGGAATCTTGATCCACACTGGGATCAAACTAAATAAGTCCTTCTGTAGATCATCTTCAATGTGATGTTCTTTGACTACCACCAGTTGTTTATCAAACCAACATGGTCCCATGTTAATCACATCATGTTTATCCTTAGAATTATTGAATCTAACTAGAAAAAATGTGTTGAGTTTCAAGTAGAGGTTAATCCTCCCGTAGGTTTCCAGATCATGTGTATCCAATCTAGCAAATAATAATAATATGGTCTTCTTCCCATCACGTATACCACAACTATATGCTCCTCCATGATTTTTCCATCTCCTCATAGGTATCTTCATCAATTTTGAATCATTTCCCATCTTTGATCACTGTGGATCATACTTCTATTTGGTAACAAATTTTTTTGATCCTCTAAGAACTTGGGACCATAGTTTCTTCTACTTCATGATCCCTCCATCTGCTTCTTCATCATCTCTCTTTTCCTCTCTGCTTTCCATCTCCTTCCCATTAGGATGGGAGGAGGAGGAGACCTCCTCCCTACCACTATTGAGGTCTCCTTCTAGATGCCACAAATCGCCAGAGACCCTAAACCTTAAATTTAGATTTCTAATTGTATTCTTATATTTATCAACTAATTTTGATGAATAATAATTATAATTGTCTTGAAAATTTTGTCATATGAGACTTATGAAAATTATGAGAAAATAAAGTCTAGAGACATCATATACCCAAATTTGCCATAATTTACGTTAGTTTATTATATGTCTTAAAATTTTATTAAATTCTCTAATTTTTCTAGTTGACAATTTAAGATGATAAATGCATAGATTGTTTTAGTATTTTCATATATATATATATGATCAATATAGTCATTTAAAACAATATACAATATGGAAAGTCACTATCTAGGTTCTAATAAGTAGTAAAGAAAATAGATTGAATGTTTCAAATACATAATCTAAGAAATGTACAACAAGTTATTAATTAGTGAAACTAAATTTGAACTAGACCCTAGATTCTCTAAACATTATAGAATCCATCATGGGGGTATATCCTTGAAGGGGTAAATGTACATGTCGAGTGGTAGATTCTAGCATGACATAGCAGGATCATGCCTAAGGATATGAGGGAAAAATCCAAGTGAGAAGGGTCTCCTTATATTTATTGGGTATCGAAAATTACTAGAGATTCTGATGGTATCCATCTATATATAGTACAACAAGTTCAATTACTACTCAATGTGGAACCGCTAATGTAGGTAGTTAAGTCAAGTGTTTAGACCGTCCTCCTAATCATTTAGATTTAGAGGAAGAGTCTAGCATATCTAGCCAACAAATGCAACCATCTAGGCTAAAAGTGATGAGCTCTATTGTAGGCGGAGGAGCTCGTTTAGTAGACATAGAGTTTCATTATAACTTTAAGTCTTATACGATGATGTTGTATCTTGTCATGATATATTCATATGTTGTGGTACACTTCATATGGGATCACGACATAATAAATTGAATAATAGATTCAGTAAATAGTTTTAGTCTTTTACTTTTTATAGTTATTTAGCAACATGTCAAGTTGGATGATTTACCATTTTAATTGTCATGATTATATTTCCCTACATGTGACTCAATCAATTAATGATATTTGGATTACCCATTTAGTTGGTGTGACTTTCTAGACATTGAGCCAATATCCCACACTCTACTAACACAATTTTCTCAGATACAAGATCATCCCAGTAGGAAGATCCAAATACTAGTTGTGACCAAGATTAAACCATTTGAGGTGTTTAGAGAGGAGTAGCTAGATAGTAGACTTTCTATTATTCTTCCTCTAGTCATGGTGATGTGAGAGTGAGGATGAGAACATTTTTGTATAATTTGTATATGATATAAAATGAATGTCGAAAATAGATCTCCTTTTGTAACATGTATGTTGTAATAGTTTAAATTAGATGTGAACAATTTACTTTCAAGTATCAATAGATGTTGTTTAGTAAGATTGTATAATATTCTTAGTAGTTCATATAGATTTTGAAAAGTAAAATTCTATGGTTGTATCCAACTAATACTTAAAATTAATGGTTAGTCAAATCTTACCTTTGGTGCGTAAAACCTTGGTTAGTGGTTTTGTGTCATGTCATCTTTTGTATATGAGCTTAGGGCTGGGGTAGGGGTATTAAGAAGCCAAAAATACTAGGACTTTTTTGTAATTACCTAACATATATATATTCTATCATGGATATGTAGCTATAAGGAAGAGATATGGATAGGGTGAATAGCATGATGAGATCCACTATGGTCATGATCCCATCTAGTATCTCAATGATACGATAGAAACCCGCTAACTAGGGTTTAACCTATCAAAGAGGGGTTAGACTAACCATCCAGTTTTATATCACTTGTTGAAAATCAGCCTTATATTTTTTTTAAAATTTAATAGTACTAATGAAAAATCATGATAACTGGAAAGATAACGTCCATTTTTTGTGAATTCAACGTGCCCTTCCTTATTGCTCTCTCAAAAAGGTATGTACAAGCTATAGGAATGTGACAAAAAGAAAAATGTACAAAGCCTAACTATACATGACCTTCGAATCATTAAGGATTTGATTCCAGATATTTAGAACCTCCCTACTATTATGAAGGAAGATTATGTCAATGCATTCCATCCAAACATTATAAAGAATGAAGTAGACAATTAACTTGGCCTCTCCCATTATCTTCAGAAGCTCTCTCTTATCCTTTGGGTGAGAGCAATATAATTGAATGTAATTGTCCTAGAGATGAGAGGAAAAGGAGCATGTACAGAATAGATGATTGTAGTTTAAAACCTCAATGGCGTAAGAAACATCTAGAGACTATAGAGTAGCTAAAATTTTGAAAACATTAATGGTTTCTAGTCTATTCATAAAAAACTTCTGGAGAAAGATTAACACTCTCCTAGTCAAAGAAGCAGACCATATACATTGTCCCAACTCAACTTTTGAGTGGTGAACTCTGACCAAATTCTACAAGTCCCTTGCAAAAACATCCACTTTTCCCTTCAACTCAATAGAGTCATCAACCAAGATATTAGGTTTAAGAACAAAGTTAATGAACTCCATAGCAAAACCAACACCTCTGACATCAGGAGAAGTCCAATCATCATCACTACTGATGTAAGTATTCAATTTTCACTTCAATACTTTCCCAACCCTATAAATGATTGGACTATTAACATTATCAAGAAGGGTTCTCTTATTCGAACACCAAGGGTCAGACCAAAGAATAAAAGTATCCCCATTGACAATTTTGAAATTAGTGTGAGCAAGAAGATCATTTTTTATGCTTTAGTAACTTGTTCCACATCCATGGGCTATTGCTTTTGGGGTTGACTATCCATAGAGAATCTTCATTAATATCCTCTCATGTATCCATTTAATGTATAGAGAGGACTTGTCATTTGTTATGTCCCATAGATTTCTCAAAAGACCCACAGTGTCCAATCAAAAATGCACCTCAGACCTAAGCCTCCTTCCTCTTTAGGTATGTAGACGAACTCCCATGAAATTGTATGAAGCTTCTTTTTCTCTTCATAATCATCCCAATTTTTTTTGATAATCTTTTCCAATTCCTTTGTCACTGATTTTTGGAATGGGAAACACAATAATCTAGAAAATGTAATAGGAAGAGAGAGTCTAGATGGCAAGCTCTACCCATCTAGTCATAGAGAGTATCCTACCCTGCCATGTGTCAAGCTTTAGCTTCATTTTGTCCACAATGGGTGCATGCATAACCTTTGTGAGTTTTCTTGTGAACAAAGGAATACTGAGATACTTGACTGAGAGTTTAGCAATGGGGATACTTGAGTGTTCAATAAATGTATCATCAACATTTTTACTCAAGAAAATCTTACTTTGGAATTATTTAGGATAAGACCAGAGATCTTGCTGAAGGTTCTCAACACATCACTGATTCCTTTAAAACTATCAAAATCAAGTTTATAGAAGACCAATAAGTCATCTGCAAAGATGATGTGTGAAACACAGAAACCTTAGTTTTTGGAGCCATATAGCATTAGAATTAGATCATCTTTTACATAAGCATAAAAAATTGTTATGTGACCTTGCATAGAGATCATAAAGAGAAATAGAGATAGTGGATCTCCTTATATCACACCTTTAGAGGCGCAAAAGGATTTAAAAGGAGAACTGTTGATTAAAAATTGAAAAGAAGTAGAGGAGAAACAAGTTTCAATCCAGTGAATTCAATAATTAGGGAAACACATCTTTAGAAGGAGAGAAGGATATTGTGGCAACACATCCCACTATCACACAGATATCGAGGTGTTACGCGAAAACGTGCGGAAATCACCATAACCACATATTACCAAAAACACGGGTTAATTAAAACCGATTTCAGAAAGCGGATAAACTAGGAACTATTACATTCAAGTCCTCGTCCTGCAAGAAAACATGTGATATAAACATATACAAGATCTTGACACGTATCCACAGTTTAGGAGTTCAGCTGTCCTGTCATCACATGAGTTCATCACCTGATATAAATACATAACGGCCCACATCCAGCCAGCAGCAGGATATACAACCCATCAACAGCTATACATCGTGAAACAACGTCAAAATGCTCCCAATGACCTGAGAGTATAGGGATGACTCTAAGACTCTACTACAAAATGACCAAAATGGTAGCATGTCCATCTCTTGCCTTCTACTGCTCGTCTTGTTGCTCAGCCGCAACTCCGCGACCACCACCACGTCTAGCTCGAACACCTGAAAACCAACGAGGTGAGACACACAGTCCCAGTGAGAAACATAACTCCCTGCCAAAACTATAAAACCAAAGGGAGATAAAACAACAATAGTAGATAACTGATAAGAGGTATAACAAGAGCAATTTATGAAGTAAAGCTTGTTCATATCATCGGCTGACCAAGATGTACAGACGGCATACCACCAATTATCTCTTTATGGAACATGATTGACAAGATGAGATTTATAAGGTCTTAACACATAACATGAGGAACGTATAAGCAACTGCATGTATAACGAGATTAACTACACAAGCAAGGCCTCAATCAATGTTCCGTATTTTGCCTTAAGCAGTAAATACTGTACGGCTGGATTACGTATTATTATTATGCCCTGAGGAAGTGAGATGTACCGCTCAAATCCAACCTTCGGTTGCAAAACCCAAGTCGGTGCCATACAAGGTCAATGGAAGAGCCGGACTCCATGACCTCCCACCTCGTGGTCAGTGCATGAGTACAACACAAGCAGGACCGCAGTCTCATGCTTAAGTGGCCTCAGCCACAGGGTCAGGCTACCCTCTGCCTAGCCCGCCTCGGTACAGGTATCAGCGCTAGTGAAACTGAGCCACGGGCCGATTCACCGTGCTCTGGGCCATGAACGCATTCATACTCCCATATCACATATCCTGAGCCATGGGCCTATTCACCATGCTATTCATATATTGAGCTACGGGCCTGAATCCGCACTCTGGAGTCTACAACCGAAGTTGCACTCATACCACCTCATTTTCGGCTAGGAAATACCACACATATTTAACAATATGCGCTTCCAGGTTAACCCACAGGAGAACCTATTTCACCATCACCAGCTCCTGACGATGATGGATCTATGGCCAGGGCAAACTACATGATATGTTCCACTGTGATTAGTTAGTATATTTTAAGTGGATTGCAAGATTCAACCAAGTTGTATAACATGCAACTATAACAAGAATAAATAACATGAAACTCAATATCATGCTTTTACTATAATCAACATCATCCTGATCCATCACAAGGATCCAACATTACATGTTATCACTTGGCCTCTTGCCAATCATCTAGATCCATCACAAGGATCCGACATTACATGTTATCATTTGGCCTCTTACCAATCATCTAGATCCATTACAAGAATCATCACATTGCCATGGGATCTCAATCCCTTATCATATAGCGTCACTGCCTCTCAAGGCTTACATCATCACCATGGGATGACAATCCCAGCACTTTAGCCAAACTCAGGTCCTTAGACCAAAACACATCAAGTAGGTTATCTCAGCATCAAGAGTGATTATTAAAGCATTGTTACTCAAACATATATACCTCATAGCCCTTTTTCTGGCTATGCATCACGTGCATGGTTAGTATGTACAATCATCATATACTAACAAAAAGATCATATTATCAACATGGGGTGACATTGATGCTTATGTGCTTTTATCAATCATGCCTCAACTTGTGACCATAGACATAGGTCATATCATTATGCAAAGCATCTTATATGTTTACCATTTCCTTAGCATTATACAGGTGATTCAAGATGATTAGAAGCAGATGTAATGTAATGTCAAGTTACATAGATATGAGCTACCATTTTAGTTATTAGCAAGCATATCAAGGGTTACTATTGTCAACCAAACGTGACAGCAAGAACAACATCTAACATATCAGTTTTCCATAAGGAGAAAGACCCTCACTTAAAGTACCCTTTACCTTCACCAAAGGTGGTATCGGGCAGGGCACTCTCCATTATCGCCCGACACTCAAACGCTTACCAGCACATATCGGCCAAATTAACCAGCAAGGATAGCGGCTGTCGCGCACCTCAAGCAACGTTGTGTCGTGTAAACACAGAGTGTCGTGCAACTGTGTGTCGTGCTTCAGGGGACTAAGCATACCGTGCACCCACATGTGTCGTGTACTGTGGTATCGTGCAACGCTCCGTCGATCATCACCAAGCGTGCAACTCATCTACAGAACATACCATATGACAGTGTTTCATGCACCAAGGTGTATCGTGCACCTATGTGCAACGACTAAGGACACTGGGTGACACTCCGTCGGGCATCACCTCACAACTAGGAACACACTTACAGAAAGTGACTCTAACGGGTGACAAAGGGACCGATCAGGCAACAAGGTGAAGACTTGATGCAACGCCCGTCACAAGGCCATGTCACAATGCCCAAACGTCTGAGGGTAACAACACCAAGTCACCACTTGAGCCAGGTGTATCGGGCAGGGCGTTCACCATAGTGTAACATCCCTGACCTGGGTTATGCTTTAACCCTAGGTATTTTGATTAAGAAAGATGATTATATGCTTAATCTCATCTTGTGAAAAGTAATTAAGGCTCAAAAGGAACTTATCTTTCAATTTTGGTCCTGTTTGAACAATGTTAAAGCAATGTTTGCTTATTTTGGACTAAAGTGCAAATTACCCAAGTTGAGGGGTTAAATTACAAATGTTGCATGATAAGATGTTCCTATGATTTTGATACATCATAATAATGAATATGATGTAGTGGTATGGTTTCCACAAGCTTGGACACCAAGATTAAGCTTGTAAAGCAATCCTTGTGCATTAAAACCTAGTTTTGGAGTAAAGTGCAATTTACCCAAAATCTAGGGTTCAATATGCAAATTACCACTTCAATATGGTCCTTAATGTTTCTTGGCATTATTTAGAGCAAATAAAATGAGAGGGACTCCTCATTTGAATTAAGTTGTAGGAGAGAGAATCTTGACATTAAAATAATCAAGAATAATGCTTAATTGAAACCCTAATTCGATTTAGGGCAAAAATGAATAAACATAATTGAAGGGCTTTCAACCAAAATGTTTTGGGTTGATTTTGAATAAGGATGGACGTTCCTTTAACAAGATAAGGAACGAAAATATCTTAAGTAGGTGAAATTCCACTCACCTTTTTATAAAGAAAAGTAATATCCGCTCACATGTGGGATATTATATTATAAGCATTAATGTGCTTAATTTGCTTTTTTTTAAAATTGAGGATAATGAAGGATAATTAAAGGCAAGGAAGGTGCCTCGTACCCAAGGTAGTTGAGGGCGAAGAGGCAGCCACTTTATTAGGATTAATTGGATTTTTATAAGGCATTTTCTCTCTCATCAATTTCCTTATAAAAGTGCCATTCCAAGCCCAAACCAAGGCCTTTTTCGGATTTTCTTCTTCCCCTTGCTTGAAAAACCGACCAAGGAGCTAGGGAGGAGCAGGGAGCACGTCCCCAACCTGTGGGTAAGCCCTTGACCTTCGTTCTCCATGATTTCATGGTGGAAATCGAAAATAAATTATGGATTCCTTTTTATTTCGATCTCCTCTTCAACCCTAGCCAACTTTTACAATCAAAAGCTTGAGGACGAGCCTAGGGGGAGTTTAAAGAGCTTCATCCACCATTAATGGCGTGAGCTTGGAGCTTTGGAGCTCAATTGGAGGCGGGTTTATAACTCAAACCCTTAAACATTGCTATTGCATCAATTATCTATGCTTTGTTGATTGATTTCTTCAATTTTATACACTTTGGTTTCTTTGCTGCAAATTCCATCAAGAACGGTTGCTGTTCTTGGGTGCACGAAGGAATATGATGATAAAATCATCATAAGCAAGCACCTCACCAAATATCTTGGGAGCAAACGATCTCAAAGGTTGGTACCAAACGGGTTCACCAAAACCGTTTGGTGACCAAACGGGTTGCAAACCGTTTGGTGGCAAACGGGTTCAAACCCGTTTGAAGGAGTTGACCAAGCATTGACCGTTTAGGAATCTAGTTCCTAATTATGTAGTATAATGACCCTCCAAATTTGAGGGGTTAACTCCAAAGGAATCATAGGTTGAAGGCCAATCAATTAGACAAATCGAATTGAATTAAGTGCTGATTTTCAACCTGAATAACTTGACCTGTTTGGGAAAACGGGTTCAAGACTGTTTGAGATGGTTGACCAAGCATTGACCGTTTGGGATTCCTGTTCATAATTATGTTGGTTAATGACCCTCAAAATTTGAGGGGTTAACTCTAAATGAATCGTGAGTTGAAACCTAATCAATTAGGGAAACCTAATTGGATTATGTGCTGATTTTTCAATCTGATTAATTGAACTTTTTGGGCAAACGGGTTCAAGACCATTTGAGTGCGTTGAACAAGCGTTGACCGTTTGGGATTACTGATCCCTATTATGTTGGCTAATGACCCTACAAATTTTATGGGTTAACTCCCAAGGAATCGTGAGTTGAAGGCTAATCCATTAGGCAAACCCTAATTGAAAACAGTGCTGAAATTCCAATGAGTTAAGTTGATATTTTGGGTTGATTAGCCCAAACGGGTTCAAACCCGTTTGGGGATCACCCAAACGGTTTCAAACCCGTTTGGGGATCATCCCAAGACCGTTTGGAGGTCTGGTGTCAAGTATAGTTGACCAATTAAAGGTCCAAAGGTACTAATCATATTGCAATGAAGTGCTGATTTGTTGATCAACTCGATAGACCAATCCTTGATGATTTTTAACTAGAATCCAAAGGTTCGATGGGCCAAACGGTCTCAAGACCGTTTGGAGCTCATCAAAACGGTCTCAAGACCGTTTGGTGGTAACCCAAGACCGTTTGGAGGTCTAGGGTTGAGTATGGTTAGGTGTTTGAAGGCCTAAAGGTACCAAGTTGATCTGCAATAAATTGCTGAATTGGTGAGCACTTCAATGATCCAAACCCTACTTGGATGGATTGGTTTTGAGTGATATGATGGGAAAACGGTCTCAAGACCGTTTGGAGGTCATCCAAACGACCTCAAGACCGTTTGGGGTCAGGTCATACCCAATTTAGATGATGGTTCAATGGTTTCAAAGCAACTAGTCTTACATTGATTAGTGTTGTTGAATCATCGATTCGAAACCCTAATTCAATTTAATCAAACCCTAATTGATGACCAATTGAGGGTCAATTGAGGGTCAAATCAGTTGAAGGTTGACCTATTAAACTCAATTGAAGTATGAGTATAGGTCCAATTGATGATTGGTTCCATGAATTCAATGATTGAAGGAATCAACATTGGAAACCCTAATTCAATTGGATTCCTTATGTAATGGAGGTTCAATGTGATTGAATCTCTTGAGAATTAAGATGATGAATGTTCTATTTATCCAATGATGATTAGTAATGATAATCAAATAAGGTACAAAGATTGAAACCCTAATAGTACCTAAGTTATTAATGCCAATTAAGGGATGAATCCCTAATTGCTTATAGGATCAATGACTTGATACACTATGATAATCATAGTTGTATGTACTCGATTGAAGGGTTGATATGACATAATCAAGTTGACAAGTTTATAGCATGAATTCATACATGAATATCATTCATGTGGTGATTAAGGGTTATGATCCTTAAGCAAAGAGATCATGAAACCCTAAACATGAACATAAACCCTAATTGACAGGGTTATTGAACTCAACCCTAGTGGAGGGTGATTCCATGTGAAACCCTAGTTTAGGGTGATTCCATGAGAAACCCTAGTTGAGGGTGATTCTATGTAAAACCCAAATTAAGGTTGAATACATATGAAATCCCTATTTTAGATGATGGAAACCGTGGTAATGTAACACGGTCATGGTGATTTCACTTTGCACGACCGTGCAAAGTAGCACGGCCGTGGTGGCTTCCCCTCGTACAGCCGTTCTTGGTTACACGACCGTGGTGCTATATGCTTAACTTAGAGTTGATTCGAAAGTGACCTAACATGGTCGTTTTGTTAATTCCCAACTTAAGGATGAGAGATAAACTCATACCTTGTGATGATAATCATTTAATGATACATGATGAGAGTAATAAGTATGAATGAATACTTATGATATCAATGAATGCTTCCAGAGGAGGGTAGCAATGAATTAGGGTTGGAGTGATAATACAAATATGAAACCCTAATTGATAAGAAAGGAAAATCCTAACCCTAGCTTTGGTTAAAAGGATGAAAAGCCCCAATTGATGGTAAACCCTAACCCTGGTAAGGGAATAGTGGTGTTACCCTATATTGCATGATGTGTTGTGAACTTGATAAGTTTATTATCATGTGTGACAATCATGCAGGTCTCATGGGTGATGATCATAGCCAGGTATGAGATATGATGTCTAATTGATAAGAGTTGATTGGCCATATGTGCCATTATGTTTTTGTTACTTAGAAAGAAGTAACAAAATTAGTATGGGCTTGTAAGCCTTGTGAATAAAGTTGTTGCCTAGTGAGAGGTGACAAGATGTGAATGGCCTTGTGAGCCATGTGAATAAAGTTGTTGCCTAGTGAGAGGTGACAAGATGTGAATGGCCTTGTGAGCCATGTGAATAAAGTTGTTGCCTAGTGAGAGGTGACAAGATGTGAATGGCTTCTGAGCCATGTGAATAAGTATCTGATGAAAGTGGTACATGTCTCTTTATAGCATTTGTCTGAATAAAATATGTTTGAGAACTTGACTGATGCTAAAAGAGTATGATAATGTACTTAATTAATCAAGTGAAATCTATTCATGTAGTGCTCTGACCATAGATCCATCATCTTCAAGAATAGGTGATGGTGAAACAGGTTGCTCCGCGGCATATCCTGGCATTCGTATATTTTTTAATATACGGGGGTCAATGGGCGAAAATATCCTTACGTCCTCTTGAAGTGATTGTGAGGAGGTAAACAAGAAACCTCTCAAATCCTTCATGAATAGGTCGGGATAGATGTATCACTAATCTCCCGATGATTGGGCCAGATGTTGTACACATCCCCCAATGTTTTGTCGGGTCGATGGAGATAAACATGAAATCTCTCGATTGCCGATGAGAGTGCAGTTGACGTTGTAACTATGTAGCGATGTTTCCAGTATACCCTGGAAGGCTACGTTAGTAGAGACACGAGATGTCCTGCGTTTTGTCTCGCACTGACCGAGATGTGGGAGGTCTTGGAAGTCGGCTCTTCCCTAGACCTATGTATGGTACCGGTTTTGACTTCGCAGTGGCCGGTTGGAGTATGAGCGGTATACCTCATCTCCTCAGAGCTTAAATATGATTGTAAAATGTAAGCATCCGTATAGCATGTTTGCTTAAGGATTGAATACGGAGATTCATTGGCTGATGTTGCATTTCTTTGTGCATTCCTTAGCAGATAAATGTTATTTATGTCTCTTTATATTCTCTGCAAAGTAGACAGATGAATTACTTATCTACCATGGGTAGATGCAATGCTCTCCTTGAGAATAGGAGATTATCTTATTTTGTTCTATGATGAATAATTCTGCCTGATATGGTAAAAGTAACCCCTACTCAGTTTTAATTTGATAAACTGCAATAACAATGTTTTTAGCGGAGAGTTATATCTCTCGTTGGGGCAATTTTTCAATTGTCTCACCCCCGTGGGAAAACATTTTTAGGTATGCATGGAAGGCAAGGCAGGAAATCCCTAGAACAGAGATGAGCAGAAGCAACAGCAACAACAAGGACAGCAATGAGATCTCAGGTGGAGATATTGTCTGTCAAGTCATATAGATAGTAGTCCTATGTGTCGTCTCTGTACTCTCAGGTCCTCGGAGTTTTAAATGATTCAATCAGAGTTTTGGCTTAATGCCTCAAAGTTTTATACTGCCTGTGTATATTTGTTAACAGGGCAGTCAATGTTGTAATCCTTGAAAAGGAATTGTACAGGCTGTGTACTTGTGATCCAGGATGAAATGGAAACACTTTGGTTCTTGGTTAAAGAGTTTTCCTATGAATGAATCTCTTTGCAAATGGTTTTAATTTTTAGTGATTTTCAGTAATTACACTGCAAATGATTCGCTTCCGCATTAGTTAATCCTGTTTTTGCGAGACGGTCGCTACAATTAGTGGTATCAGAGCTCTAGGTTCGTTGAGTCTACAGAGACATAGGACTAAGCTGTTGAGTCTGTGTTAGTGTCCTCCAGTATACCCTATAATGATTTCTGCTTGTGCAGAGAAAGGGTAAAGTTTAAAATGACTAGAGAGCACAATGAACACATTGCTTAGGGCAATGTTGTTGCACCAAGAAGAGGTGCAAGGGATCATGCAAGAATAGAATGAGTGCCTGAGAATCCCCATTAAGACCTGATCATGATAGAGAATCCTATGATCATGCTCTTGTTGGGAAGATTAGGGCAACAGTAATGCATATGAGTGGACTGGATGCTAGGCTTACAACCTAGGTTATCAGTCCTTAATATAGAAAGCTTGAGCTTTAAATGAGTTCCGAAATGACTTAGTCATGTTGGAACAAGGGAAAATATGGAAAAGATTAACGTATAGCAAGAAAGTGGACTCTGCCATGAGTTCAGACAGATAATAAATATGTGATGGTAGTGCCCAAGAAGGGGCAATAAGCTGAGAAGTAGGGAATGGTCTCTATGATTCTAGAGACATTTGCCTAATGGTTTTAAACAGCCAAGTTTTTGGTACTAATAATGCAATAAATGCCTAGTGTACCAGGGAAGTAGCCACTAAGTAAGTGCAAAGGTCTTAACCTTTCACCTGTAAGATTCTATGGCTTAGTTTTTGCTTCAGTAATAAGACTAGTAAGACCATGATATGAGTACAAGGTATGTTATAAATGTGTACATGTTGAGTACACTAAACCCTTTTTGTTATAAAAAGGAGGATTGTTGATATTGTTTTCCCCATTGGTTGCTATATAGGGATGAAATGATGAGAACTAGAATTTGAATTCTGTTCAGTATTCTTTTAAATGCTCTATATTGATCTTACCTCCATGAAAGAGGAAGAGGTATAGAAGAGATGCCTGGATAAAATCCAGGGATGTTAAATCTTATGTTATGGTAATATGAAAAGAAAGGAATATGATAGCATGTAAGTGCATACTACTTGATCTTAGTACTTGTAAACCCTGATCAGGTGTACAACTATTGATGATAAAGTGAGTATGGAAACTCTTAGATTGATATCTTTTTTATTGCCCTGATCAAGCAATCATTCTGATACAATCTAAAGAGTATCATGAAATTGGAAATATGAGATGGATAAATGTATCATATCTTAAGAACAAGAAAGAAGGATCTGATAGGAATTCAGATCAGTATGTGTATATGAGGAAGTAAAAGTATGACCCTCATATGATGAGAAAGAGAACAAGGGAGGTGATCCCTGTTCTATAAAGTTGTAAATATGATAAAAGAAAGATGAGAATATAATGTGTTTTCAACACATGCGACTGATACCAAGGTAAGAGATTCTGGTATCTGAGAATTATCAGATGGTTTAGATTGGCTACCTGGAATGGTCAACTATGAAATCAGTCTGATTATATAAAATGATATGAACATCATATGTTAGGGGTTTATGCTTTGCATAAACATAACAACTAAATATGTCTTTAAGATAAGTTCTCATTTGACTCTATGAGAATATTGTGTGAAGGAACTTTGTGCTGATCAAAGTTCTATGATGTCTACATAACAATGAGGTGTTATGAAGAGACATGATGATATGATGAATGAATAATATATGTTCCCTTTATGAGGGATTTCGGGGACGAAATCCTTGTTAGGGGTTTATAATTTGTAACATCCCTGACCTGGGTTATGCTTTAACCCTAGGTGTTTTGATTAAGAAAGATGATTATATGCTTAATCTCATCTTGTGAAAAGTAATTAAGGCTCAAAAGGAACTTATCTTTCAATTTTGGTCCTGTTTGAACAATGTTAAAGCAATGTTTGCTTATTTTGGACTAAAGTGCAAATTACCCAAGTTGAGGGGTTAAATTGCAAATGTTGCATGATAAGATGTTCCTCTGATGTTGAGACATCATAAGAATGAATATGATTTAGTGGTATGGTTTCCACAAGCTTGGACACCAAGATTAAGCTTGTAAAGCAATCCTTGTGCATTAAAACCTAGTTTTGGAGTAAAGTGCAATTTACCCAAAATCTAGGGTTCAATATGCAAATTACCACTTCAATATGGTCCTTAATGTTTCTTGGCATCATGTAGAGCAAATAAAATGAGAGGGACTCCTCATTTGAATTAAGTTGTAGGAGAGAGAATCTTGACATTAAAATAATCAAGAATAATGCTTAATTGAAACCCTAATTCGATTTAGGGAAAAAATGAATAAAAATAATTGAAGGGCTTTCAACCAAAATGTTTTGGGTTGATTTTGAATAAGTATGGACGTTCCTTTAACAAGATAAGGAACGAAAATATCTTAAGTAGGTGAAATTCCACTCACCTTTTTATAAAGAAAAGTAATATCCACTCACATGTGGGATATTATATTATAAGCATTAAGGTGCTTAATTTGCTTTTCTTTAAATTGAGGATAATGAAGGAGAATTAAAGTCAAGGAAGGTGCCTCGTACCCAAGGTAGTTGAGGGGGAAGAGGCGGCCACTTTATTGGGATTAATTGGATTTTTATAAGGCATTTTCTCTCTCATCAATTTCCTTATAAAAGTGCCATTCCAAGCCCAAATCAAGGCCTTTTTCGGATTTTCTTCTTCCCCTTGCTTGCAAAACCGACCAAGGAGCTAGGGAGGAGCAGGGAGCACGTCCCCAACCTGTGGGTAAGCCCTTGACCTTCGTTCTCCATGATTTCATGGTGGAAATCGAAAATAAATTATGGATTCCTTCTTATTTCGATCTCCTCTTCAACCCTAGCCAACTTTTACAATCAAAAGCTTGAGGACGAGCCTAGGGGGAGTTGCAAGAGCTTCATCCACCATTAATGGCGTGAGCTTGGAGCTTTGGATCTCAATTGGAAGCGGGTTTTATAACTCAAACCCTTAAACATTGCTATTGCATCAATTATCTATGCTTTGTTGATTGATTTCTTCAATTTTATACACTTTGGTTTCTTTGCTGCAAATTCCATCAAGAACGGTTTCTGTTCTTGGGTGCACGAAGGAAGATGATGATGACATCATCATAAGCAAGCACCTCACCAAATATCTTGGGAGAAAACGATCTCAAAGGTTGGGACCAAACGGGTTCACCAAAATCGTTTGGTGACCAAACGGGTTGCAAACCGTTTGGTGGTCACCCAAGACCGTTTGGAGGTCTAGGGTTGAGTATGGTTATGTGTTTGAAGGCCTAAAGGTACCAAGTTGATCTGCAATAAATTACTGAATTGGTGAGCACTTCAATGATCCAAACCCTACTTGGATGGCTTGGTTTTGAGTGATATGATGGGAAAACGGTCTCAAGACCGTTTGGAGGTCATCCAAACGACCTCAAGACCGTTTGGGGTCAGGTCATACCCAATTTAGATGATGGTTCAATGGTTTCAAAGCAACTAGTCTTACATTGATTAGTGTTGTTGAATCATCGATTCGAAACCCTAATTCAATTGAATCAAACCCTAATTGATGACCAATTGAGGGTCAAATCAGTTGAAGGTTGACCTATTAAACTCAATTGAAGTATGAGTATAGGTCCAATTGATGATTGGTTCCATGAATTCAATGATTGAAGGAATCAACATTGGAAACCCTAATTCAATTGGATTCCTTATGTAATGGAGGTTCAATGTGATTGAATCTCTTGAGAATTAAGATGATGAATGTTCTATTGATCCAATGATGATTAGTAATGATAATCAAAGAAGGTACAAAGATTGAAACCCTAATAGTACCTAAGTTATTAATGCCAATTAAGGGATGAATCCCTAATTGCTTATAGGATCAATGACTTGATACACTATGATAATCATAGTTGTATGTACTCGATTGAAGGGTTGATATGACATAATCAAGTTGACAAGTTGATAGCATGAATTCATACATGAATATGATTCATGTGGTGATTAAGGGTTATGATCCTTAAGCAAAGAGATCATGAAACCCTAAACATGAACATAAACCCTAATTGACAGGGTTATTGAACTCAACCCTAGTGGAGGGTGATTCCATGTGAAACCCTAGTTTAGGGTGATTCCATGAGAAACCCTAGTTGAGGGTGATTCTATGTAAAACCCAAATTAAGGTTGAATACATATGAAATCCCTATTTTAGATGATGGCAACTGTGGTAATGTAACACGGTCATGGTGATTTCACTTTGCACGGCCGTGCAAAGTAGCACGGCCGTGGTGGCTTCCCCTCGTACAGCCGTTCTTGGTTACACGGCCGTGGTGCTATATGCTTGACTTAGAGTTGATTCGAAAGTGACCTAACATGGTCGTTTTGTTAATTCCCAACTTAAGGATGAGAGATAAACTCA
The DNA here is from genome assembly GCA_963693085.1 of Alisma plantago-aquatica. Classification (NCBI taxonomy): domain Eukaryota; kingdom Viridiplantae; phylum Streptophyta; class Magnoliopsida; order Alismatales; family Alismataceae; genus Alisma; species Alisma plantago-aquatica. Next base: position 813,262,701 of record OY856413.1, read on the forward strand.
TACCTTGTGATGATAATCATTTAATGATACATGATGAGAGTAATAAGTATGAATGAATACTTATGATATCAATGAATGCTTCCAGAGGAGGGTAGCAATGAATTAGGGTTGGAGTGATAATACAAATATGAAACCCTAATTGATAAGAAAGGAAAATCCTAACCCTAGCTTTGGGTAAAAGGATGAAAAGCCCCAATTGATGGTAAACCCTAACCCTGGTAAGGGAATAGTGGTGTTACCCTATATTGCATGATGTGTTGTGAACTTGATAAGTTTATTATCATGTGTGACAATCATGCAGGTCTCATGGGTGATGATCATAGCCAGGTATGAGCTATGATGTCTAATTGATAAGAGTTGATTGGCCATATGTGCCATTATGTTTTTGTTATTTAGAAAGAAGTAACAAAATTAGTATGGGCTTGTAAGCCTTGTGAATAAAGTTGTTGCCTAGTGAGAGGTGACAAGATGTGAATGGCCTTGTGAGCCATGTGAATAAAGTTGTTGCCTAGTGAGAGGTGACAAGATGTGAATGGCCTTGTGAGCCATGTGAATAAAGTTGTTGCCTAGTGAGAGATGACAAGATGTGAATGGCTTCTGAGCCATGTGAATAAGTATCTGATGAAAGTGGTACATGTCTCTTTATAGCATTTGTCTAAATAAAATATGTTTGAGAACTTGACTGATGCTAAAAGAGTATGATAATGTACTTAATTAATCAAGTGAAATCTATTCATGTAGTGCTCTGACCATAGATCCATCATCGTCAGGAATAGGTGATGGTGAAACAGGTTGCTCAGCGGCATATCCTGGATTTCGTATATTTTTGAATATATGGGGGTCAATGGGAGAAAATATCCTTACGTCCTCTTGAAGTGATTGTGAGGAGGTAAACAAGAAACCTCTCAAATCCTTCATGAATAGGTCGGGATAGATGTATCACTAATCTCCCGATGATTGGGCCAGATGTTGTACACATCCCCCAATGTTTTGTCGGGTCGATGGAGATAAACATGAAATCTCTCGATTGCCGACGAGAGTGCAGTTGACGCTGTAACTCTGTAGCGAAGTTTCCAGTATACCCTGGAAAGCTACGTTAGCAGAGACACGAGATGTCTTGCATTTTGTCTCGCACTGACCGAGACGTGGGAGGTCTTGGAAGCCGGCTCTTCCCTAGACCTATGTATGGTACCGGTTTTGACTTCGCAGTGGCCGATTGGAGTATGAGCGGTATACCTCATCTCCTCAGAGCTTAAATATGATTGTAAAATGTAATCAGCCATATAGCATGTTTGCTTAAGGATTGAATACGGAGATTCATTGGCTGATGTTGCATTTCTTTGTGCATTCCTTAGCAGATAAATGTTATTTATGTCTCTTTATATTCTCTGCAAAGTAGACAGATGAATTACTTATCTACCATGGGTAGATGCAATGCTCTCCTTGAGAATAGGAGATTATCTTATTTTGTTCTATGATGAATAATTCTGCCTGATATGGTAAAAGTAACCCCTACTCAGTTTTAATTTGATAAACTGCAATAACAATGTTTTTGGCGGAGAGTTATATCTCTCGCTGGGGCAATTTTTCAATTGTCTCACCCCCGTGGGAAAACATTTTTAGGTATGCATGGAAGGCAAGGCAGGAAATCCCTAGAACAGAGATGAGCAGAAGCAACAGCAACAACAAGGACAACAATGAGATCTCAGGTGGAGATATTGTCTGTCAAGTCATATAGATAGTAGTCCTATGTGTCGTCTCTGTACTCTCAGGTCCTCAGAGTTTTAAATGATTCAATCGGAGTTTTGGCTTAATGCCTCAAAGTTTTATACTGCCTGTGTATATTTGTTAATAGGGCAGTCAATGTTGTAATCCTTAAAAAGGAATTGTACAGGCTGTGTACTTGTGATCCATGATGAAATGGAAACACTTTGGTTCTTGGTTAAAGAGTTTTCCTATGAATGGATCTCTTTGCAAATGGTTTTAATTTTTAGTGATTTTCAGTAATTACGCTGCAAATGATTCGCTTCCGCATTAGTTAATCTTGTTTTCGCGAGACGGTCGCTACACATAGTGTGACGCCCGACACACAAAGAGACAAGAACCAGGGGTGACGCTCAACACAACCACAACTTCATGTCGACCCAAGCTCTAGACCAAGAGGGGTATCGGGCGACACCAACCCCAGGCCATGTCATCCAATATACAACCCGACAGAGTCACCAACAACCTCAAGCACAAGGGCACCAAAACCCTAAAGGATCAAGAAGATGGCTCACCTCTCAACTTAGACGAGAGAGGGGTCTTGCCAAGCTTCTTAACACCAATCGGGCAACACAAGGTACAACCACAACCAAGGTCCACAACCACCACAAAGCTCACCTTTCTAGTCCATGGTGAGAGGAGGGTGTTGCTCAAGCCACTGGAACAGAAGCTCACCTCTCAACTTAATCGAGAGAGGGGTATTGCCCATATTACTAGGACTCAAGCTCACTCCTCTAGACCTAGGAGAGAAAGGGGTATTGCTCACCAAGAAACCCTACAACATAGGTTCGGCCAATAAGGAACAACTAAACAAGAAACTAAACTAGAAGCATGCATAGCCGATATGATCATAAGAAACATATAAGAACATGAAAGAAGGTAGTATAGTTAGGGTTAGGAGTTATGTAACCCGCCTCAAGCAAGCTCCAAGCTCCTAGCTCCAAGCACCACCACAAGAAGAGAGCAAGGCACTCTAGGGCACGACCACCACTAGAGGAAGAAGGAGACTCCAAGAAGGACCAGCCACCAAGCTAGCAAAAGAAGAGGATGTATCGTGCACCAAGCAGAAGGGAGACTAAGGAACTGAAGGGATCCTTAGCAAGGGAAAGGAAACACATATATAGGAGGGGATGGAGGAGAAACCAAGGTAGAACAAAGCAAGGTGTCACCCACCTAGGGACACTTGTCCATGGGCAATGCCACCACTCTAGCATGCCCTAAACACGTCCAAGGCCATTGCCACATGCAAGCACCAAGCACCAAGTGTCCACTAGTGGTGACACAAACAAGGTCAAAGAAGGTCAAAGGGGTCCATGGGCGACACACCTCCATGCCACCATGGCCGACACACCACAGGCCGACACCCACCCTGGGCGACACAACTCTGGCCGACACAAGCATGGCCGACACAAGGCTCACTTGCCCGACACAAAGGCCAAACAAGGCAAAGGCAAGCACCACAAGGCCCAACAAGCTCAACCAAGCCCAAGGCAGCTCAAGCAACAAGCCCAAACCTTCCTCTCAACACAAGAGGAGGCAAGAAGAGGGAGGAACACCTCACAAGGTGACAAACTTGCCCACAAACCCTAGACTTGGGTTAATTGTAGGTAGCACCTCCAGCTCTCAACAAAGCACAACCAAACCCTTATCACCACCAAAGGTGATTAGCAAGCAACTAAGCATCAGGTTTAAGAAAAGCAAACAGGATAAGCCCTAAATGGAGGTCATGGTCCTTACAAACTAACCCCCTACAAAGGGATTTCGTCCCCAAAATCTGAAGAGAAAAGTGAGGGATATTTTTTTCTCATCTCTTCCTCAAGCTCCCACGTGGCTTCCTCAATGCCACGATGATGCCAAAGAACCTTCACAAGAACCAGGTACTTCCTCTTTAGCTTCTTAACTCTTATGTCAAGGATCGCCACAGGACCTTCCTCGTAGGTCACATCTTCATCAAGCTCAACTTCAACTGGTTGTATCACTGTTCCCGAATCTGGATGACTTTTCTTCAGCATACTGACATGGAACACTGGATGTAACCTGTGCAACTCTGGCGGCAGCTCCAACTCATAAGCTACCTTGCCCACTCGTGCTATGACCGGGTATGGACCCATATATCTGGGTGCGAGCTTACCCTTCCGGCCAAACCTTAGCACACCTTTCCACAGCGAGACTTTAAGATACACTTTGTCTCCTACCTGGAACTCCAAAGGTCGTCGGCAATTGTCTGCGTAAGAATTTTGCCTGTTTTGTGCCGCTTTCAACTGTTGTTGTATCACCTTGATCTTCTCTGTTGTCTGATGTACTAACTCAGGACCCAAAAGCTGATATTCACCAGACTCATACCAACACAACGGAGATCTGCACTTCCTGCCATATAAGGCCTCATAAGGAGCCATGTCAATGCTCCGCTGATAACTATTGTTGTAGGCAAACTCTATCAAACTGAGATGTACATCCCAACTGCCTAGGAACTACAAAACACAAGCTCGAAGGAGATCCTCTAGAATCTGAATAGTTCTCTCAGACTGTCCATCTGTCTGTGGATGGAAGGCGGTACTGAACCTTAACTGTGTTCCCAACGCCTTATGCAACTGTTCCCAGAAATGTCTCATGAACTACGGACCTCTGTCAGAAACTATCGTCGCTGGCACACCATGCAGACATACTATCTCATCCACATATACTTGAGCGAACTTCTCGGATGTACACGTTGTCTTTACTGGTAAGAAATGGGCAGACTTTGTCAATTGGTCCACTATTACCCAAATGGAATCATGATTCCTAGTTGTCCTGGGTAGACCAACTACGAAATCCATGGTTATATGATCCCATTTCCACTACGGTATCGACAGGGGTTGCAACGTACCTGCCGGCTTTTGATGTTCAGCCTTGACTTGTTGACATACCGCACATCTAGCCACAAACTCAGCAACATCTTTCTTCAAACTGGGCCACCAATACAAGTCCTTCAGATTATGATACATCTTGGTGACACCTGGATGCATAGCATACATCTACGTGTGCCCTTCTTCGAGCACTAGCCTTCTCAGATCATCTGCATCGGGGACCACCATCCTATCTCGGTAGCATACTAGTCCATCCTCGGACTCATGGAACCCATCATGCTTTTCGCTGCCAAACTCTGATCTGATCAACTGTACTATATCATCTGTTTGTTGTGCATCTTTGACATGCTGTTACAGCGTAGGATTAACTTGCATCTGTGCCAAAAGTCTAGCTAACAAGGAAACTTGCATCTGCACATTCATCTGTCGCAAGGAAACAAACATATCCCGTCTATAGCATATTAGGGAACTCAACTGTGCCTTCTTTGAGGAAAGAGAAGAAGACTTTCGGCTAAGCACATCAGCTACCACATTCACCTTACCAGGATGATACTCGATGGTGCAGTCGTAATCATTGATTAACTCCATCCATCGACGTTGTCGCATGTTTAACTCGTGCTGTGAAAAGATGTACTTCAGATTCTTATGATCCGTAAAGATCTGACACACTTCCCCGTAAAGATAGTGTCTCTAAATCTTTAACGCATGAACCACTGCTGCTAATTCCAAATCATGAGTCAGATAGTTCTCCTCGTGTTTCTTAAGCTGTCACGAAATGAAAGAAAACACATGATCTTCCTGCATTAGCACACAACCTAAACCTTTCTTGGAAGCATCGCAGAAAACAACATAGCCCTTTCCAGGCTATGGCAGCACTAGCACTGGAGCACTAGTCAGCTTCTCCTTCAAACTTTGGAAAGCTTGCTGGTAACGATCATCCCAGACAAAAGGTACATTCTTTCTAGTCAACTTCGTCATCGACAACGCAATCACACTGAAGTCCTTGATATACCTCCTGTAGTAACCTGCCAAACCCAGGAAACTACGAACTTTGGTCGGCGTCTTTGGTTGTTCCTACTCTGCAACAGACTCTACCTTCTTCGGGTCCGCTTTGACTCCTTCAGCAGCTATCACATGACCTAAGAAAGTCACTTCTTCTAACCAGAACTCGCACTTACTGAACTTGGCATACAGTTGATGTTGGCGAAGAAGAGTCAACGCTAGTCAAAGATGTCACTCATGCTCTTTCCTGTCTCGACTATAGATCAAGATGTCATCTATAAAGACTACAACAAACTGATCTAGAAATGGATGGAACACTCTGTTCATCAAATCCATGAAAGCAGCAGGTGCATTGGTTAGCCCGAATGGCATAACCACGAACTCAAAGTGACCATACCTTGTCCTAAAAGCTGACTTTGGTATGTCATATGCCTTAATCCTCAACTAATGATATCTGGACCGTAGATCAATCTTTGAAAACACTGTAGCACCACACAACTGATCGAACAGATCATCTATTCTCGGCAACGGGTACTTGTTTTTTATCGTAACCTTTTTCAACTATCGGTAATCTATACATAACCGCATCGATCCATCCTTCTTCTTGACGAACAGCACTGGAGCACCCCAAGGCAACGTACTCGGTCGGATGAAACCTTTCTCCAATAACTCTTGCAACTACTTCTTAAGCTCTGACATCTCGACTGGAGCCATCCTATATGGTGTCTGTGCAACTGGTTGTGTTCCTGGAACCAAATTGATCTCAAAATCAATCTCTCGGGGTGGAGGGACACCGGTGAACTCATCAGGAAACACATCCGCAAACTCTCGGACAACCGACACCTCCTCCAGGCTGGAACCTTTCGCCTTGGTATCCACAACGGTATCCACCACGTGATCTAAGAACGCCTCACATCCTTGTCGTAGCATCTTCTCTGCCACCATGGCTGATACCAGACACGTCGGAAGAATCTTCCTATCTCCTTGGAAGATCCACATCTCTCCGTCATCATCAAACACTGCATGCTTGGAACCACAGTCCAAAACAACCCTATACTTTTCTAACATATCCATCCCAAAGATCACATTGAAACTGTGCATGTCAAGTGGTATAAGATCCACTTGTATACGGTGTCTCGAGCAAGATAAGACACAAGAGGGACACTCTTCTCGAAGCATCGAGGAACCATCAAGAGGGGTTTCTAACAACAAACTATCCTTCTTACAACTAACATGTAAACGACAATTTTCAAGCAGACTATAGGCGATAAAAGAGTGTGTAGCACCCGGGTCAACCAGAACAGATATAAAGCAAGAAGAAGACATATCAGAATGAAATAACTTCATCTGACCTGTCACCACTCGCGGGTTTACTATCGCATCCGGCTGACTCATGGCATAGAATCGAGCCGTTGCTTGCTGTCCACGTCCTTTGCTTCCTTGAGCAGACGATCCTGCTTGCGATGCTTGACCGCATCCTCACCCTCTGATACTACTGGGCTGTTGTCTATCTGACCCTTGATGATTCTGCCTCGGTTGCTGCGTCACTTCAACATCTCTATTTGGGCAGTTTGACCTCCAATGCCTGATCTGACCACATAGATGGCATGACTGGTCTCACTGTTGTGGCCTAGATGGCACTGTCACTGCCACAGAAGTTGTACTATGTGCCTTCGATGGTGAAGAAACATAACCTCTTCCCTTACTTGGAGACCACTACGATGGTACACTGGAACCTCTCATCACTAACGGTGCTGAAAACTTGGGATTCTTGAAGCCACCAAACCTCTGTCCCTGGAACTGAGCAGGCCTCTTCTTAGACATGGATTCTCTTTTCTCCCTTACTGATCGTTCAATCCTCCGGACAGATTCCACAAACATAGCAAACCGCTCTCTGTTCTCCAACGTGGAAACATGTGTTGTCAGCTCAGTACTTAAACCTTTCTCGAAACGTCTGATCTACTCTTCATCTATTGTTGCCATGTGAGGACAAAACCTCAACAGATCCATGAACTTGGCCTCGTACTCGGTGATATTCATCGTTCCTTGGCGCAAGCGTTCAAACTGATTGATCTTCTCATCCAGATACATCTTCAGAAAGTATCTACTGACGAACTCGCGCCGAAAAACCTCCCAAGCGATCACCTCACCAAGTCACTTCTCCTCCTCGATGGTCCACCAGTGACCAGCACTACCTTTCATAAGGTAGACATCGTGCTTTACTTTGTTTTCTTCGGGGATGTCGAGGATCCAGAAAGCCTTCTCAAGACTTGTCAGCCACAGATCTACATCCGCTGGATCATCCGTCCCAGCATAATCCGAAGCTCCGACTCAGCGAAGCCGCTCAAAGGTCTTCCCAATACCCGATGTTTCACCATGGGGAGTCTGTGCTCTCGGCGGAGGCACTGGAAATCTCTCTACCATGAGATTCATCGTAGCCATCATCTGCCCCATAAGATGTTGATAGGCAGGGTGTTCAAGAATGGCTAGGTCAGGTTGGGGGACCTCAGGCACTCGATCTTCATGTGCCTGACCTATGGCTCCATCAACTGATGCAGCATCGCTGTTCTCGACAGCATGTTCTTCATGGTTTCCAGACATCTTGGCTTTTCTTCCGCTGAGGGTAAAAGGTAGTTGTAAGAAAATCTGGAAAACTCACAAGAACAGACACAACCTAGTCCTAAATCCCTGTAGACTCAGTGAACCTAGAGCTCTGATACCAAAACTTGTGGCAACACATCCCACTATCACACAGACAGCGAGGTGTTATGTGAAAACGTGCGGAAATCACCATAACCACAGATTACCAAAAACACGGGTTAATTAAAACCGATTTCGAAAAGCGGATAAACTAGGAACTATTACATTCAAGTCCTCTTCCTACAAGAAAACATGTGATATAAACATATACAAAATCTTGACACATATCCACAGCTTAGGAGTTTAGTTGTCCTATCATCACATGAGTTCATCACCTGATATAAATACATAACGGCCCACATCCGGCCAGTAGTAGGATATACAACCCATCAACAGCTATACATCGTGAAACAACGTCAAAACTCTCATAAGGACCTGAGAGTACATGGATGACTCTAAGACTCTGCCACAAAATGACCAAAATGGCAGCATGTCCATCTCTTGCCTTCTACTGCTCGTCTTGCTGCTCGGCCGCAACTCTGCGACCATCACCACGTCTAGCTCGAACACCTAAAAACTAGCGGGGTGAGACACACAGTCCCAGCGAGAAACATAACTCCCCGCCAAAACTATAAAACCAAAGGGAGATAAAGCAACAGCAGTAGATAACTGATACGAGGTATAAAAAAAGCCGTTTATGAAGTAAATCTTGTTCATATCATCGGCTGACCAAGATGTACGGATGGCATACCACCAATTATCTCTTTATGGAACATGATTGACAAGATGAGATTTATTAGGTCTTACTACATAACATGAGGAACGTATAAGCAACTGCATGTATAACGAGATTAACTACACAAGCAAGCCCTCAATCAATGTTCCGTATTTTACCTTAAGCAGTAAATACTATACGGCTGGATTACATATTATTATTATGCCCTAAGGAAGTGAGCCGTACCGCTCAAATCCAACCATCGGTTGCGAAACCCAAGCCGATGCCATACAAGGTCAATGGAAGAGCCGGACTCCACGACCTCCCATCTCGTGGTCAGTGCACAAGTACAACACAAGCAGGACCACAGTCTCATGCTTAAGTGGCCTCAGCCACAGGGTCAGACTACCCTCTGCCTAGCCTGCCTCAGTACAGGTATCGACGCTAGTGAAACTGAGCCACGAGCCGATTCACTATGCTCTGAGCCATGAATGCATTCATGCTCCCATATCACATATCCTGAGCCATGGGCCTGTTCACCATGCTCTTCATATATTGAGCTACGGGTCTGAATCCGCACTCTGGAGTCTACAACCGAAGTTGCACTCATACCTCCTCATTTTCGGCTAGGAGAAACCACACATATTCAACAATATGCGCTTCTAGGTTAACCCGCAGGAGAACCTGTTTCACTATCACCAACTCCTGACGATGATGGATCTATGGCCAGGGCAAACTACATGATATGTTCCACTGTGATTAGTTAGTATATTTTAAGTGGATTGTAATATTCAACCAAGTTGTATAACATGTAACTATAACAAGAATAAACAACATGAAACTCAACATCATGCTTTTACTATAATCAACATCATCCTGATCCATCACAAGGATCTAACATTACATGTTATCACTTGGCCTCTTGCCAATCATCTAGATCCATCACAAGGATCATCACATTGCCATGGGATCTCAATCCCTTATCATATAGTGTCACTGCCTCTCAAGGCTTACATCATCACCATGGGATGAAAATCCCAACACTTTAGCCAAACTCAGGTCCTTAGACCAAAACACATCAAGTAGGTTATCTCAGCATCAAGAGTGATTATTAAAGTAGTGTTACTCAAACATATATACCTCATAGCCCTTTTTCTGGCTATGCATCACATGCATGGTTAGTATGCACAATCATCATAGACTAAAAAAAACATCATATTATCAACATGGGGTGACATTGATGCTTATGTGCTTTTATCAATCATGCCTCAACTTGTGACCATAGACATAGGTCATATCATTATGCAAAGCATCTTATATGTTTACCATTTCCTTAGCATTATACAGGTGATTCAAGATGATTATAAGCAGATGTAATGTCATGTCAAGTTACATAGATATGAGCTACCATTTTAGTTATTAGCAAGCATATCAAGGGTTACTATTGTCAACCAAACGTGACAGCAAGAACAACATCTAACATATCGATTTTCCATAAGGAACAAGACCCTCACTTAAAGTACCCTTTACCCTCACCAGAGGTGGTATCGGGCAGGGCACTCTCCCTTATCGCCCGACACTCAAACGCTTACCAGTACATATCAGCCAAACCAACTAGCAAGGATAACGGCTGTCGCACACCTCAAGCAACGTTGTGTCATGTAAACACAGAGTGTCCTGCAACTGCACGTCATGCATCAGGGGACTAAGCATACCGTGCACCCACATGTGTCGTGCATTGTGGTATCGTGTAAGGCTCCGTCGGTCATCACCAAGCGTGCAACTCATCTACAGAACATACCATACGACAGTGTGTCGTGCACCAAGGTGTATCGTGCATCTATGTGCAACGGCTAAGGACACTGGGTGACAATCCGTCGGGCATCACCTCACAACTAGGAACACGCTTAAGGAAAGTGACTCTAACGGGTGACAAAGGGACCGATCGGGCAACAAGGCGAAGACTTGGTGCAATGCCCGTCACAAGGCCAGGTCGCAATGCCAAAACGTCTGAGGGTAACAGCACCAAGCCACCAATTGAGTCAAGTGTATCGGGCAGGGCATTCACCACAGTGCGATGCCCGACACACAAAGAGACAAGAACCAGGGGTGACACTCAACACAACCACAACTTCATGTCAACCCAAGCTCTAGACCAAGAGGGGTATCAGGCGAAACCAACCCCAGGCCATGTCGTCCAAGATACAACCCGACAGGGTCACCACCAACCTCAAGCACAAGGGCACCAAAACCCTAAAGGTTCAAGAAGATGGCTCACCTCTCAACTTAGACGAGAGAGGGGTCTTGCCAAGCTTCTTAACACCAATCGGGAAACACAAGGTACAACCACAACCAAGGTCCACAATCACCACAAATCTCACCTTTCAAGTCCATGGTGAGAGGAGGGTGTTGCTCAAGCCACTAGAACACAAGCTCACCTCTCAACTTAATCGAGAGAGGGGTATTGACCATATTACTAGGACTCGAGCTCACTCCTCTATAACTAGGAGAGAAAGGGGTATTGCTCACCAAGAAACCCTACAACATAGGTTCGGCCAACAAGGAACAACTAAACAAGAAACTAAACTAGCAGCATGCATAGCCGATATGATCATAAGCAACATATAAGAACATGAAAGAATGTAGTATAGTTAGGGTTAGGAGTTATGTAACCCGCCTCAAGCAAGCTCCTAGCTCCTAGCTCCAAGAACCACCACAAGAAGAGAGCAAGGCACTCTAGGGTTCGACCACCACTAGAGGAAGAAGGAGACTCCAAGAAGGATCGGCCACCAAGCTAGCAAAAGAAGAGGATGTATCATGCACCAAGGAGAAGGGAGACTAAGGAACTAAAGGGATCCTTAGTAAGGGAAAGGAAACACATATATAGGAGGGGATGGAGGAGAAACCAAGGTAGAATAAAGCAAGGTGTCGCCCACCTAGGGACACTTGTCCATGGGCAATGCCACCACTCTAGCATACCCTAAACACATGTCCAAGGCCATTGCCACATGCAAGCACCAAGCACCAAGTGTCCACTAGTGGTGACACAAACGAGGTCAAAGAAGGTCAAAGGGGTCCATGGGCGACACACCTCCATGCCACCATGGTCGACACACCACAGGCCGAAACCCACCCTGGGTGACACAACTCTGGCCAACACAAGCATGGCCGACACAAGGCTCACTTGCCCGACATAAAGGCCAAACAAGGCAAAGGCAAGCACCACAAGGCCCAACAAGCTCAACCAAGCCCAAGGCAGCTCAAGCAATGAGCCCAAACCTTCCTCTCAACACAAGAGGATGCAAGGAGAGGGAGGAACACCTCACAAGGTGACAAACTTACCCACAAACCCTAGACTTGGGTTAATTGTAGGTAGCACCTCTAGCTCTCAACAAAGCACAACCAAACCCTAATCACCACCAAAGGTGATTAGCAAGCAACTAAGCATCAGGGTTAAGCAAAGCAAATAGGATAAGACCTAAATGGAGGTCAGGGTCCTTACAGATATACTCCTTGTTAACTGAGTCAAAATCCTTAGAAAATTTGAGCAAGAAAAGATTTTGAGAGGCAGGACAACTGAAGGAATTTAAAACTTCATTTGCAATAAGAACAACACCTCCAATTTCCCTATCTTTAACAAATGCAGCTTGTCTTTGTAATGATTTTTTGTTTGATGTTACATAAAGAGATGGAACCAAACTCTTTAATAGAATAATCTTTATTAACTTTGAAGATAATCACTATAAAAGACTTGTTGCATTCTTTGATGATTTTGGAATTGTCAAAAAATCAAGATAAATGGTGATCACTTTTTTACCAACAATATTCCCACAATTACAAAGAAAATGGATTTGAAACCATTTGGCTCAGGGGCCTTGTTATCATTCATATTTTTAATCACCTCTAGTACTTGATTTGTCATAACCCATCTCCTCATAGATAAGGCTCGGCCGCCATTAAGTTTAGGCATGATCCATTTATCATTCTAGATCAACTCAGTAGCATTATAAGTATTAAAACCATTCTCATAACAGGAAGTGATAACCTTGGGGTCAGAATAAAATTCACCATCAATATTTAGATTATAGAGAGTATTCTTCATTCTCCTTGTTTTGAGAGAAGCACAAAAGAAATGGGAGTTTTTTTTTCCATCCTTAAGCCATTGGACACGAGACTTCTGTCTAAGGAAAATTTCATCATCATTAGTAACAGATAAGGCTTCCTTCCTTGATTTGTTAGATTTTAGTGTGAATACCAGGATCATTAGTATTATTATTTGCAATAGGCTGCATAACCATAGCGTGTGCTTCAATGATATTGTAACTAGAGTAAAAGTTATCGACATGATATTTATTCCCTTTGCTAAGATCAATTTTAACCAAGTAAAGCTTCCTATAAAGATCGTACATAGGGGGTCCTTGACACTAATGTTCCAGACCGACTTGACAACTTCCTTAAAACTAGGATGAGAAATCTAGCAATTGATGAATCTAAAGGGAGCTACCTTTTTGTTGCCTTTGATTAAATGTACCTTGTGGCCACTCATAAGGTTTGAGATAGATTCAACCCAGGAATTAAGGAACCTATTCAGAATGTCAATGATATAGAAAAAATGATCAATCTTCAAAAAGGTGTTGTTGTCATTTTCACTTTTACTATCCCAAGTACAATAGGGACCCTTCAAGGACTCCCAATAGATCCATGACATTTATAGCATTTTTGAACCCATTCATACTAGCTTTCATAGAGTATTCTTTTTGAAGTTTTTTCACATGATAGGAAAACATCATTACAATCTCCCACTATACACCATTCCTTAGCAATAGTTTTAGAGATATCAATCAATCCCTTCCACAGATGACCTCTATCAGAATCATCATTTTCACTATAAAAAATAGTCTAATGAATACAGTGATCTCCATAAGAAATATTAAAATGGATGAATTGGTCGTTATGCAGAACTTTAGTTTTCTGAATGACATGATTCTCACATAGAATTGCAATTCAAGTGTATGTATAGAGTTATCAATAAATGTTACATTTAACCACATAGAATCAATGTATGAAGCTAGCTTATTTTTATTGAATCTGGATTTAATAAGAATAAAAATATCAATATATGTTACCTCCTCAACTCCTTTTGAATGCAATGGATCTTATTGTGAGATCCCCTCACATTCCAGGACATAATGGAAAAGGGTATATCCATTGGGATAACGAGTTTTACCTCTATCCTCCTCCCCTATGTGAACTGCATCACCTTCATCTTCCTGATACTGTAGAGAAAACGTATTAGGTGATAGCTCAATCAGTCTTACTGGGACATTTGTATTCATCTGATAGCTTTTTGTGAAGCATTTAGGTGGGATCTTTGATTTGTGCATTGTATTGCATTCAAGTGTAGTGCCTTGTGAAGGTGTGTTTGTATTCTTATCAGTTGGACATGAGTTGTGCACTTTGAACTTTGAGAAAGAATCCTGGATCCTAGAACACATGTTTTAACCTGAGGAGTATCAATAGAAATAGCAGCTTCACTGACCACATCAACAACTTCATTGATCACACCAACATTATTTCTACCATCCACATTATACGTAACATATTATACAACTTTGGTTTCCAAGCCATGCTACTATCTTGATTGAGGATATTCTTTCAATTCCCAACATTATTCATAGAAACACCCTCGCAACACAAGGAAGACACATTACCAAAGTTTCCACACACTAAGAATCTTTTTGGTTCCCATTCTTATTCAAAGCTAATCACATATGAGATTCCATCCTCACTGTTGATTTCTAATTACTTTGGATAACTAAACTCCAAAAGAACTAGAACCTACATTCTTGTGAACTCCATTCACTTGTAGGTTAGCGTAAGGTTGTCTATTCAGACATGCTTCCCTAGAACTAAGACAATGTAGAAGAACATCTCATCTCCTAGATCTCTAAAGGAAGATTGTGAACTTTTAGCCATATAGGGATCTCCTTCAGCTTCAGTTTCTTCATTTGGCCCCCTTTCCCAGATCTTGATGCCACAAACAACATGCCTCCTTTCAAGTCCATCTCCATATCTTCAACATTTGAAAATAGAATTAGGAAAAAGCCATTTCCCCTAGATATGGCCTTAATCAAGCCTTTGACCTTCCAAACCTAAGTAAGATGAGTGATGATGGTTTCCCAATGAGGTTTAAGGCCTATGATATAACTCACATCTACTCTACTCCATTTCTCCTTGTTTCTACCAAAAATATGCTTAGGATAGATTAGTTTACTGTCCTTGAGATTAAGTTGTGTTTTCTTGAGGTTGCCTAAGACATATGTCTCTCCTAAATTCAAAAGATTTGCCCAGGTTTCACTAACTTGACCACAGAGACCGAAGTAGGAATGAAATTTCCTTTTTGGATTCCACTTCCCTCTGTGTAGTGGATAACACTAGAAGATATAGGTTTTGAAGTTATCGTCTCTCTTCCTATCACTCTGCCATCTGACTCACTAATCCTCATTCCTATCTTATTCTCCACTGAGACAGAAGCTGGAATGGACCATTCTCTGCTACTCTCTGTGCTGGAAGGTCTAGGTTTTGTGGCGATTACAAATGGCTTCACCATCATCTTGTCAGTTCCTCCATCGATCACCCCGTAGGTCACCCTATTGGTAGCCATACTCAACTTTTCACGCACCATTCCTTCTGAAAGATAACATCTTATTTATGAAAAATATGAAAGGTCACAACAAAGTTTGACATTTACATGAAAGTAAGAGTTATCGCTTAATATACAACAACTATAATTTATAACAATCTGATCTCTTTACTTATTCTCCATTCTCTGAACCCAAAGGAAGGATAATAGACCATATAACTAAATAGATACTCCTCTCAATGCCTCAACTAATTTGTTCTTGATGAAAGCAAGCTTTTGACTCCTACAAAGCTAGAGTTCTTGCATGAAAAATGATTTAGTAGATTGTATGAGATATTCTCTTAGTGCATAGAAAATCAATAAGAAACCAGAATAGTTCTGATGTATGCAATATTGAAAAACTTAAATACATGAGAACTCAAGCATATTAATTAAAATTCTAAACCATCCAACATGGCAGTACTTCTGAAAATAATTGCAATAAATATAACCAATTCTAATTGTTAAATCCTTTGTTACATTTTATTATGACTTGGACCCACATGAAGTGTTCCACAATATGAGGAAGAATCACAACAAGCTACAATATCACTACACAAGATGTAACAACCCCGCCTCCCGGTAACCCCAAATTAAGGGAGACCAAAAGGTCAGAGCCGTTATGCCAATTAACATGATCAATGGTTCGACAAATAATCAATAATAATTACAAAATTCTACCAAGAATATACTAAAAAGCTAGAATAAAATAAAACTTTGCATACCTTTTAAAAACTTGGATATCTAACTTCTATCCATATATGGAATCTATTCTAACTAATCCTCCTTGTACTTTATTTCTTATTTTCACAATATGCCACTTTACTGTTTGTCCTTTTTAATGTTGTACCTAAAATGCCGACAAACAAAATGTCAGTCAACATAAATGAATATGCTGGTATGTGGGGGAAACAATAATCGTGCAATTAACTGTAACAACATATTGCAAGCAATTATGGTTTAGCAAGCAAACTTTACATCTTAAACATAACTACTCAATCCATACATATCCTAACCTCTGCGATGTCCCTGCAGTGGACCTAGATACTACCTCTCATATGGTAGATCCCTATTAACCCCGCATGATCCTACCTAATAGGTAGATCAATACCTGGGGTTGATGAGTCACATGGCACTACCCATAGGTAGCCCAATCCCTAACTCATGATATGCTAAAGAGTCACATGGCACTACCCATAGGTAGCCCAATCACTAACTCATGAGAACCTGATGGTCCTACCTATCAAGTAGACCATGTACTAGGTTACCCCTTTTCATCATTAACAAAGCCATAGAGGAGGACCATGATCTGATCTAGTCATGTATACATATTTATGGTGATAATCATAGTCACTTTATAGTAGCATGAGATAATAGTCATCCAAGCAGTTATTTTCAAGCAACCGATAAAACATCCGGGAATCACCGTGAAAATAAAGTGATTAACCATAAGCGTAACCACATACCTGATCCAGAGTAACTTGATGTCCAAGAAAGAATATTCAAGAACAATCAATCAAGCAATCAACAATATCCTGAAATTAATGCATAACATCCAAGTGTCATTGTTTTATCCAAAACATTCTCTAGATCGACTTGGATTCCACCTTAGGATTTCTAGGCCAACTTTAGGGTTTTATTAGGTTTTTAGTCTCCATAACACATTTATCACTTTTAATGCCCTTTTAGTTCACAAACCCTAATTTCAACATCATAGGCACAATTGAATGTCAATTAAGTCTATTATGCCTCTTTTACACTAAAACTGCCATCTTTATCCTTTCAAGTCATGACACGATCATTAAGGCCAATTATCATCTTTGGTTTCTTCCGGATTAACAACTCATAATTATTATAGTTCAATTCACATATAAGAACCATATTTATCACTAATTCCACATTTATCCACTCAGAAACCCTAATTACCAAAATAAGGGTATTTATCCACAATTAGGAACTTTTATACTCAAAATAGCTTAGAATCATCATATCCTAGTTTTATTCATGGATTTTAATAAATGAAGCCATTAAGAGTCATAATTACCAAGATTAGGGTTTCAAGGCCCATTAAAGCATATTCGTGTACATAGAACCTTAAATTAATCAAACTACGTATAAAGATCATCCTTTTAGATCTAATGTGTACTTTTGTAATCAATAGGTTAATATCAACTTTAAAAATCCATATAACCCTTCTCAAATAATTAATCATCATAGATTAGGGTTTCTTAAGCATTAATGCATTAAAGTTGATAACTTCAACTACTTTTTCTAATTTCAAGAGGAATTAGGCTCTGAAGCTATTTTTAATGGATTCCTTGCATTATTCAGAGCAAAATTCATATATTATATGCATCCATCCGATCTACCATTAATTAGATACGATTTTTACAAGTTTTTACTTACTTGAAACAATAAGGACTTGACACATCATCTGCGATCATTTCCTTTATTTGCTGGGATGACTCAGGTGGAAAGACGCCTACACCCTTGCATAAAAAAAAACACGCTCAGGGGCAATCTGGTCTTTTGCATCTTCCTCCTTCCTCCTCGGGCTAGGGTGATTCCCTGCCCGACGCAGGAACTCCCGCACCATATGCGCAAATTTCTCCCCACCCCCCGACGGCCTCTCTGCCTCTGGCCACATGGTACCATCATCTAGCTGCAGAGGTCGGTCGCCTTCCTGGCCTCCAGGGAGCGCCACCCGGAGGGAGACACTCTCCCTTGGGTACTGGGTGAGCTACAGACATCTTGGGTGGCGGTTCACAGACCTTGGCCTCACACCAAGGTTCCGTAGGAGAGGGGCACTGCGATTCATGGTCCTTTGACGTTGGATGACCACCGCTACAGGCCTTGGGCCATGAAAAAGAATCCGTGCAGGTGCCCTCCCATGGTAGATGGAAGGAGGAGTAGAAAAGTTAGTTTCCAAGGGATCGCCGCTCAGGGCTGTTGTCCTCTTCAGGTTCTGCGCATCCCATGGTAAACGGATCTTCACGTAGAGCTACACTCGATCTCCTCTAGGTCAAAGTATCATTGAAGGCATCACCGATCAATCCATAATGTCGAGATCAAAGAGGGATGAGTGGACATTGAGGAGTCTGAAGGGAGATGTAGGGGAGAGGGTAGGCAGTTTCTGAATCATGCATTACGTAGACATATATATATAGATGCTCATTCTCATCTTTCCTTTCCACATACAACGAAACCTCCCTCTTTCATACTTGGATTTAGTGGCCTTAACGTATAAGGAAAGATACAACCAACATTGTTTCCATCCTATTTTATAAATATGGATTTGGTTGAGATTATCCAATATACAATATGTGCCCTCCAAGTAGGTAGCTAGTTACCATTATCGTACAGGAGTTCTTTTTATGTGAAAGGTATTTCCAAAATGCCAACAATACATATCCATTAAAAGACATTTCTTTTTATTCCAATGTTACCACAAATTATAAATATTACTCATGTTGCCTTAAATGTTGTGTTGCTTCTCTTGACAAGACAATGATCCCTTTAATTATCCTACAACACCATGTATTTTATTTTCTTTTGGAACCATGATAATTATTTCATTTACCATAACTAAATTCATGATTATTTATTCATGTGTGAAATCCTTTTACCACTACCAACCTTGTGGATTCAAAATCTCATCCATGATATCCCATTATTCATATTTCCACATATTTCTTATCTCTTCCTCATTATCTAAAATTTCCTTCTTAATATTGCATTGTTTGATTTCTTCTTTTTCCTGTTAATCATGTTAGATTTATTAATATATTATAATCCATGAAATCATATGCAAAAAGAAAATATTGCAAAGGGAATCCATTTAATATATATAATTCACATCATTCCCCATAATCATACATTTATTGGGGAAATTGCATTTCCCACCATATGAACCCAAAAATTGGGGTTGTAACATCCTTCCCCTCTTATAGGAATTTTTTCCTCAAAATTCCACCAAGCATACAAACAATTCAGGATAAAACTTTTCCATGTCCATCATTGGCCCCTATGTGATTTTACCCTATCCATGGTGCTTCCAAAGAACCTTTATCATCACATATTCTTTTCTCTGAGTTTTTTTTTCACCTTGGCATCTATAAACTGACAGGTGACTCAGGACATTTCAGCCTCCCTTGGGGCTCACTAGATTCATTGCTCAGCACCTGGCTCGGGTACCTCACATAGTTCTCTAAATTGGACACATGAAACTCATCACACGTCACATTATCCTGAGGGGTAAGGTCAAACATAAATAACTCCACCAATCCATCTCAAATGGACCCATGTATCGGGGACTCATCTGTCTCAGTTCTAGCTCAGAGGGGTCGGATTTTCATATCACATATTCTCCCATAGTGAACTGCATGTCAGTCTACTTTGCATCAGCTCACGACTCATGTTGCCCTTGGGCTCTCTTTCAGCCATCACACGATCAAAGCGACTTCATCTGCACACACTGTGGTCCTTTTCTGACCTTTGTGAGGTCCCTTCACCAACATCATCTTAATGAAGCGGTGACCGACACAACCTCCCTTACAGAGCTTCTTATATCCTGATACTGGCTATGGTGGCTATCATCACAGCTTTCATAGGATGAGAACTGTCCCCATATATCACCCTGAGCGAGCACACATGCTCTCATCAGACCCTCTAGTCTGGATCATGCTAACTATCAGTTAGGGGTGATAAGTTGTACTAACATTGAGTTCTTCATATATCTACTTCCACCTCATGGAAGTGAATCTTTAGGTCATACTCAAGAACCTTTGAACTCGCATCATGGTGTAGTTGAACCATCTCTCTTACATGTAGTTCAACCGGATCTATCCCTTGACATTACTCTCTCTTTCTCTTAGACTATGTCATCTAGGTAAGGTGGTCTACCATAACCCATATTGTACCTTGACCTTCCTCGGTCCATGGGAGACTTACCACAACATCCATAGTGATGAACTCCCATTCCCTCTTGGGGACTCTTTATCCTCTATACTGACTCATTGGGTTATTGTAGTTCGTCCTTCACCTTCTAGCATGCATGGCGACAAGCCACATGCAACTTCATCTTAGGTATCCAAAGTTCTACTGCCACTTACTATCTTAGTAGTACCACGGTGTATGATGAAATTTAAAATCATGATCTCTTATATATCATGATTCCTCAAGGTTGGTTCCTCAGAAACCCTAAAACACTCTAGTCGGGGTTTCATCACCTTCTTTTCCATAGCAATGCATCTAAGGTTCTACAACCATCCTTCCATCATGACAAGCCCTAGGCTGGCTAACTAAGCAACCACTAACTCAATCAACGATCTCATTACATCTGAGTGTTAGCCAAACATATCTCACAAACTTAGGGTTCACCTAACCACCTCTTCCAGCCTTTCCGCTAGCTAGACTAGGCATCTGCATCTCAATAAGAGCATCCATTACCACCTCACATCCTTATGTGTTAGGTAATGTTGAAGACATACACCTCTAGGTATTCCACTTATTACCTTATCTCAGGCTTTTAGGTCTATCTTCATCAAGAAAACTCATATCTCATCTTCTTGGTTATCAAACTCAACCTTGTGTAACTCATAAATTCCACATAGCTCATGATAAGAACATCCTCATAAGATGACTACCTTAGTTCTCTTAGTGTTTGTAAACCATCCACGCACCGTATGCTCCACAAGGGTATGTTATTACCTCTATCCTCATACCTCATAGCAATATTTCCACTCACATCATCTTTATCCTTGGTGTATGGCATGTGTACTGTCCTATCTCTTACCCCCATAACACGAGAAAATAAGCATTTGGCGGCCGTCCAAACACAAAATGCTTCATGTTCCAAGAGTAGAGATGGTACATCCCACATTGCCAATACACCTACAAATCTAAGTTGAAACATGCAACATATGTCTCTACATCATGATCATCTCGTTATCAAAGTTACTTCCAAGAAAAACTGATCTCGAATCCACTTGGGTCATCATACCATCCTTGGTCATCTCCTCTAGGTCTGTAGGGTGTCGGCACTTTTGGGTTCATCCCTCTTCCCTTATGCCTCCAGAGAGTGCCCTCCTCATCTGCCCTTTGGGTCCCATGAGTTCATGAAGGTGATCAATCTCCTAACCCATGGCCCTCAGACAATGCTAGTTGTTACCTCCTGACCCTATGGTCATGTACAACTAGGGAATTAGGCAACCCCTACTCCCATCGGTCTTATCCCTACCCAACCCTAGGATAGACTTAGGATTCTAACATCATACATATACAGTGTGAAACCTTACTCAAGTCTCCCATATCTATCTCGACATTTGTGGTCTGACTTACATCCTTTTGTATGGATCATGGAAACCTATCTACCTTGGTCAGGCCCCATATCGGTTACCCCCATGGTAACACATCCACATGCACTTAGAGATGATTATCTATGGGTCTACAGGTTTATTCTCATACCATGTACTCTCCACTTAGATTCTTAAGATCCTATGGGACCCCTTTAGGTTACCTCAAACCCAAACAAAAGCTGATACATACCCTACAGAAGGGTCCTTTCCTAGGATGGGAGGAAAACTATCTCTCGATAATAGCAAAGGTCATAAGCGTCCTTATGTCTAGGGTTTACACTCACATGAGCATGCTTAGCCCTAGCAAGCTACTAAGGTACATAGCTAACAAGCAGACCACCTACTAAACCATGCTAGGTCTCCATGATAGGTCATACTTATTCTCATTCCTCAACATTGGACCATCATCATACATACATGTCTATGTCCCAAACTAATAGTAGGGGTTCATCAAACATACTCCTTAATATTAGGGGTTTCCCTTTTTCCTCAAAACATGAGGAGTGCCATGATCAAATCTATAGAAACTCAAATCTCGTTATGAGCATCAGGTGAACCAGGTACTACCACTTCCCCTCTTGGGTCTAGGAACCCTAGGTTCACTTTTCTGCAAGATCTGTCCAACTGCATGCTCAACATTCTAACCATGAACCAAGCATGTACGAGGTATGTCCTATTATCTTTCCATTTGAACGACACTTTAGAGTTGAGCCCTCCTCAAGGACAAAAAACTAGATATAAGGCCTCACAACCTGTTACTAAACCTCCTCAGGGTCTAAGGAACTCTTCTTCCTATCCTCAGAAGATAAACACCTATATCATCTGCACATAGGTACTAGCAGCCTCATCTTTCTTCTAGGGTTTGGTTCCCCTAAAGGCAACGAAGATACCATAAGCCTCCAGGGATCATGCACGAGGCAACCACAACCATCCACTTAGGTCGTAACATACTCAACTTCTCCAAGTTCCTTATATCTCAGAGTCTAAGCCTCCAACCATCTTTCTCGAGTCTTGCTCTCACTCTCTAGAGCTAACCCTACAAACAACCTTGCCACTGGAGGTTCTCTATGAAGGTAGATCAAGCTCACATGCATACACCTACATGGGTGAAACGTATGATCAAACCTATGTTTGCTCAAGATTATCCATAGCTCTTTATGCTTATCTCATAAGCTATCCAACATGCCTTTCTGGCTTGGGTTTCGAACCACTACCAGTACTACTGACGTACTCAAGGTGCATACTCTGACATGCTCATATCAGCCCATAGGGTTTCTATATGGTCATCACTAACCTCATTAATGAAGGAGTTATCCTTCACCCTAACATGCACGCCCCTTCCCAGGGTTGGGTCGCTAAAGGTACTAGGCCAGCCAACCTCACATGGCTCAAACTATCATAGGGATTCAAAACTTCCATCTCATCATGCCATCTCTCTCTCTAACCACCACTTAGGGTTAGGGTTAACATCATACTTAGAGGATGCGCCGGGTCTCTACCTATAATGGAGGTCTCTACCTCCAAGACTAACACTCTCCTCATCCTCCAGACAAGAAGGTCTAGCCTCAGGTCTCTACCTATAATGGAGGTCTCTACCTCCAAGACTAACTCTCTCCTCATCCTCCAGACAAGAAGGTCTAGCCTCAGGTCTCTCCCGGTAACCCCCAATTAAGGGAGACCAAAAGGTCAGAGCCATTATTCCAATTAACAGGATCAATGGTTCGACAAATAATCAATAATAATTACTAAATTCTGTCAAGACTATACTAAAAAGCTGGAATAAAATAAAACTTTACATACCTTTTAAAAACTTGGATATAAACTTCTATCCACATATGGAATCTATTCTAACTAATCCTCCTTGCACTTTATTTCATATTTTCACAATATGCCACTTTACTGTTTGTCCTTTTCAATGTTGTACCTAAAACACCGAAAAACAAAACATCAGTCATCATAAATGAATATGTTGGTATGTGGGAGAAACAATAATCATGCAATTAACTATAACAACATATTTCAAGCAATTATGGTTTAGCAAGCAAACTTTACATCTTAAACATAACTACTCAATCCATACATATCCTAACCTCTACGTTGTCCCTGTAGTGGACCTGGATACTACCTCTCATATGGTAGATCCCTATTAACCCCGCATGATCCTACCTAATAGGTAGATCAATACCTAGGGTTGATGAGTCACATGGCACTACCCATAGGTAGCCCAATCCCTAACTCATGATATTCTAAAGAGTCGCATGGCACTACCCATAGGTAGCCCAATCACTAACTCATGAGAACCTAATGGTCCTACCTATCAAGTAGACCATGTACTAGGTTACCCCTTTTCATCATTAACAAAGCCACAGAGGAGGACTAGGATCTGAGCTAGTCATGTATACATATTTATGGTGATAATCATAGTCACTTTATAGTTGCATGAAATAAAAGTCATCTAAGCAGTTATTTTCAAGCAACCGATAAAACATCTGGGAATCACCGTGAAACTAAAGCAATTATCCATAAGCACAACCACATACATGATCCACATAACTTGATGTCCAAGCAAGAATATTTAAGAACAATCAATCATGCAATCCACAATATCCTGAAATTAATGCATAACATCCAAGTGTCATTGTTTTATCCAAAACATTCTCAAAATCGACCTGGATTCCACCTTAGGATTTCTAGGCCAACTTTAGGGTTTTATTAGGGTTTTAGTCTCCATATCACATTTATCACTTTTAATGCCCTTTTAGTTCACAAACTCTAATTTCAACATCATAGGCACAATTGAATGTCAATTAAGTATATTTTGCCTCTTTTACACTAAAACTACCATCTTTATCCTTTCAAGTCATGACACGATCATTAAGGCCTATTATCATCTTTGGTTTCTTCCGGATTAACAACTCATGATTCATTATAGTTCAAATCACATATAAGAACCCTGTTTATCACTAATTCCACATTTATCCACTCGGAAACCCTAATTACCAAATTAAGGGTATTTATCCACAATTAGGATCTTTATACTCAAAATAGCTTAGAATCATCATATCCCAGTTTTATTCATGGATTCCAATAAATAAAGTCATTAAGAGTCATAATTACCAAGATTAGGGTTTCAAGGCCCATTAAAGCATATTCGTGTACATAGAACCTTAAATTAATCAAACTATGCATAAAGATCATCCTTTTAGATCTAATGTGTACTTTTGTAATCAATAGGTTAATATAAACTTTAAACATCCATATAACCCTTCCTAAATCATTAATAATCATAGATTAGGATTTCTTAAGCATTAATGCATTAAAGTTGATAACTTCAACTACTTTTTCGAATTTCAAGAGGAATTAGGCTCTAGATCTATTTTTAATGGATTCCTTACATTATTCTGAGCAAAATTCATATATTATATGCATCCATTCGAGCTACCATTTATTAGATACAATTTTTACAAGTTTTTACTTACTTGAACTAATCATGACTTGACACATCATCTGTGATTATTTCCTTTATTTGCTGGGCCGACTCAGGTGGAAATACGCTCGCACCCTTGCATAAAAAACACACACTCAGGGGCAATCTGGTCTTTTGCCTCTTGCCTCCTTCCTCCTCATGCTAGGGCAATTCCCTGCCCGATGTAGGGACTCCAACACTCCATCTACGCAACTTTCTCCCCCTGATGGCCTCTCTGCCTCCGGCCACATGGTGCCACCATCCAGCCACAGAGGTTGGTTGCCTTCCTGGCATCTAGGGAGTGCCACTCAGAGGGAGACACTCTCCCTTGGGTACTGGGTGAGCTGCAAACATCTTAGGCAGAAATTCACAGACCTTGGCCTCACACCGAGGTTCCGTAGGAGAGGGGCATTGCGGTTCATGGTCCTTTGACGCTGGAAGACCACAACTATAGGCCTTGGTCCATGAAAAAGAATCTGTGATGGTGCCCTCCCATGGTAGATGGAAGGAGGAGTAGAAAAGTTAGTTTCCAAGGGATTACCGCTCAGGGCTGTTGTCCTCTTCAGGTTCTGTGCATCCCATGGTAAACGAATCTTCACGTAGAGCTACACTCGATCTCCTCCAGGTCAGGGTATCATTGAAGGCATTACCTATCAATACATAACGTCAAGATCAAAGATGGATAACTGGACATTGAGGAGTCTGAAGGGAGATGTAGGGGAGAGGGTAGGCAGTTTCTGAATCATGCATTACACATACATATATATAGATGCTCGTTCTCATCTTTCCTTTACACATACAACGAAACCTCCCTCTTTCATACTTGGATTTAGTGGCCTTAATGTATAAGGAAAGATACAACCAACACTATTTCCATCCTATTTTATAAATATGGATTTGGTTGAGATAATCCAATATACAATACTTGCCCTCCAAGCAGGTAGCTAGTTACCATTATCGTATGGGAGTTCTTTTTATGTGAAAGGTATTTCCAAAATGCCAACAATACATATCCATTAAAAGAAATTTCTTTTTATTCCAATTTTACCACAAATTATAAATATTACTCATGATGCCTTAAACGTTGCGTTGCTTCTCTTGACAAGATAATTATCCTACAACACCATGTATTTTCGTTTCTTTTGAAACCATGATAATTATTTCATTTACCATAACTAAATTCATGATTATTTATTCATGTGTGAAATCCTTTTACCACTACCAACCTTGTGGATTCAAAATCTCATCCATGATATCCCATTATCCATATTTCCACATATTTCTTATCTCTTCCTCATTATCTGAAATTTCCTTCTTAATATTGCATTGTTTGATTTCTTCTTTTTCCATTTAATCATGTTAGATTTATTAATATATTATAATCCATGAAATCATATGCAAAAAGGAAATATTGTAAAGGGAATCCATTTAATACATATAATTCACATCATTCCCCATAATCATACATTTATTAGAGAAATTGCATTTCCCACCATATGAACCCAAATATTAGGGTTGTAACACAAGACTTAGAGTAGACCCATGACTCTAAGTCTACTAAATTATCTCCTTTATGAGAACTCATTACACTAAATGAGATTACTCAAAACATAAAACACAATCAATCACCAATTAACCATATACCCAAATATATGGGTAAATTAAAACTGATTTCAACATCAACACCTGCTTAGAAATATTTTCATAAGAGCCCAATATCTTTCTTGTATCCATACCATACTATTCCAAGAATTTGATACAAATTGTTCTATCGCCATAGCTACAACATATCTACACAGAAGAACAATATTTATATATGCCACACAACAAACGTTAACATGCTAACAAAATTTCGATTCGTTTGAAACACCATATACAAACCTTTCCTGCCTGGACCTGAGAGTACATGGATGACTCAAGGACACACTAGACATCTAATCAACTTTCTAAAAAATTCATTACTATAACTCCTCTTTGCTTCCACATGTTTGTTTTCGTCACTTCCGATTACCTAAAAAATGTGGTGAACCACAAGGGTGAGACCTATGTCCCAGCAAGAGATATAACCTCCAACAATGTTTATTGATTCCAACATTTTTCGGTAATGAGACAAGTTAAGCAGTTTAATCATATATAACAAATAAGCTCAACAACATTGATGATTAACAAAATACATAAAGGAGAAGATAATAACTATCTTCATTAGTCAGACTATTCTCATATCCCTATTAACTGTATAAGAAGTCTAGCAGCATGATCATCGCTAACATCATGAATAAGTGTAGTATCATATGCATAGCTAACAACACCAACATGTCTAATAGGTTGAACACATCAACATCATAAGAAGAGCTACAACATAAGCACAACTATTTAGATAAACATGATTAGCAGTATATGCATCTCTAGTTACAAAGGCATAGCTAGCAATATAAGCATAGCTAACAACATGTGATAACGAATGTCATAATCATAGCCAATAGTAATAATATCTCTATCAACTTAAACATGACTATTGTATGTACACATTTATAACATGAGCATATCCACAACATAAGAATATCTACTATATTTTAATGCATTAAACATCATCTTTATATAAAGATTACAAACAAGGGTTATCATCCAATTTGAAACATCGTGTATAACCCTAAACAAATACGCTACATGACTATATTACATCTTTTATTACGCCTTGGGACCTGCGAAGGGCTATTCGGTTCCTTACAAGATCTAGGAGTGCTGATATCCTAAGATCTCTCCCCCTCGTTCAATACGAGTAAAAAAGCAATGACACATTAGTCAAAGCTACCACCACATCGACATATAGTCAAGCTTCTAACCACTAGTTCGCCCTTGGTACAGGTCACAACACTAGAAACCAGGGTATAAAAAACCCTCTAATCTGAGGTACAACCGCAGTTGTCCTCAATCACATAAGATGTATGAGGCATGACCATATCCATCCTCCACAACCTTCATTGTGAATGATAAGGATATATCCTCAACTTGCCACCCCCACATACTCAACAGTATGTGCTCCGAGTTTCCCTTAGGAATACTCGTTTCACCATCCAACAAGTTCTGACACTGAAGATGGTGCTATATGATTAGAGTTGCACTTGATTAGTTATGCCAATTGGGTGAATTAAGGCTGCATCAAACAAGTGGACATACAAACCCTAATTCACTTCTATAAAGCATATAAATATCACAACTTTTAAAAGATATAAAATGTGTGGAATATAATTTCTCATCTCATCATCACATGGTACTATTCACCTGCCATTCATGAGACCACACTAGTTAACATACTATCACAAGATATAAATCCTTTTCACAATATCATAGGGTATCAACCCTTATCAAAACAAGAGGATTACACCTCATTTAGGGCTCAACCATGCCCAAAGTCATTAAGACCATCATACTATCACATGATATAAATCCTGTCCAAAATATCACATGGTATCAACCCTTATCAACACAAGAGTATTACACCTCATTCAAGGCTCAACCATGCCCAAAGGTCATTAAGACCATCATACTATTCCCTGCAAGATCATCATTATATTTGCATGTCTTATAACAAGGCTCAACAACATCACTTACATATAATACACTGAATCAATACAATATTGCATTAATGATCTAGGAGATATTCATAAACAATCATAGCAGGGTTATATTAACATTAAGAACATTCCTTTATTACCTCAACATGCAAGGAATCTAGATATGATTAACCCTCATCATATTCATAATGCACACATTTAGCATAAGAAAGTATCAACCATGTGGATATGATAACCACCAATTAACACAATAAGGTTATGATCATATTAAGGAGGTTATATCACCATCATGCCATCATATAAGAAGGTTAAACATGAATACTCATCTTTATCTATTTTCATTAGAGTTAGGTTCACAAGATAAATTATATTAATGTTACTAATCAGCACTCATACCCAAACCCTAACTCACGACATCCCCATTGGATCATGGATGCATAAGGTGAAGCATCACCATCACATTTCATGCTATTCTCAAGAATGAACCCACACATAAATCAAGGTGTAACCATTGGGTTATAGCATACTAGGGTTTCAATAATAGTAACAGAGTACTCCATGACTGTATTAGTCATTCAAGGACTATTCATACCCAATTACCATCATTCACTCATATTAAAGCTAGGTATAACAAGATATACCTCATTAGGGTTACCCATTAATTCATTATGGTGATTATAAATCATAATAATATGAGGGTAAGGGTAAGACTACAAGTTTAAGGCATTAAACCATCAATTTCTCATCATTTGAATCATAACATTACACTACACGCTTCACCCAAAATAATGGAAATATGGAAGCATCAACTTCTAACCATGAAATGTTGAAAAGGTAAAGCCATTGGTTGTTTACATAAGTAAACACCTTGAATGAATAATATATGATGTTATTGAGTGGTGATCTATAAAAGTCACCATTTAACCCTAGACATCCTTTGATTAACAACAATAAGGGTTCTGTTGAGAGTTGGGTAAAACCCACAATCGACTGTTCATTTAAAACAAGCCATCCATTGTCGACAAATAAGCTCCTTAAGTTGATCATATAAAGGAAACCATCTAAATCACATTATTAGGACCAACATATTACATTATTCATCATTCCACTTTATTGGAGGAATAAACATTAGATCTTGACTATTGGGTCAAGTTCATATGTTAAAACCATCAATTACAGTATAGGTTCGACCATTCCATCAAGTGACCCAAGAAACCATTGGTCTAAGGCTTAATTGATTTTACAACTATATGATTAACTCACCATAGGCTTTGGAGACCTAATCCGACATCATTAGTGACCATTAAGTCACCATAGGTTGTTAGATCATCACTATATTCATTAATCATCATCAAATATCAAACTAATATCTCCATTGATTATTAGCATCATTAGGGTACTTAGCTGTTAATCACTAGGCTTATAATTAGGCCAAAACATGTCCTAAGGGGTGAAAATCAGTTGACACCCTTGGTTACCACCATAAATTGTCATGAAGACAACACCATAGGGTTGTTGCAATGGTACCATCATCGGCTCATGGGTTTATAGAAGAAATCAACTTAAAACCCTAAAATTGACCATTGGTTGATAGGGGCTTAGCACCGTAGGTTGTCAAACCAACCTGATCCAAGTCATATTATACCTTAGGAATAATGTACACATAATCACAGGTTCATCTAGAACTGAAATCAGAACAAGGAACATTATAAAAATTGAAATCCAAGTCAAGCATAGCTTTTTAGTGCATGGATCATCATTTTCAAGCAAGAACATGAGCTAGCAAGCTTATGGTAAGCAATAAACATGGAGCAAGTTATAAAACTTGCCTATAATGAGAATATGACACCCCAAATATAAGAAAACTTGAGTAGGTAGGGTAGGAAATTCAAGTATAAGCTGTGAACTCGTCCATCTAGCACCTTTTTTCATCAAATGAACAAACCCTAAGCATAAGGAGCAAGAAAGTTAGGGTTTTAGAGCTTTAGAGAAATTTCTACCATGGAATGGCAAGGTTATAACTTGGAGAATGGTAGGAGGAAGGATAAAAAATAAATAAATGGAGGAAATAAGGGAATTATTACTCTTTTAGGTCAATATCACTAGAAGGAAGCTTTTCAAACCCTAAAAGGAAGTCAATTGCAACCCTAGATTCTTTTCCAAGAAGATCCCCTCTTTCTTCTTCCTTGGACAGGAAATTCACAGAAACACAGATGGAGAACAAGGTTAATAGAAGGAGAGAAGTGGTGGAGAGAAAATGGCTCATTTTTGTGCTTAGGGATAAGTATATGAAACTTTAAGATAAAGAAAAAGAAAAAGTTGAAGTTCTAGTATCTTTCCAAGTGTCCATGGCCTTAAACTATTAAGAATATACAATAACACACAAAAGAAGCTCTCCCACCATACATAGAGACATGATTATCCCTCGTTTCTTGAATTTCCAAGCAAAACAAATAATTCATTAGTTGATAGCTACTAAAGGTAGCTCATCCATGAAGGGGTAAACCCTAACATACCCTTGAGGAAAACACCTTTAAACCAAGGTTGAAATAGGTACCCCATGGATAAAAAAGATCAAGAATGATGATATAATATCCATAGAACATATTGCAAGTGATAAATTGCAAATAAAACCTCTCAATTGGGTAAATTGCATAAAAGTCCAAAATGTGCATAAAATTGCATAACTTTCTCAAATAGTGTCCAAATTGGACCAAATTTGAAACTTAGGCTTGTATTATGATTTAAAATCATATCATAAGGTTATATTAATGTTATAATAATTCAGTTATGATAATTAAGCTTATTCAATTCATTAAGCAAGTTTAGGGGCCTTACAACTATAAACCCCTAACAGAGATTTCGCCTCCAAAATCCAAGGTAAACAAAGATGGGTACCTCCTTTGGACCTCATCCTATTAACTTCACATGGTTACTTACATGTCATGGTGATGTCACATCATTCATACATATCTCATCTTGGGTCAGCACAAAAACCCCCACCTAAGAAGACATTCTCAATATGGAATGTAGAAACTTGTTGTGTCATCTGTACAACTCTAGTAGTATTGTTCAACTTTAAATTCTAGCTGTCATCCTAAAATTACATCTATTGCATCAACACATTACTCAAAAGTCATACTTGCTAGCTTTTTACCAATCATGGCATGTGTCCCATACCATTCCTTGAAGCATAAAAAAGGTGATGTATCCATCCTTTTTTTTCTAGATAAACTAACATTGGAACACTTGTCAGCTCTTTTTCAGCATCAAAAGAAATGTTGACGTTGGCACCTGTCATTCCATATAAGGAAACATCATTCCTAGTCAACCTTGTTGGGGGTGAAACAACAACACTATTTTCACCTTACTAGGATTTACACAACCTACTTAGAAGACATAGCATGATCCCATAAAGACATTTAATCAACCCCATCCCACTCTAGTTCAACGTGTCTCATAGCTATTTCTGCTTCGGCAACCCTAAGGTTTTTTGAAGAAATATTGATCATATTTTGACCATATTTGAAATACTTTGACATGTAATCATTCAAATCTTGATATAACTTGTATGACATGACTGGAACACTCTGTTCCTCCTATTCATAAATTCTATTTGTACATTGGTTAGTCTAAAGGACATAACTCTAAACTCATCATGGTAATGTGAATTATGTCATCTAATCTAACTCTTATGCATTGATATTTGATCATAGGTTTATCTTAAAGGAACACAGAACCATCTATCCTTGATAGTGGTCTTGCCCAGCTATCACTGAACCACACACAACATTATAGAATCACTTTTGTTTTTCCTTCCAAACAACATCTATAAGATCATCATCATCTCTCTCTCTCTCTCTCTACGGGAGAGGAATATTTGGAATGTTCATTTGATAAACATCTCCAACTTTCACATATTTCTCATACTGTTGATACATCTTGGATAATAGGATTCATTACCTTGGTATCCACCTCATGTGCTATAAGGAACTCACATCATTATCTCATCCACTTTTACCAACATAACAAATATCAAGACATATAAGAGGAGTCTTCCTAATTATTGGAAGGTTCAAAAGCAAAATCATCACAAACTTTATGATCTTGGAAACATAGTCCAAACAACCTTATGCTATAATAAGCTATCCACCCTCATGTTTACAATGAATCCACACATACCAAGTGGCAATGATCCACTTGAAAGTTGTTCCCTAGAAAGGAAAGACACAAAGGGAAACAAACTTCCCACACCATCACAACATTGTTCAAGGGTCACTAGCAAAAAGTTAACCAATTCAATTTTCATTATGGAGGTTACAACTTCTTATGTGTCATTTTACCTTTTTCATTTTGGGTTCCTTGCCATTAGCATAGGAATCATCATGATTAACATATCTCATTACTCCTTCCTTGATGACTAGTTATCACACTTGGATATGTTATCTTATTTTATTATGTTTTTCAACCACTTATCAACATGTAAATCATCATATTCCACATTTTCTTCATTAAACATGGATCATCTGCCTTAATTTCTTTCAAATGATATGCTTATTTTACATTAACACTTTCTTACACACATAGGTTGGTCTGATATTAACTTAGGTTCCACCTTATTCCTTTGTCATTGTTCACATTTATCTTCTCATTTTATACTTATCATTGAAGTTCTCTCCATCTTATGTGGATTTCATACCTTGAATCACTTTATAAGCATAGACTTATCTATTGTTTAATTTATTCTCTTCTTGAATCACATCTTCAAGAAATCCTCTTTTTCTTATTTTTATTCAGATTTGGATTTCTTGGTGTTGTGTCTTTCTCTTTAGCTACCAAACTTTCAAGTTTTGATGGATTATGATGCAATTCTCATCTTCTTTAAGGTAGGATTGAGATATTCACACCATGATTTCTTATTCATTATGCTCTTTAGATTGTCTCAAAATGACTACTTGATCAGAGTAATCATAAAGATAACAATCTAAGAGTTTCATACTTACATTTCTTCAATAATTGAATACCTGGCCAAGGCACCCAAATACTGAGATTAGGCAATATGCACCATATTTTTATGTCATATTCCTAATTTTGACATCATCAGAGTCCTAAGTCGTAGTGCCCCTGTAGACTCGATGAACCTAAAGCTCAGATACCAACTTGTGAGAACCCATTACACTAAATGAGACTACTTAAAACATAAAATACAATCAATCACCAATTAACCACATACCCAAAAATATTGGTAAATTAAAATCGATTTCAACATCAACACCCACTCAGAAACATTTGCATAAGAACCTAGTATCTTTCTTGTATCCATACTATGCCAAGAATTTGATACAAATTATTGTATCGCCTTAGCTACAACATATCTACATAGGAGAACAATATTTGTGTATGTCACACAACAAACATTAACATGCTAACAAAATTTTGATTCGTTTGAAACACCATATACAAACCTTTCCTGCCCGGACCTGAGAGTACATGGACGACTCTAGGACACACTAGAGATCTAATCAACTTTCATAAAGATTCATTACTATAGCTCCTCTTTTCTGCCACATGTTTGTTTTCGTCACTTCTTATTACCTAAAAAATTTTTGGCGAACCACAAGGGTGAGACCCATGTCCCAACAAGAGATATAACCTCCAACAACGTTTATTGATTCCAACATTTTTAGGTAATGAGATAGTTTCTATAACATATAAGCTCAACAAAAGTGATGATTAACCAAATACATAAATGAGTAGATAATAACTATCTTCATTAGCCAGACTATTCTCATGTCCCTATTAACTGTATAAGGAGTCTAACAGCATGAGCATCGCTAACATCATGAATAAGTCTAGTATATATGCATAGCTAACAACATCAACATGTCTAACAGGTTGAACATATCAACATCATAAGAAGAGTTACAACATAAGCACAACTATTTGGATAAGCATGATTAGCAGTATATGCATCTCTAGTTACAAAGGTATAGCTAGCAATATAAGCATAGCTAACAACATGTGATAACGAATGTCATAATCATAGCCAATAGTAATAATATCTCTATCAACTTAAACATGATTATTGTATGTACACATTTATAACATGAGCATATCCACAACATAAGAATATCTACTATAATTTAATGCATTAAACATCATCTTTGTATAAAGATAACAAACAAAGGTTATCATCTAATGTGAAACGTCGTGTATAACCCTAAACAAATATGCTACACGGCTGTATTACATCTTTTATTAGGCCCTGGGGAATTTGAATCGTACCATCCAAAGTCCAACTGACCCCTACGAAGGGGTATTCAGTTCCGTACAAGATCTAGGAGTGTCGATATCCTAAGATCTCTTCCCCTCGGTCAGTATGAGTAAAAAGGAAGTGACATATCAGTCAAAGCTGCCACCATAGTGACATATAGACACGCTACTAACCACTAGTCTGCCCTTGGTACAAGTCATGACACTAGAAACCAGGGTATACAAAACCCTCTAATCCGAGGTACAACCACAATTGTCCTCAATCACATCAAATGTATGAGGCATGCCCATAGCATAATAGGGTTTCAACAATAGTAACAGAGTACTCATAATTGTATTAGTCATTCAAGGACTATTCATATCCAATTACCATCGTTCAGTCATATTAAAGCTAGGTATAACAAGCTATACCTCATTAGGGTTACCCATTAATTCTTTATGGTGATTGTCAATCATAATCATACGAGGGCAAGGGTAAGAATACAAGTTTAAGGTATTGAACCATCAATTTCTCATCATTTGAATCATAACATTACACTACACGCTTCACCCAAAACAATGGAAATATTGAGGCATCAACTTCTAACCATGAAATGTTGTAAATGTAAAGTCATTGGTCGTTTACATAAGTAAACACCTTGAATGAATAATCTATGATGTTATTGAGTTGTGATCTATAAATGTCACCATTAAACCCTAGACATCCTTTATTTAACAACAATAAGGGTTGTGTTGAGAGTAGGGTAAAACCCACAATCGACTGTACTTCATTTAAAATAAGCCATCCATTGTCAACAAGTAAGCTCCTTAAGTTGATCATATAAACGAAACCATATAAATCACATTATTAGGACCAACATATTACATTAGCCATCATTCCAATTTATTGGAGGAATAAACATTAGATCTTGACTATTGGGTCAAGTTCATATGTTAAAACCATCAATTACAGTATAGGTCCGACTGTTGCATCAAGTGACCTAAGAAACCATTGGTCTAAGGCTTAATTGATTCTACAACTATATGATTAAAGCACCATAGGTTTTGGAGACCTGATCCACCATCATTAGTGACCATTAAGTCACCATAGGTTGTTAGATCAGCACTATATTCATTAATCAACATCAAATATCAAACTAATATCACCATTGATTGATAGCATCATTAGGGTACTTAGTTGTTAATCACTAGGCTTATAATTAGGCCAAAACATGACCTAAGGGGTGAACGTCAGTTGACACCCTTGGATACCACCATCAATTGTCATGAAGACAACACCATAGGTTTGTTACAATGGTACCATTATCGGGGCATGGGTTTATAGAAGAAATCAGCTTAAAACCCTAAAATTGACCATTGGTTGATAGGTGCTTAGCACCATAGGTTGTCAAACCAACCTGATCTAAGTCATATTATACCTTATGAATAACGTACACATGATCACAGGTTCATCTATAACTGAAACCAGAATAGGGAATATTATAAAAATCAAAATCCAAGTCAAGCATAGCTTTTTAGTGCATGGATCATCATTTTCAAGCAAGAACATGAGCTAGCAAGCTTATGGTAAGCAATAAACGTGGAGCAAGTTATAAAACTTGCCTCTAATGAGAAGGTGAAATACAAAAAAGAATAAAACTCGTGCAGGTAGGATAGAAAATTCAAGTATAAGCTGTGAACTCGTCCATCTAGCACCTTTCTTCATCAAATGATCAAACCCTAAGCAAAAAAAAAATGAAAGGTAGGGTTTAGAGCTTTAGAGCAATTTCTACCATGGAACAACAAGGTTCCGACCTGGATTAAGGTAGGAGGAAGGATAAAAAAGAAATAAATGAAGGAAATAAGGGAATTCTTACTCTTTTAGGTTAAGATCACTAGAAGGAAGATTTTCAAACCCTAAAAGGAAGTCAATTTCAACCCTAGATTCTTTTTTCAAGAAGATCCCCTCTTTCTTCTTCTTTGGATAGGAAATTTGCAGCAGCACAGAGGGAGAACGAGGTTCATAGAAGGAGGGAAGTGGTGGAGAGCAAATGTCTCATTTTTGTGCTTAGGGATAAGTATATGAAACTTTAAGATAAAGAAAAAGAAAAAGTTGAAGTTCTAGTATCTTTCCAAGTGTCCATGGCCTTAAACTATTAAGAATATATAAGCACACACACAAACAGCTCCCCCACCATCCATAGAGACCTGATTATCCCTCATTTCTTGAATTTCCAAGCAAAACAAATAATTCATTAGTTGATAGCTACTAAAGGTAGCTCATCCATGAAGGGGTAAACCCTAAAATACCCTTGAGGAAAACACCTTCAAACCAAGGTTTAAATAGGCTCCTCATGGCTAAAAAAGATCAAGAATGATGAGAGAATATCCATGGAACATATTGAAAGTGATAAATTGCAAAGAAAACTTCTCAATTGGGTAAATTGCATAAAAGTCCAAAATGTGCATAAAATTTCTTAACTTGCTCAAACAATGTCCAAATTGGACCAAATTTGAAACTTAAGATTGTATTATAATTTTAAAGCATATCACAAGGTTATATTAGGGTTATAATAATTCAATTATGATAATTAATCATATTCAACTTATTTAGCAAGCTTAGGGGCCTTACATCCTTGGTCTATAAGAGGGCTCTCCATGTCTGGCCTCAACGGCTAAATAGTTGTCCAGATAAAATGATTCTTTCTCTAAACATGGGTAATCAGTCAAAGAGTCAAACAACTTACTTAAATACCTACATAAATGGTTCCACAACCAATTACTTACTAAGAAGTAACTAAACTAGTTGAATTGCACCACATACCACCATAATCTCCAGTTAAAGTTGGGTACCTTGCTCATTTAAGGAGTCTGTCCTCATTGGTCTTAGTCCCATGTACCTCAATGGTACGCTTTGACTACCTCATCTTGGTCTCTGCCAATCTATAGCCACATGTCATCCTTCAATGTGCAGACCTCCATGATGGATTATAAAGTGTTTAGGACATCTAATTCTAATGGTTCTTTAGTTTCTAAAAGTAATATATCCTTCTTGCTATCTTATTTTTTCTTTGTACTTAGGGTTTCTCTTGTCACTTACTGAATTCTGATAAAGAATAATTCATTATCTTCAATAAAGAATCTACTTTAATTGATAACTAAGCATATTAATAAACACAAATTAAATTTGGCCAAGAGAGGACCAACAAGGAGGGAGTAATCCGTTCTTAAAAATGCACATTATATTGCATGAATACTCCACAATAGACAGGCGGAGAAGATGACCCCACATGTGTTGTTGTTGGAGCTGGATCTAGATTCAGTTAGGCTAGATAATTGGGTAGAAGTTAGGCAATTAGAAAATAGAAAGGGTATTACTTTGCATTTTAATATCTTTTAAATGTAAGCTTCAAAACAAATGAAATTTTGGACAATGCTCCATATAAGTCCCCTCTATTTCTAGAAAAAGTTTGATGGCCATGTCATGTAGTAGGTTACTCAATTGAATTAGTTGATTAAGAAATTTGATTTATTAATGTTTGATGTCACAAGGTGCATAGTATTAAAATTGAACATTATATTATGAAATTGAGTAACATTACTGATCAAGTAGTCAACAAGTCATGAACTGAGTTTATAAGTAGAAAAAAGAAAGAGAAAAGTAGAAATTGAAAAAGTTTGATGAAAACTCACTTGATAAAAATGGTAAAGTAGTATCCTATGCATCTAGAAACTCGAAAAGAATGAAAAGAACTACCCTAATTGCTCTATAGACATCTGTCCCTACCTTTATGGTGAGTCGTATCTTTTTTTCATACCATAAGTGCCTAAAATATATCTTCACTCAACAAAAACTCATTTTGAGATAACACAAATGTTGGACTAGATCAAAGTTGATATCTTACCATTTAATATCATATGAGAAAATCCATTGTAGTGTAAGATGCCTAACCAAAATGTCTTTCTCTTCAAAAATGTTGTCCTTCATGGCTTGTGCATAAAAAGATCTACTAAGTATTATGAGAGAGATAAACCTAGAGTTAGGCATACTAGACATGGTGTAATGATTACATAGATGAATGTAAGGCCTATCTTTATATGGTCACATAAAAAAACTTCAATATAGTGATAAGGAAATGATATAAATCGTGCATGAGATGATAAAAGTCAAAAGAACGTAATTCAAAATTTCAAACAATGTTTAGTACACTATAAAGACATGGTATGTGTACCAAATGATGATGAATTGAAGAAATAGACTCTAGAGGAAGCAAAATCTTCAACGTATACAATGCACCTATAAGGCTCCTAAACTTACCTAATGAGTTGAATGAGATTAATTATCATAATTGAATACTTATAATCCTAATATAACCTATTTATATGTTTTGAAATCATAAGATAAGCTTAAGTTTCAAATTTGGTCCAATTTGGAGACTGTTCGAGCAAGTTATGCAATTTTCTGTACATTTTGGACGTTTCAACAATTTACCCAATTGAGGGATTTTCTTTGCCATTTATCACATATATTATGTTCCTTAGATGTTACATTATCATTATTGAGATTTTTGAGCTATGGGGCCCCTATTTGAGCCATGGTTTGAAGGTATTTTCATCAAGGGTATTTTAGGGTTTACCCCTTCATGGATGAGCAACCTTTAGTAGCTATCAACTAAGGAATTATGTGATTGGCTGGAAATTTCAAAAAAGGAAAGCTAAGCAGGTCTAGAGGGACGGTGGGAGAGCTGCTTGTGTGTGTGCTTATGTATTATTAATAATTTAAAACCATGGACACTTGGATATATACTAGAATTTCAACCTTTTCTTTTTCTTAATATTAAAGTGTCATATACTTATCCCCAAGCACCAAAACGAGCCACTTTCTCTCTACCACCTCTCTCCTTCTCCCAGATTCGTTCTCCCTCTATTCAGCTGCGAATTGTTCTGCCCAAGGAAGAAAAAAGTGGGGATCTTCTTGGAAAAACAAATTCTAGGGTTGCAATCGATTCCCTTTTTGGGTCTATAAAGCTTCTTCCTAGTGATATTGACCTAAAAGTATAAGTTTTACCTTCTTTCCTCCATCTATTTCTTTGTTATCCTTCCTCCTAGCTTTCTCCAGGTCGGAACCTTGCTGTTCCATGGCAGAAATTGCTCTAAAGCTCTAAAACCCTACCTTTCTTGCTCCTTATGCTTAGGGTTTGCTCATTTGATGAAGAAAGGTGCTAGATGGACGAATTCATAGTTTATTCTTGGATTTTATACCCTACCTGCTCGAGATTTCTTCTGTGTTGGATTTCATCTTCTCATTATAGGCAAGTTTTATAACTTGCTCCATGTTTATTTCTTACCATAAACTTTCTAGATCATGTTCTTGCTTGAAAATGACGATCCATGCACTAAAAAGCTATGCTTGACCTGGATTTCGATTTTTATCATGTTCCCTATTCTGATTTTAGTTATATATGAACTTGTGATCATGTATATGTTATTACTAAGGTATAATATGACTTGGATCAGGTTGGTTTGACAACCTATGGTGCTAATCACCTATCACACAATGGTCAATTTTAGGGTTTAAGTTGATATCTTCTATAAACCATGACATAACAATTGATGGTCGTGATCAAGGGTGTCAAATGATGGTGAAAACCTATGGGCACCCCCTTAGGTCATGTTTTGGACCAATTAGAAGTTTAATTATTAACCATTAAGTACCCTACTGATGTTATCAATCAATGTTGACATTAGCTTAATATTTGATGCTAATTAATGAATATAGTGTTGATCTAACAACCTATGGTGATTTAATGATCACTAATGATGGTGAATAAGGTCTCTACAACCTATGGTGAGTTAAGCATTGTAGTTGTAGCATCAATTAAGCCTTAGACCAATGGTTTCTTGGGTCACTTGATGCAATGTCAGACCTATACTGTAATTGATTGTTTTAACATATGAACTTGACCCAATGGCCAAGATATAATATTTATTCCTCCAATAAAGTGAAATTATGGCTAATGTAATATGTTGGTACTAACAATATTATTTAGATGGTTTCCTTTATAAGATCAACTTAAGGATCTTACTTGTTGACAATGGATGGCTTGTTCTAAATGCACACTCAATTGTGGGTTTTACCCTACTTTCAATGGAACTGTTTGTGTTGTTAATCAAGGGATGCCTAGGGAAAGATGGTGACTCTTTCTAAATAATAAATCAAGGACTTCATAGGTGGTTTATCCAAGGTGTTTACTTATGTAAACAACCAAAGGTCTTACCTTTTAAACATCCAATGGTTGTGGGTGACATTGTGGTATGGCGATATGGATTGAATGGTTATGGAACAAATGGAGGGTTAGCCTTAATAAGTTAGTCTTACCTATTCACTCATATGAATGTAAGGGATGATAACCATATTGTGTTGATATATAACCCTAATGAGGTATAGCTTGTTATACCTAGCTTTAATATAACTAAATGATGGTAATTGGGTATGAATAGTCCTTGAATGACTGATACAATCATGGAGTACTTTGTTATTATTGTTGAAAACCTAGTATGCTATAACTTGATGTTTACACCTTTATTTATGTGTGAGTTCATACTTTAGAATAGTATGGAATGTGATGGTGATGCTTCACCTTATGCATCCATGATCCAATGGGGATGCCGTGAGTTAGGGTTTGGGTATAAGTGCTGATTAGTAACATTAATATAATTTATATTGTGAACCTAACTCTAATGCAAATAAATAAAAATGAGTATTCATGTTTAACATTCTTATATGATGGCATGATGGTGGAATAACCTCCTTAATATGATCATAACCTTGATATGTTAATTGGTGGTTTTCATAGCTACATGGTTGATACTTTCTTATGCTAAACATGTGCATTATGAATATGATGAGAGTTAATCATATCTAGATTCCTTTCATGTTTATGTAATAAAGGAATGTTCTTAATGTTAATATAACCCTTCTATGATTATTTATGAATATCTCCCAGCTCATTAATGCAAGATTGTGCTGATCTAGTGTATTATATGTAAGTGATGTTATTGAGCCTTGTTATAAGGCATGGAAAGATAATGATGATTTTGCACGGAATAGTATGATGGTCTTAATGACCTTTAGGCATGGTTGAGGCCTGAATGAGGTGTAATCCTCTTATGTTGATAAGGGTTGATACCCTGTGATATTGTGAAAAGGATTTATATCTTGTGATAATATGATGACTAGTGTAGTCTCATGAATGGCAAGTGAATAGTACCATGTGATGATGAGATGAGAAATTATGCTTCATACATTTTATATCTTTTCAAGTTTTGATATTTATATGCTTGCTAGAAGTGAATTAGGGTTTGTATGTCCACTTGTTTGATGCAGCCTTAATTCACCCAATTGGCATAACTAATCAAGTGCAACTCTAATCATGTAGTGCCCTGTGCCGTAGAACCATCTTCAGTGTCAAAACTTGCTGGATGGTGAAACG
This sequence comes from Alisma plantago-aquatica, assembly GCA_963693085.1. NCBI lineage: Eukaryota > Viridiplantae > Streptophyta > Magnoliopsida > Alismatales > Alismataceae > Alisma > Alisma plantago-aquatica. The sequence continues at coordinate 813,305,492 of OY856413.1, forward strand.
AGTATTCCTAAGGGAAACTCGGAGCGCATACTGTTGAGTATGTAGGGGTGGCAGGTTGAGGATATATCCTTGTCATCCACAATGCAGATTGTGGAGGTTGGCTATGGTCATGCCTCATACATCTGATGTGATTGAGAACGGCTGCGGTTGTGTCTCAGTGATTATAACATGATGTGATTAGAGGACAACTGCGGTTGTACCTCAGTGATTGGGTTTGAATACCTTGGTTTCTAGTACTGTGACCTGTACCAAGGTTGGACTAGTGGTTATCAACTTGACTATATGTCACTGTGGTGGTAGCTTTGACTGATATGTCACTGCCTTTTTACTCGTACTGACCGAGGGGAAGAGATCTTAGGATACCAGCACTCCTAGATCTTGTACGGAACCGAATAGCCCTTTGTAGGGCTCAGTTGGACTTTGAATGGTACGATTCAAATTCCCAAGGGAGTAATAAAAGATGTAATATAGCCGTGTAGTATATTTGTTTAGGGCTAAGCACAATGTTTCACATTGGATGATAACCCTTGTTTGTTTTCTTTACATAAAGATGATGCTTAGTGCAATTAAGAGATAGTATATATACTTATGTTGTGGATATGCTTAAGATTGTAGATGCGTACATACAATAGCCATGCTTATGTTGATAACTATACTGCTACTGTTGATTATAATCATGATGCTAGATATCTCATGTTGTTAGTTATGTTTAGCATGCTAGCCATGCCTTTGTAACTAGAGATGCATATACTGCTAATCATGCTTATCCAGGTAGTTGTGCTTATGTTGTTAGATCTTCTTATGATGTTGATATGTTCAACCAATCAGACATGCTCATGTTGTTAGCTATGCTATGTTACTAGACTTGCTCATGATGCTAGAACTGCATATGCTACTGAACTGCTTATATTGTCAACAAGATAAAGGATGAAAGTCTGGTTAATAATGATAGTTATTATCTGCTCCTTTATGTATTTTGGTAATCATCAATATTGTTGATCTTATTTGTTATATATGATTAAACTGCTTAACTGTTTAATTACTTAAAAATGTTGTAATCAATAAATGTTGTTGGAGGTTATATCTCTTGCTGGGACATGGGTCTCACCCTTGTGGTTCACCACATTGTTTTTAGGTAATCGACAATGACGACAATAGAACCATGGAAGTAAAGAGGAACTAAAATAATGAATATTTGATAAAGTTTATTAGATGTCTAGTTTGTCCTAGATTCGTCCCTGTACTCTCAGGTACAGGTAGGAAAAGTTTGTATATGGTGTTTCAAATGAATCAGGATTTTGTTAGCATGTTAATGCTTGTTTGTGTGACATATATGAATATTGTTCTCATGTGTATATATGTTGTGGCTAAGGCGATAGATCAATTTGTATCAAATTCTTGGCATATTATGGATATAAGAAATATTTTTGGATCTTATGCAAATGTTTATGAGCGGGTGCTGACGTTGAAATCGGTTTTAATTTACCCATATTTTGGGTATGTGATTAATTAGTGATTGATTGTATTTTACATTTTGAGTAATCTCGTTTAGTGTAACAGGTCCTAACAGTTTGGTATCAGAGCTGTAGGTTCACTGAGTCTACAGGGACACTTGGACTTAAGACTAGAGTGATGTCTAAGTTAGGAACGTGACACAAAAACATGGTGCATACTACCTAATCTCAGTATTTGAGTGCCCTGGCCAAGTATTCAATTATTGAAGAAAGGTAAGTATGGAACTCTTAGATTGTTATCTTTCTGATTACTCTGATCAAGTAGTCATTTTGAGACAATCTAAAGAGCATAACGAATAAGAAATCATGGTCTAAATATCTCAATCCTACCTTAAAGAAGATGAGAATTGCATCATTATCTATCAAAACTTGAATGTTTGGTAACTATAAGAGAAAGATACAACACCATGAAATCTAAATCTGAATACAAATTAGAAAAAGAGTAGTTCTTGAAGATGTGATTCAAGAATATAATAAAATAAAAGACAGATAAGTCTATGCTTATAAAGTGAATCAAGGTATGGAATCCACATAAGATGGAAAGAACTCCTATAACAAGCACAAAATGAGAAGATGAATGGGAACAATGAAAGAGAAATAAGGTGGAACGTGAGTTAATCTCAGACCAACCTATGTGTGTAAGAAAGTGTTAATGAAAAATCAGCATGGCATGTGAAAGAAATTAAGGGAGATGATCCCGATTTAATGAAGCAAATGTGGAATATGAGTATTTACCTGTTGATAAGTGGTTGAAAAATATAATAAAATAAGTGAACATACCCAAGTGTGATAAATAGTCATCAAGGACGAAGTAATGAGATATGTTAATCATGATGATTCCTATGCTAATGGAAAGGAACCAAAAATGAAAAATAAAATGATACATAAGAAGTTGTAATATGCATAATGAAAATAGGATTGGTTACCTTTTTGTTAGTGACCCTAAATAATGCTTCTATGATGTGGGAAGTATGTTTCCCTTTGTGTATTTCCTTTCCAGGGCATAACTTTCAACTGGACCATTGCCACTTGGTATGTGTTGATTCATTCTAAACATGAGGATTGATATCTTATTATAGAATAAGGTTGTTTGGACTATGGTTCCACGATCATAAAGTTTGTGATGATTTTTCTTGTGAGCCTTCCAATAATTAGGAAGACTCCTCTTATATGTCTTGATATTTGTTATGTTGGTAAAAGTAGATGAGATAAGGATGTGAGTTCCTTATAGAGCATGAGGTGGATACCAATGTAATGAATCCTAGTATCCAAGATGTATCAATAATATGAGAAATATGTGAAGGTTGGAGATGTTTATTAAATGAACATTCTAAGTATTCCTCTCCCTGAGAGAGAGAGAGAGTTTATGATGACCCTATAAATGTTGTAAAAAAAGTGATTATATAATGTTGTGTATGGTTCAGTGATAGCTGGGGAAGACCACTATCAAGGATAGATGGTTTGTTGGTCAATTGTTACGACCTCACCTTTCAGTAACCCCCAATTAAGGGAGACCAAGAGGTTGAAGCCGCACCCATTAATCCCGGATCAAGGTTCGACATATAACCATAAACAATTATTAAATTCTAACAGACTATACTGAAAATGGTAATAAAATTTTTCTTTGCATACCTTGAAAAATTAAGGACAAACTAACTTCTAACCTCAGCTGAACTATTCTATCTAATTCCTCCTTGTTCTTTAATTCTTGAATTCACAAGGTGTCGCTTTACTGTTTGTACTTTTCATTGTACCTAAAACGCCGACAAACAAAACGTCGGTCAGCCGAAGCTGGTATGTGGAGAAAACAGATAATGTTCAACTATGGTAACAATATAATCATTCAATTAATCATTCAACAATCAAGATTACATTTTAGGCCATACAACTCAATCCATACATATTCTCGAACTCTGGGCTGTCCCTGCAGTGGACATGAATTTCACCTCTCTTTTAGGTAATAGAGTCGCATGGCACTATCCGAAGATAGCCCAATATCTAACTCATTATGACTTGATGGTCCTACCTTCATGGTAGACATGTACTAAGTCAACCATAGACCTGATGGACCTACCCAATAGGTAGCCATGTACTAGGTCATCCATAGACCTGATGGACCTACCCAATAGGTAGCCATGTACTAGGTCTTTCTCTAACCTGATGGTCCTGCCCATAGGCAGCCATGTACTAGGTTAGCTATTATGCCACAGAGAGAACCAGGATCTGAGTTTGTAGGCATATACTCTTTGTGATAGTCATAACCACATTATAGTTTGCATGAACTAAATAAACATCCAACATTGTATTCAAAGCAACCGGTAAAACATTCGGAAATCACCGTGAAACTAGAACGTTTATTCATAAGCGTAACCACATACCTGATCCATAGGAACTTGATGTCCATGCATTTAATATTCAACATAATTAACAAGCAATCAACAATATCCTGAAAATAATGCATAACATCCAAGTGTCATTGTTTTATTCAGACATCCACAAGATCAACTTGGATTCCACCTTATAATTTCTAGGCCAACTTTAGGGTGTTATTAGGGTTTTAGCCTTCATTATGCATTTATCACTTTTAATGCTCTTTTAGTTCACAAACCCTAATTTCTGCATCATATGCACAATTGCATGTCAATTAAGTCTAATATGTTTCTTTTACACTAAAATTATTACCTTTATCCTTTTAGGTCATATTCACAACATCAAGGCTAATTATCACCTTCGGTTTCTTTCCAATTGACAAATCATATTTCATTATAGTTCAACTCACATATATGAACCTTATTTATCACTATTTCCACTTTTATACAATAGGAAGCACTAATTATCCAAATAATTCACATTAAAGATCTTTGGTACTCAAATTGGATTTATAACAACATAACATTGTCTTATTCTTTTAATTGCACAATTAAATCATTAAAAGGTATATCTTCCCAAATTAGGGTTTCTAAGCCCATTAATGCAAACTTAGATATATGAAACCCTAATTTAAGCCAATTATGTGCAATTATCATCCTTTTATTATCAACAGGTTAAATATTTGTTCTAAACATTCAGAGAACATCACTATATTCAACTATCATCAATTTCAAGGGTTTTTCACTAATTAAACCAGTAAATATGATAACTTTATATACTTTTCCAATTTCAAGCATATAAACTCTAAACTAACTAATTATATGCCAAGTCCATCCTTTTTCTTCTAAATATCCATTTTTATCATTAACAGGCTAATATCAACTTTAATCATTAATTAAACCTTACTAATCACTTTAATCATACCAACATAGGGTTCTTTAAACAATTAACACATTAAAGTTGATATCTTCCATTATTTTTCGAATTGCATAAGGAATCAGGCTTCATTAATAATTTATTTAGGTTCCTCTCATTCTGAGGATCAAAATTCATATATAACTTGTATTTATCCGAGCTATGAATCAGGAGATATGATTTTTGCATTTAAACTACTTACTTGACCAATGAGAGGGTGCCACGTCCCCCTGCTCTCATGCTGCAACCCGCGTGACTTTCGGATATGACGAAAAGACAAAATTACCCCTCGCTTAAGATGGGGTTTATTCAGCCCGCGAAGGGCTGAATCGTCCAATGCCAGTGCCTCTTCTTCAACCTCCAGAGCGGCTGCCGCAGCAGCCCTAGCCGCAGCTTGCGGCCCTTCTTCTTCTTCTTCTCCTGGACCCAGACGACCTCCGGGAAAGGTTCCTCCACCTCCGGCGCTCCTTGGCGCAGCCGGTGAAGGTCTCAGGTGGGGCCAGGGTGACCGAGAAGAACAGCACGAAGCCTGCTATTGCAGACGTTAAAACAGCCTTGCGGCTGCTTCTGTGGGCGGTTTAGGGCACGACGACGTAGGCTAGGCCAGATTCTGACCTCGACGCACATCCAGCCTCCAACGAAATCCTTCCCGGGCTTCTCTCTATGCCAGGGTCGCAACACTTTCTTTTGCTAGGGTTTATGAACGAGTAACGTGGAAGAAGAAGAGAAATCAGTGTGAGATCTTCTGTACTCGACCTAAAGCCTTGCCCCTTATATAGGGGGAAGTACTAAGCCCTAAGGCGTGCCTCTTTGAGGACTCAAGTCGTTTTCTTAGAAGGAAACATATTTTCCTTGGTTGTTAAGCAACCATCTCCCTCTCTCTCTCTCTTCCTTTTATTTCCTTGATATTATTTGTTGCATGGCTATTTAGGAATTCGAATTTCCTCTCTCCTTTTCTTTGTACTTTTCTTTTTTATACTTTGGCCACGAATTTCTATTCTCTTTTAATAGAAATTACTCCTTTTTATCAATATCTCAACATTCATTACTAATGTATCACCTTATTCTTTTATTTTGCAATTATTGGTATTTCCTTTTTCTTTCCTTTTTATTGGGATTCCTTAGATCCCAAGAAATATAATTATTTCGAAATTCATTTTCAAGGATACTTATTATCCTTCTTAATGCGCCTATATGCATTATTTTGCATTATCATGTCTATTTCTTAATAAAATATTTATTTTTGAGGTTTTCTTTTTATTTCTCTTTTATTTTCCTCATTGGCATTCCTTTTAATATTAGCATCCTCATGGATACGAAATTTCATAAAGGGTAACTCAATTTTATATCCTTTCACTTAATTTCCACATTTTCTCATTGTTTTCAATTTCTTTCTTAATAAAGAAATACATAATTAATCTTTTCTTTTTCTTATTTCTTTTCTTTGCAACTTTAGACTCCTTGGAACCCAAGGAATCCAAGAGGCACGAAATCCTCTTTGGATTTGCCTTCTAGAGGTTTCCACATATTTCTTTTATCCATTATTCAATTATTCATTCACTAATTGAATTTTCTTTATTATTGCCATGTTATTGGGCCCAATAGCCAATAAAACCCATAAAGAAACCAATCAAGGCTATTGTGAAAAGAATTCATTTATTCAAGACAAATCACATCATTATTTGTTCAATTATCCTTAATATGAGAAATTGCATTTCTCACCAATTGAACCCAAAAATTGAGGTTATAACATCCTTCCCCTCTTATAGGAATTTTGTCCTCAAAATTTAGGTAAGCAAACAAACAATTCAGGATAAGACTTTTCCATGTCCATCATTGGCCCCTATGTGGCTTTTCCGTACCCATGGCATTTTCAAAGAACCTTTATCATCACATATTCTTTTTCTCTGAGTTCTTTCATCCTGGCGTCTATAAACTACACAGGTGACTCAGGCCATGTCAGCCTCCCTTGGGGCTCACTAGGTTCATTGCTCAGCACATGGTTGGGGTACCTCACATAGTGCTCTAAATTGGACACATGGAAAACATCTCCCATTACTCTATCCTGAGGGGTAGGGTCAAACCTAACCTTCTCCACCCATCCATCTCTAATGGACCCATGTATCGGGAACTCAGCTTGCACGACTGTAGCTCAGAGGGGTCGGATTTTCACATTATATTCTCCCACCGTGCACTGTATGTTAGTCTACTTTGCATCTGCTCACAACTCTTGTCATCTCTAGGCTCCTTTCAGCCATTGCATGATCAAAGTGACTTCATCTACATACACTGTGGTCCCTTTTCCAACCATCATATGGTTCTTTTCTAACCATCATATGGTCCTTGCACCAACATCACCTTAATGAAGTGGTGACCGACACAACCTCCCTTACAGAGCTTCATATAAAACCCGATACTGGTTATGGTGGTCATTGTCACATTGTTCATAGGACAAGAACTGTCTCTAGATATCACCCTGAACGAGCACGCATGCCCTCATCAGACCCCTTTAGTCTGGATCATACTAGCCATAGTTAGGGGTGATAACTATACTAACATTGAGTTCTTCATGTACCTACTCCCACTTTATGGAAGTGAACCTTTAGGTCAAACTCAAGAATCCTTTGAACTTGCTTCATGGTGTAATTGAACCATCTTTCTCATGGGTAGTTCAACTAGATCTGTCTCTTAACAGAACTCTTTCTTTCTCATGTCATTTGGGTAAGGTGAATTACCATAACCCATATTGCATCTCGACCTTCTTTGACCCAGGGAAGACCTATCACAACATCCATAGTGATGAACTCCCATTCCCTCTTAGGGACTCTTTTGTCCTCTATATCAATACACTGGGTTACTGGGGTTCGTCCTTTACCTCCTGTCTTGCATGGCCATATACCACATGCAACCTCACCTTAGGATTCATAGTAATGCGACCACTCATTATCTCAGTAGTCCTATGGTGCATGGTAATCTTAAAATCATGATTTTCTGTAAGTCATAATTCCTCAAGATCGATTCCTCAAACCCTAAACCATTTTATCGGGGTTTCATCACTTTCTTTTCCAAAGAGGGGCACTTGAGGTTCTACCACTATCCTTTCATCGTATCAAGGACTAGACTGGCTAACCAAAAAAAACCCTGAACTTTTCCACATATCTTGTTACATCCGAGTGTTATCCAAACACCACTCCTGTTCACACTTAGGGTTAGCCAAACAACCTCTTCTATCTTCTAGTCAAACAAGTCAGATGTATCTCAACCAGAGCATCCATTACCACTTCACATCCTTAGGTATTAGGTAACATTATACTTTCATGTATTTCACTTATCATGTCACCTCAAACTATATGTTTATCTTCATAAGAACACTCTCTGATTCCATCATCATGGTGATCGACTCAACCTGGTATAACTTGTAAGTTCCACATAACTCATGATAAAAACATCCTCATAAGGGAACTACCTCATTTCTCTTAGTGTTTACAAACCATCTATGTATCATTCATTCACTTTACCATGGTAAGATAATTTCTCTATCCCCATTTCTCGTGGCAACGCTCCAACCTACATCATCTCTTATCCTTGGTGTATGACATGCATAATGTCCTATCTCTCACCCCCATAACAAGAGGAAATAAGCATTTGGCTGCAGTCCAAATACAGAGTTCTTCCTGTTCCAAGAGTAGAGATGGTACATCCCACCTTGCCAGTACACCTTTAAATCTGAGTTGCAACGTGCCACATATGTCTCTTCATCACAACCATCATGATATCAAACAAGTCTTGAACCTACCGAGGTTTATATCCTTGGTCATCTCCTCTAGGTCTATAGGGTACCGATTCTTTTGGGGTCATCCCTCTTCCCTCATGCATCAAGAGAGTGCCCTACTCATCTGTCTGTTGGGTCCCATGAGTTCATGAAGGTGATCAATCTCCTAACCCATGACCCTCAGACAATGATAGCTGTTACCTCCCGACCCTATGGTCATGTGCAACTGGGGAATTAGGCAACTCCTACTTTCATCGGTCTTATCCCTACCTGACCTTAGGATAGACTTTAGGATTCTCCTTTACAGTACATGTTCACTTAGAACCTTACCCAAGTCTTCATCATCTCTCTTTCTGCATTCATGGGCTGACCTTCATCCTTTCATTGAGATCATGGCAACATGCCTACCTTGGTCAAGCCCTATACCGGTTACCTCCATGGTAACACATCTGCATGCACTTAGAGATGGATATCTATGGGCCTACGGGTTCATACTCATACCATGTATTTTTCACTTAGTTTCTCAAGATCCTAAGAAACATTTTTAGGTTACCTTAAACTAACCAAAACTGATATACCCCTTCCAAAGGGGTTCCTCTCCCAAGATGGGAGGAAAACTATCTCTAAGGTCACAAAAGCTCTTAGGTCTAGGGTTTACATCCACCCGAGCCTACTTAACCCTAACAAACCATTAAGGGCACAAACAGATCACTTATTGAACCATACTAGATCATATTTGTCCTCTTTCCTCAATGCTGGATCAAGGTCATACCTTCCTTTATCATCCACCTAGTTATGAGGGGTTCATTACACATACCTTAAACTTAAGGGACTTCCCTTTTCCCTTATTCATGAGGCGTACCATGCTTGAAACTATAGAAACTTAATTCTCATCTTGAGCATTAGGTATACCACTTCCCCTCTTAGGCCTAAGAACCCTAGGTTCACTTTTAGGTGTCCAACTACATGCTCTCTCTCTGAACCATGAATCAAGCTGGCAAAATGCATGACATGTACTTCTCATCATCCTTCAACTCGAGCAACACTTAGGATTGGGTCCTCCTTAAGGACAACTCACAAGGTACAAGGCCTCATAGCCTACTATTAAACCTTTCTAGGTCTAAGGAACTCTTCTTCCTACCTCAGAAGATAAACACATATACCGCAGGCACATAGGCACCATATCCTTCATCTCCTATCTCTAGGGTTTGGTCCCTATAAAGGCAACCAAGATATCATCAACTTTCAAGGATCGATCATGAAGCAACCACTATCATCCATTGTTCAGGGTTTTAGGCTTCCAACCTTCTTGCTGGGTTTCCTTCTCTCTCTAGGGCTAACCATACATCCAACCTCACCATTAGAGGTCCTCTCTTCATGAATGATCAGCCTCGAAGGCATGCCCTACATGGGTGAAGCCTAGGTTTGAACTTATGTTTGCTCAAGATCATCCTTAACCCCTTTATGCTCCATCATATTTCCTTATCCAGGGTTTCATCCTACTGTAGCACTATGACGTGCCCTAGGTGCCAGCTATGCCCTACTTGCACAAGCCCATGGGGTTTCTATGGTCCATCACTAACATCATCATCCAAAGAGCTATCATGTGCTCTAACACGTACGACCCTTCCCAGGGTTGGGGTTGCCAAAGGTTCTAGGTCACCCATGGATTCCATGGCATCCCAAAGGCATGTCCTTGCGAACACCTGGTCCAACTCATCTCTCTCTAACCTTCACTTAGGGTTAGGGTTAGCATCATCCTCAGAGGATGTGCCAGGTCTCTACTAGCAATGGCGATCTCTATCTCCCAGACTGACTTATCCTCCTGACAAGAAGGTCTAGCCTCAGGTCGCTCCTGAGGACATGACATCTTATGTCATACGACCCAAGCATGTATCTATTATTTATTTTGCGCTTAATCTATTAAGCTTATGTCCATGACATCTTATTTACATGCCTTTCATTAATTTAATGGAGGATTCCTTAAACTTATTAATCTTACCCATACCTCAAGAGGGTGAGGAGAAGAAAGGAAACCCTAATCCTTTATGTCCTTATCAGAATTTTGTGATGAGAAGGGATGAATAAGATGAGAAGTCCTAAAGGTATCTTATTTCGATTCATACCTAAGACTTTGGCCAGGCGGTCACACAGGTCCGGGAGTCCTCGTATTCCGACTAGCGGTGCGGAGGAAAATCTTGCCAGCCCCCGGTCGTGATCCCTTTCTAGACACCTCCGTCTTTCGGATACTCCTCTAATAACTCCCTTGGGTTCTATGGAGTTTGTAAAATTTAATAATTATTAATGGTTAAATGAGGAACCTAGGCTCTGATACCAAATGTTACGACCTCACCTTTCAGTAACCCCCAATTAAGGGAGACCAAGAGGTTGAAGCCGCACCCATTAATCCCGGATCAAGGTTCGACATATAACCATAAACAATTATTAAATTCTAACAGACTATACTGAAAATGGTAATAAATTTTTTCTTTGCATACCTTGAAAAATTAAGGACAAACTAACTTCTAACCTCAGCTGAACTATTCTATCTAATTCCTCCTTGTTCTTTAATTCTTGAATTCACAAGGTGTCGCTTTACTGTTTGTACTTTTCATTGTACCTAAAACGCCGACAAACAAAACGTCGGTCAGCCGAAGCTGGTATGTGGAGGAAACAGATAATGTTCAACTATGGTAACAATATAATCATTCAATTATTCATTCAACAATCAAGATTACATTTTAGGCCATACAACTCAATCCATACATATTCTCGAACTCTGGGCTGTCCCTGCAGTGGACATGAATTTCACCTCTCTTTTAGGTAATAGAGTCGCATGGCACTATCCGAAGATAGCCCAATATCTAACTCATTATGACTTGATGGTCCTACCTTCATGGTAGCCATGTACTAAGTCAACCATAGACCTGATGGACCTACCCAATAGGTAGCCATGTACTAGGTCATCCATAGACCTGATGGACCTACCCAATAGGTAGCCATGTACTAGGTCTTTCTCTAACCTGATGGTCCTGCCCATAGGCAGCCATGTACTAGGTTAGCTATTATGCCACAGAGAGAACCAGGATCTGAGTTTGTAGGCATATACTCTTTGTGATAGTCATAACCACATTATAGTTTGCATGAACTAAATAAACATCCAACATTGTATTCAAAGCAACCGGTAAAACATTCGGAAATCACCGTGAAACTAGAACGGTTATTCATAAGCGTAACCACATACCTGATCCATAGGAACTTGATGTCCATGCATTTAATATTCAACATAATTAACAAGCAATCAACAATATCCTGAAAATAATGCATAACATCCAAGTGTCATTGTTTTATTCAAGACATCCACAAGATCAACTTGGATTCCACCTTATAATTTCTAGGCCAACTTTAGGGTGTTATTAGGGTTTTAGCCTTCATTATGCATTTATCACTTTTAATGCTCTTTTAGTTCACAAACCCTAATTTCTGCATCATATGCACAATTGCATGTCAATTAAGTCTAATATGTTTCTTTTACACTAAAATTATTACCTTTATCCTTTTAGGTCATATTCACAACATCAAGGCTAATTATCACCTTCGGTTTCTTTCCAATTGACAAATCATATTTCATTATAGTTCAACTCACATATATGAACCTTATTTATCACTATTTCCACTTTTATACAATAGGAAGCACTAATTATCCAAATAATTCACATTAAAGATCTTTGGTACTCAAATTGGATTTATAACAACATAACATTGTCTTATTCTTTTAATTGCACAATTAAATCATTAAAAGGTATATCTTCCCAAATTAGGGTTTCTAAGCCCATTAATGCAAACTTAGATATATGAAACCCTAATTTAAGCCAATTATGTGCAATTATCATCCTTTTATTATCAACAGGTTAAATATTTGTTCTAAACATTCAGAGAACATCACTATATTCAACTATCATCAATTTCAAGGGTTTTTCACTAATTAAACCAGTAAATATGATAACTTTATATACTTTTCCAATTTCAAGCATATAAACTCTAAACTAACTAATTATATGCCAAGTCCATCCTTTTTCTTCTAAATATCCATTTTTATCATTAACAGGCTAATATCAACTTTAATCATTAATTAAACCTTACTAATCACTTTAATCATACCAACATAGGGTTCTTTAAACAATTAACACATTAAAGTTGATATCTTCCATTATTTTTCGAATTGCATAAGGAATCAGGCTTCATTAATAATTTATTTGGGTTCCTCTCATTCTGAGGATCAAAATTCATATATAACTTGTATTTATCCGAGCTATGAATCAGGAGATATGATTTTTGCATTTAAACTACTTACTTGACCAATGAGAGGGTGCCACGTCCCCCTGCTCTCATGCTGCAACCCGCGTGACTTTCGGATATGATGAAAAGACAAAATTACCCCTCGCTTAAGATGGGGTTTATTCAGCCCGCGAAGGGCTGAATCGTCCAATGCCAGTGCCTCTTCTTCAACCTCCAGAGCAGCTGCCGCAGCAGCCCTAGCCGCAGCTTGCGGCCCTTCTTCTTCTTCTCCTGGACCCAGACGACCTCCGGGAAAGGTTCCTCCACCTCCGGCGCTCCTTGGCGCAGCCGGTGAAGGTCTCAGGTGGGGCCAGGGTGACTGAGAAGAACAGCACGAAGCCTGCTATTGCAGACGTTAAAACAGCCTTGCGGCTGCTTCTGTGGGCGGTTTAGGGCACGACGATGTAAGCTAGGCCAGATTCTGACCTCGACGCACATCCAGCCTCCAACGAAATCCTTCCCGGGCTTCTCTCTATGCCAGGGTCGCAACACTTTCTTTTGCTAGGGTTTATGAACGAGTAACGTGGAAGAAGAAGAGAAATCAGTGTGAGATCTTCTGTACTCGACCTAAAGCGTTGCCCCTTATATAGGGGGAAGTACTAAGCCCTAAGGCGTGCTTCTTTGAGGACTCAAGTCGTTTTCTTAGAAGGAAACATATTTTCCTTGGTTGTTAAGCAACCATCTCCCTCTCTCTCTCTTCCTTTTATTTCCTTGATATTATTTGTTGCATGGCTATTTAGGAATTCGAATTTCCTCTCTCCTTTTCTTTGTACTTTTCTTTTTTATACTTTGGCCACGAATTTCTAGATTCTTTTTTAATAGAAATTACTCCTTTTTATCAATATCTCAACATTCATTACTAATGTATCACCTTATTCTTTTATTTTGCAATTATTGGTATTTCCTTTTTATTTCCTTTTTATTGGGATTCCTTAGATCCCAAGAAATATAATTATTTCGAAATTCATTTTCAAAGATACTTATTATCCTTCTTAATGCGCCTATATGCATTATTTTGCATTATCATGTCTATTTCTTAATAAAATATTTATTTTTGAGGTTTTCTTTTTATTTCTCTTTTATTTTCCTCATTGGCATTCCTTTTAATATTAGCATCCTCATGGATACGAAATTTCATAAAGGGTAACTCAATTTTATATCCTTTCACTTAATTTCCACATTTTCTCATTGTTTTCAATTTCTTTCTTAATAAAGAAATACATAATTAATCTTTTCTTTTTCTTATTTCTTTTCTTTGCAACTTTAGACTCCTTGGAACCCAAGGAATCCAAGAGGCACGAAATCCTCTTTGGATTTGCCTTCTAGAGGTTTCCACATATTTCTTTTATCCATTATTCAATTATTCATTCACTAATTGAATTTTCTTTATTATTGCCATGTTATTGGGCCCAATAGCCAATAAAACCCATAAAGAAACCAATCAAGGCTATTGTGAAAAGAATTCATTTATTCAAGACAAATCACATCATTATTTGTTCAATTATCCTTAATATGAGAAATTGCATTTCTCACCAATTGAACCCAAAAATTGAGGTTATAACATCAATAGATATGTGATACCGTGTTTCTTTAAGATAAACCTATGATCAAATATCAATGCATAAGAGTTAGATTAGATGACATAATTCACATGACCATGATGAGTTTAGAGTTATGTCCTTTAGACTAACAAATGTATCAATATAATTTATGAATAGGAGGAATAGAGTGTTCCAGTCATGTCATACAAGTTATATCAAGCTTTTAATGATGACATGTCAAAGTATTTCAAATATCGTCATATATATGATCAATATTTCTTCAAAAACCTTAGGGTTGCCAAAGCAGCAATACCTATGAGACAAGTTGAACAAGAGTGAGATGGGGTTGATTAATTGTCTTTATGGGATCATGATATGTCTTCTAAGTAGGTTGTGTAAATTCTAGTAAGGTGAAGATAGTGTTGTTGTTTCACCCCTAACAAGGTTGACTAGGATTGATGTTTCCTTGTATGGAATGACACGTGCCAGCGTCAACATTTCTTTTGATGCTAAAAACAAACTGACAAGAGTTCTAGTGTCAGTGTATATAAAAAAAGGATGGATACATTACCTTTTTTATGCTTCAAGGAATGGTATGGGACACATGGCATGATTGGTAAAAAGCTAGTAAGTATGACTTTTGAGTAATATGTTGATACAATAGATATAATTTTAGGATTATAGCTAGAATTTAAAGTTGAATATTACTATTAGATTTGTACAAGTGGCACAACAAGTTTCTATGTTCCATATTTGCAAAAGTCTTCTTATGTGGGGGTTTTTGTGCTGACCCAAGATGTGATATGTATGAATGATGTGACATCACCATGATATTCAAGTAACCATGTGAAGGTAATAGGATGAGGTGCAGAGGAAATACCCATCTTTGTTTACCTTGGATTTCGGGGGCGAAATCCCTGTTAGGGGTTTATAGTTGTAAGGCTCCTGAACTTGCTTAATGAGTCGAATGAGCTTAATTACCATAATTGAATACTTATAACCCTAATATAACCTTTTTATATGTTTTGAAATCATAAGACAAGCTTAAGTTTCAAATTTGGTCCAATTTGGACACTGTTCGAGCAAGTTATGCAATTTTCTGTACATTTTGGACGTTTCAGCAATTTACCTAATTGAGGGGTTTTCTATGTAATTTATCACATACATTATGTTCCTTAGATGTTACATTATCATTCTTGATAATTTTGAGCCATGGATCTCCTAGATGAGCCATGGTTTGAAGGTATTTTCATCAAGGGTATTTTAGGGTTTACCCCTTCATGGTTGGGCTACCTTTAGTAGCTATCAACTAAGGAATTATGTGATTGGCTGGAAATTGCGACAAAGGAAAGCTAAGCAGGTCTATAGGGACGGTGGGAGAGCTGCTTGTGTGTGTGATTATGTATTCTTAATAATTTAAAGCCATGGACACTTGGATATATACTAGAATTTTAACTTTTTCTTTTTCTTAATATTAAAGTGTCATATACTTATCCCCAAGCACCAAAATGAGCCACTTTCTCTCCACCACCTCTCTCCTTCTCCCAGATTCGTTCTCCCTCTATTCAGCTGTGAATTTTTCTGCCCAAGGAAGAAGAAAGTGGGGATCTTCTTGGGAAAAAAAATTCTAGGGTTGCAATTGATTCCCTTTTTGGGTCTATAAAGCTTCTTCCTAGTGATCTTGACCTAAAAGTGTAAGTTTTATCTTCTTTCCTCTGTATATTTCTTTTTTATCCTTCCTCCTAGCTTTCTCCAGGTCGGAACCTTGCTGTTCCATGGCAGAAATTGCTCTAAAGCTCTAAAACCCTACCTTTCTTGCTCCTTATGCTTAGGGTTTGCTCATTTGATGAAGAAAGGTGCTAGATGGTCGAATTCATAGTTTATTATTGGATTTTCTACCCTACCTGCTCAAGATTTCTTCTGTGTGGGGTTTCATCTTCTCATTAGAGGCAAGTTTTATAACTTTCTCCATGTTTATTGCTTACCATAAACTTTCTAGATCATGTTCTGCTTGAAAATGATGATCCATGCACTAAAACGCTATGCTTGACTTGGATTTCGATTTTTATAATGTTCCATGTTCTAATTTCAGTTATATATGACCTGTGATCATGTGTATGTTATCACTAAGGTATAATATGACTTGGATCAGGTTGGTTTGACAACCTATGGTGCTAAGCACCTATCAAACAATGGTCAATTTTAGGGTTTAAGTTGATTTCTTCTATAAACCGATGATGGTACCATTGCAACAACCCTATGGTGTTGTCTTCATAACAATTGATGGTCGTGATCAAGGGTGTCAAATGATGGTGAAAACCTATGGTCACCCCCTTAGGTCAGGTTTTGGACAAATTAGAAGTTTAATTATTAACCATTAAGTACCCTACTGATGTTATCAATCAATGTTGACATTAGCTTAATATCTGATGTTGATTAATGAATATAATGTTGATCTAACAACCTATGGTGATTTAATGATCACTAATGATGGTGGATCAGGTCTCTACAACCTATGGTGAGTTAAGAATTGTATTCGTAGCATCAATTAAGCCTTAGACCAATGGTTTCTTGGGTCACTTGATGCAATGTTAGACCTATACTGTAATTGATGGTTTTAACATATGAACTTGACCCAATGGCCGAGATATAATGTTTATTCCTCCAATAAAGTGAAATTATGGCTAATGTAATATGTTGGTCCTAATAATGTTATTTAGATGGTTTCCTTTATATGATCAACTTAAGGATCTTACTTGTTGACAATGGATGGCTTGTTCTAAATGAACAGTCAATTGTGGGTTTTACCCTACTTTCAATGGAACTTTTTGTGTTGTTAATAAAGGGATGCCTAGGGTTAGATGGTGACTCTTTCTAAAGAACAAATCAAGGACTTCATAGGTGGTTTATCCAAGGTGTTTACTTATGTAAACAACCAAAGGTCTTACCTTTTAAACATCCAATGGTTCTGGGTGACATTGTGGTATGGCGATATGGGTTGAATGTTGATGTAACAAATGGAGGGTTAGCCTTAATAAGTTAGTCTTACCTATTCACTCATATGAATGTAAGGGATGATAACCATATTGTGTTGATATGTAACCCTAATGAGGTATAGCTTGTTATACCTAGCTTTAATATAACTAAATGATGGTAATTGGGTATGAATAGTCCTTGAATGACTAATACAATCATGGAGTACTTTATTATTGTTGTTGAAACCCTAGTATGCTATAACCTTATGGTTACACCTTGATTTATGTGTGGGTTCATACTTGAGAACAATATGGAATGTGATGGTGATGCTTCACCTTATGCATCCATGATCCAATGGGGATGTCGTGAGTTAGGGTTTGGGTATAAGTGCTGATTAGTAACATTAATATAATTTATATTGTGAACCTAACTCTAATGAAAATAAATAAATATGAGTATTCATGTTTAACATTTTTATATGATGGAATGATGGTGGAATAACCTCCTTAATATGATCATAACCTTGATATGTTAATTGGTGGTTATCATAGCCACATGGTTGATACTTTCTTGTGCTAAACATGTGCATTATGAATATGATGAGAGTTAATCATATTTAGATTTCTTTCATGTTGATGTAATAAAGGAATGTTCTTAATGTTAATATAACCCTTCTATTATTGTTTATGAATATCTCCCAGCACATTAATGCAAGATTGTGTAGATATAGTGTATTATATGTAAGTGATGTTGTTGAGCCTTGTTATAAGGCATGGAAAGATAATGATGATCTTGCACAGAATAGTATGATGGTCTTAATGACCTTTGGGCATGGTTGAGCCCTGAATGAGGTGTAATCCTCTTGTGTTGATAAGGGTTGTTACTCTGTGATATTGTAAAAAAGATTTATATCTTAGGATAATATGTTGACTAGTGTAGTCTCATGAATGGCAAGTGAATAGTACCATGTGATGATGAGATGAGAAATTATGTTTTATACATTTTATATCTTTTCAAGTTTTGATATTTATATGCTTTCTAGAAGTGAATTAGGGTTTGTATGTCCACTTGTTTGATGCAACCTTAATTCACCCAATTGGCATAACAAATAAAGTGCAACTCTAATCATATAGTGCCCTGTGTCGTAGAACCATCTTCAGTGTTAGAACTTACTGGATGGTGAAACGAGTATTCCTAAGGGAAACTTGGAGCACATACTGTTGAGTATGCAGGGGTGACAGGTTGAGGATATATCCTTGTCATCCACAATGTAGATTGTAGAGGTTGGCTATGGTCATGCCTCATACATCTGATGTGATTGAGAAATGTTGTGGTCGTCTCTCAGTGATTATAACATGATGTGATTAGAGGACTACTACTGTTTACCTCAGTGATTGGGTTTGAATACCCTGATTTCTAGTGCCGTGACCTGTACCAAGGTCGGACTAGTAGTTATCAGCTTGACTATATGTCGCTGTGGTGGCAGCTTTGACTGATATGTCACTGCCTTTTTACTCGTACTGACCGAGGGGAAGAGATCTTAGGATACCGAAACTCCTAGATCTTGTACGGAACCGAATACTCCTTTGTAGGGGTCGGTTGGGGTCAGTTGGACTTGGAATAGAATGATTCAAATTCCCCAGGGCGTAATAAAAGATGTAATATAGACGTGTAGTATATTTGTTTAGGGATATGCACAACGTTTCACATTGGATGATAACCCTTGTTTGTTTTCTTTACATAAAGATGATGCTTAGTGCAATTAAGAGATAGTATATATACTTATGTTGTGGATATGTATAAGATTGTAGATGCGTACATACAATAGCCATGCTTATTTTGATAACAATACTGCTACTGCTGATTATAATCATGATGCTAGATATCTCATGTTGTTAGTTATGTTTAGCATGCTAGCCATGCCTTTGGAACTAGAGATGCATATACTGCTAATCATGCTTATCTAGGTAGTTGTGCTTATGTTGTTAGCTCTTCTTATGATGTTGATATGTTCAACCAATCAGACATGCTCATGTTGTTAGCTATGCTATGTTACTAGACTTGCTCATGATGCTAGAACTGCATATGCTACTGAACTGCTTATATTGTCAACAAGATAAAGGATGAAAGTCTGGTTAATAATGATAGTTATTATCTGTTCCTTTATATATTTTGTTAATCATCAGTACTGTTGATCTTATTTGTTGTATCTGATTAAACTGCTTAACTGTTTAGTTACTTATAAATATTGTAATCAATAAACTTTGTTGGAGGTTATATCTCTTGTCGGGACATGGGTCTCACCCTTGTGGTTCGCCACATTTTTTTAGGTAATCGACAATGATGAAAACATAACAATGGAAGTAAATAGGAACTACAATAATGAATATTTGATAAAGTTGATTAGATGTCTAGTTTGTCCTAGAGCCGTCCCTGTACTCTCAGGTCCAGGTAGGAAAAGTTTGTATATGGTGTTTCAAATGAATCGAGATTTTGTTAGCATGTTAATGCTTGTTTGTGTGACATATATGAATATTGTTCTCCTGTGTATATATGTTGTGGTTAAGGCGATAGATCAATTTGTATCAAATTCTTGGCATAGCATGGATATAAGAAATATTTTGGGATCTTATGCAAATGTTTATGAGCGGGTGCTGACGTTGAAATCAGTTTTAATTTATCCATATTTTGGGTATGTGATTAATTAGTGATTGATTGTGTTTTACGTTTTGAGTAATCTCGTTTAGTGTAATGGGTCCTGACATTACCCAAGTAGTTCCAAGAGTGTACAGAAGCCTATGCAAGCTATATTGGTGGCTAGGTGTGAAGAGGGATATTGCTAGTTATGCATCCAAGTGTAGTGTGTCCATGTTGTAATTTGATTCCTTCTTGCACCATGAGTGGAAAAGATCATTAACTTAGGTTGGGATTAGCCACTAGACCCTCCCAACCATGTAATCCTTTCTTCTTCTATTTAATACATACATTTTTGTAGTTTTGTTTCCATGCTCGTGTTTGCAATGTATTGCTTTGTTGATTAGCTACCTTCTTATGATGTCTTATCTGAATTAATTTGAGAGAATGAGTTCAGGATGATGTAAAGCATGGATTAGTGATGATCCATGAGAGTGACTATAACAAAAGGTCATATGTTTATTCTTGATCTATTAGTTATCTTTTTGAGAGAGAGGTGCTTTTAGATATAAATCTGCACAAATTTCGAGAGAAGGAAGGTGTTAGATATCCTTTATGATTACTTACAAAATTCATTAATAGATAATGTTTTGCATGGTTGGGGATGGTTTGATTGGTGAAACCCAATCCAAGTTTCCCTTTATTATAATCATGATTATCTTTGCTTCATTTGAGTATTATAACTTAGATTTATTGTTCTGAGTAGATTAATTCGTTCCTATAGTGGAACACCACCTTCACACTTTTTTATTCTACTAAGATAAAGATAAGTCTTCTAGTTCTCATATCATTGTCTCTCCTCAATCCTGCATTTGATCTTGTATTACTGTAGTAGTATCTGTATTGAGTTGCAGACGTCTCTTGAAGTCAGGTAAAAGTTTAAAGTCCGATACATTCAACCAAGCAATTATGTTTATACTTTTAACCCATATTTAAGGACGATCAAGGTCTCATGTGCTTCTTTGGATATATACTTGGATTGTAGTTGTTTCCCAATGAGTAATATTTTAGTTTTATATAAATATGTTTGTATAACCTTAGATAAACGAGTTGACTTTGATTATGTAACTATTTGTGCACTTGCTTGAGAAAGTAAGGGCATATATGTTGTTAGAACCTAGAAAGTACTAACGAGCGACTATTGTTTTTGCCCCCTTATTCATTGAATAAGTGATTGAGAGCGACTATTGTCATTATGCTCTTAGTTATTGCTAGTGACTTGCTCTTGTTGTTACCCTCATATTCATCAGGGAGAACTATTGATGATTACCCACCTAATCACTTGGTATGTATAAGTTGTGTTAATTTCCTGGATGAACACATGATGGTTAAAGTTATAATGGAAGAGGATACTAAAATTGATGTTTTGGAATTAGAATATTCAATCATTTTTACATTGTATTTTTTCTTATTAAAAGTTCTGCCAAGCACATTATATTTTAAAACAACATATATTGTTTAATCATTTAAGCGTACCATTGTAGTTGAATGACCAAATCTTCATTTTCACAAATTAGTTAATGCTAGAAGATGATGACTATTATACCTACTGAGGAACCTAAACATGGTGCACAAAATCATAACTTCACGAGGGAACATTTCAATATTTGGGATATTGTGGAATTATCTAGAGTGGTTTTTTTCCAACGATGTAACCTTTCCTTTCCAAGTTTACTATATGCTTATTGTAAACATTTTGCATAATTTTGAAATAAAATGGAAGTTTTGAATATATTATTGCATATGTTGTGTGAGTGATTAGTGCTTCTTAGGGACATGCATGCCAAAATTTCCTTAACACTATCTACCAACACTATCTACATGCAAATGATGTCAGATTCTTATTGAGACTTTTCCTTGCCTTCTTTGTTTATAATAATTAACTAGGTTTGGTGTAACATTTTGTGCGGTGTAACATTTTGTGCGGCACCCTGCATTTGGGGTGTCATAGATCACTAGATTTGTTATTTTGTCAAGTTAGGGTTTTTTGGTGTATGCAACTTATATTTTTTGAAAGAAATTATAGAATGAAAAAAATTATAGTCTAATGTAATCCTAAATATTCATTTGTTTTACTCAAACAAAGAACGATTAATTGAAGTGAGCTCCGTGATAGTTAGCTTCAGGGATTGAGTTCCTAATGCAAGATATTGTAAATGTGTCTAAATGACGTGGAAACCTAGTTTTAATGCGTTTAGAGAAATGCTTGAGTTATTTAGTTATTGCAAACATATTGAATTGATATATCATTCAATCAGGCTTTCCTTAAAGTCATATTTTAGTATGAGGAAAGGTGAGTAAGCATGATTCATGCGAATACAACAATTAAGGGTAACTGATAATCAAATATCTAGTCTACGATATTATAATGAGTTCATCTGAGTAATTCAGTTAGTTAGTAAGATGTAGGGAAAAAAGTAATCATTATACATAAATATAATAGGTAATGAAATAGTAATAGATGATCCAAATATTGCAAAACTCAGCCCAAGAAGTTTTTACTAGGAAGAGTGAAACAAGGTGACTTCTATAGACTCTTAGACAAGAAAAGTGACACTTAGACACAGCATAGTCACATGGAAATATGAATTAAATGACTAGTCAGTGGCTCATGAAAGGAGAGTATCATCTAGAAGTTTTATATGTGATTGATTTACAATTTAGGTTAGGAGAGTATCACTTAGAGAGAATCAATAGAGAGACAAGTGATCGTCTGGAGGACCATGACATGGTGGTACCACCTATTCTTGAGGTTGTTTAACCTAGATACAAATGGCCAGAATTTGCATATCTTGTTTAGATATTGTTAGTAAGACATGGCAACCTCATTGCAGACCAAGGTTTGTTTAGTTATTAGTATTGAAGACTCAAGCTTTACCTGAACAATTATATGGCAATTTATAGGTGAATTACTTTCACTTGGGAGGTACTATTCAAGTGAGTTTAGAAAAATTCTAAAGAGAAAGTCAATTTATTAGTCCAATTAAATGATTTAGTTAGTGGTTAGTTCTAAAGTCAAGTCACACTTAGTATATAGGAAAAGAGGAAAGAGAATATGTGAATTGTCACTTGGATTCTTGCTTATCATTCGTAGTGCATGCTATTTTGTTACTTGTGTAGATCTAATATTTAGTCATGTTTAATGGAATCTTGTTTTGCACTTATATTCTATTGCTCAAGAATATTTTAATAATTAGTCATGTGCATTTTCTTGTTTGTCTGAATGACTCATTCACTGAGTTAGTAGATTTCTTTTAGAGAAAATCCTAAGATATAGAGGTCTATATGTATTGAAGGAATCATGTCACAAAATCAGATGTTGTACTAGTACACATTAGTCACCCCAAGTCACTCAAGGTCCTAGCATGAAAATAAAAGGAGTTATACATGAGAATAATATTGTTTCTTCCTTGCAAGAGTATGTACTTTATATTCAAGATCTATAGACATGTAAACGATTCAAATTCATACAAGTGACTTAAATTCTATCGATGTGTTTGTGATCCTATTTAAGGAACTATGTTTTAATATAGATGCAAAGCCGCTTCATATTTTTTGTTGTGAGAAAACTAGGAGTCTTCTCTTCTAAAAAGTTATTAATATTGGTTAGTGTGCTTATTCTCTCTTTATTGCCATAATCTCAAGTTTAGTGCTAATTATGAGATACTAGTGTAACATGCCATGTGGCGATGCTCTTGGTCTTCATCTTGGGTTGCATGATTAATGTACGTGGATGTGCACTACCATATGCACCTTGGTGGACTTGGAGTCATGTAACTTTTGACTTACTTCCTTTAGCTAACATGATTGTGTTGGAATTGACATATTGATTCATTGCATCTATATGGCCATGGGGCTACTCATGTTGTGATGCATACCCATCTCACTTTACGAGATAAGAATCTCTTATTGACTCAAACTTGCATTAATTACATGGTTGTGTTAGTAGAATATACTTAGCAGTTTGAGATGCTCTTGTGAGCATGGCGATTCTGGAGAAGGATATGATTATGTTGCATCAAGTAGTAGTGGTCAAACCTATTTTGTGGCATGGCATAATCGTGAATGACCTTACACATTCATGAACAATTGTACACCATGGAGAAGTAAAAATGCAAATTCTTCTAACTCACATTTCAAAAGCAATCTGATATTATAGAAACATCTGAACTATCACATACCTAAACCTTTCTCAAAGAACAATTTTTTGTTTTTTACACCTCTATTGAATGATTATGTAGAAATTTCTTGTCTAAAAAAAGTATGTTGTATGAGATACAACTCAAACATGCATAATAAAAATGACGACAACACTGTCGACAGAGCCAATGTCAAGAAATTAGCTAATGAGGGAACAAATTTGATGAAGACCTTATATTCTATTAAGCAAACTTTAAAAAATTACAAAATCCTTTCACAATCCCATTAGTCAGACAGAATCTCGTAAGATATTCCCATTCTTTTTCCACTTTGGCTGTCTTTTTTACTTCTCTTTTGACCCACAATGTTGGTCATGTTAGCAATATCCAATGCTACCGCATACTAATACCGTATTATATAACTCTATGTCTGATTCACAGTACTCCCACAGTACTAATAAAGACCATCCTAGAAGATACAACGCCAAGCCACGTAAGATATGACGAGAGAATGACATTGACATATTAGAAATGATAATAGTAACACTTCAATATGTGTTGTTATTTAATATATTAAAGAGATTTTACATGCAATTGGTGGTAATCGCGAGTCAGTTACCATCTCACTTTTTGCTTTGAATTCATCTTAACATGAAAACTCTAAAAAAATACAGTTGGAACCACAATGAAGAGAAACGAATAAGAGCACGGCAGCGACCAGCGCGACAAGTGGAGTGGTGGGCACACGCTGTTACTCTCGTTACATTTCATTTAATATTTTATAAACCCCACTTTTTATTCTCACCAGTCCTTTTTGCCGGGTATTGGACCCACATGTTCCCCTACTTCACTTATGTCTCCACATCCAATGGCCCATCCACACGACCGCATGAACGAATTTGCTTTGTAGTTCGTCCCAGGGTCAAAGATTACGGCCAGATATACATCTGTAAAATAATTGACCTATAAAGAGAATAACATCCAGAAAGTCTGCATTTTAAAAATAAGAAAAAGCGTGAAAGGGGATTGGGACCGTATCCCTATCAGGTATTATGGTGCATGCTTGCTTGTCGTGGGGGTGATAAAAGGGTTTCCAAGGATTAAAGAACGAGGAGTGAGTTAGAGCTGCCGGTGAAAGCGCTCATGGTCGTGTCGGCCAGTGGGGTTAAAAGTGGATATAGCTCAGGGTTGAGGAGCGTGATTAGCGCTAATCATATCTGTATGTTTGTCCGTGACGCCGAGCTTTATCTTAATCACCGTATAGTTTCGTGAGTAAATAATTTGCTTTTAACATACGCCTTTTGACAGTTACTTTATCTGCTTTTTAGCTTCTTCATTCTTTTTCTTTTTGGCTCGTGCTATTCTTTCCATAGGAATAGCCTCCTCTGGAAATAAACACAAGCTTCTTTCTGTCAGAGCTTTATTTATTTATTAACGAAGTCAGCAGGTTAGCTTAGTAGACGGCATATAAATGGATATATGCATATGCTGACCTGCCACATAATTTGTTTTGACTAGGAGCGAGTCGAGGGATCAAGACTTGAGACGACATGAGCTCTAAAAAAACACCAAATGTTTCTTTCTTTTGGCATAGTTGTAATCCGCTTGCATTTCACTAAGCTAGACCAGGCAGGAATCTCAATATAACAAATTCTACCAATAATTAATCTCTTTATAGACACTTGCAGGCTGATTTAATACACATATCATCACTCAATTTTAGGATTATATGCCTATGAGGCCACACTAGCATTAGGGGTGAGTAGAATGTGGTTAATAACCAATTAATTGAATGGTTAATTCTAAATGGCTAATTTGGTTCACAAAGTATTGTTAATTTGGTCAATCTAACTAATTATTTTGATTAATTGGTTAAATAATTAATTTGTTGAGTATTATGTTTGAATAACTGATTTAACTGAATAACAAAAATTTATTCATAAAAAATATACTGTAAATATATATACCTATATAGTTGTACTTTTGATTTCAATATATCTTCCCATTTATATTGTATTCAATTTTTCATGAAATATATAACAATATATTTATATAAATACTATGATATGACAATCATTCAAAATTGTATGAGTGCTTTCAAACATTATTACATGAGTATTATTTGATTTAACCAAATAAACTGATTAAATTAACCATTATAACCAAATTAACCAATTCTAATTTGATGAGGTTAATTGTTAAAATATGAAATCACCAATTAAACTAATTAACTCAATAAAATAAAACAACAACCGAAATATGAACCATATATACACCCTTCACTATCCTTAATAAACTTTTAGATTTCTTTTCGGAGCACCTCCTCTCCTTTCTTAGAATCACAACTACCCTTTCACCCGACTTATAGAAAATTCAAATGAACTCTATGTAAACTAATGACCGATTTAAAAATATACAACTCATCTTTTAGTAATGACGTTCATATATTCTCTTTCATTTTTTGTATTGTATCTCTAGTTTTTCAACACAAGTAGTGTCAATTGAATCATCTTTACCGAGATAGATTAGATCCGATCACATTTTTGTCAACCTGGACAAGACCTTTATTTCTCGCCGACTTGGCCACAACGTGATCTGACTTGTTTCGTCAATGCTAAAGTGGTATAACTACATGTGATTTTCCACAACCTGAACCAAAATGAACTCATCTAATTAAAAGCAAACCAATGCAAGTATGGATAGAAACGAGACGAATATCATGTTCTTTTGGTCAAATTCAGGAATGCCAATAAGCCAATTATGGGTTGGACAAATATACACGTTTGTGCAAAACTACACACCGATAACCAACCTCAACCCTTTTTTTTGTCAAAACATTAAATCAGAAATCATACTCATTTATATATGTATAACCCATAATCAAATTGGACTAAATTTATATGTATCTTTAGACAAACACTACAAATGACACATACATAAAAAGAAAGTGTTATAAATTAATTAATTAGTATTATATCATTAATGAATATTTGAATATATTTATATACACCTTTATCTATATCCTGATCACAAGCATGAAAATTGGTATACATAATCAGTATGTATGAAACTAATTGCACCCAAAATTTCTTTTCAGAATATATTTGACGTCAAATTTTGGATACAAATTAAAGTTTAGAATTGGATATTAAGTAGTATTATATCTAATTATTGAGATGTACACATTTGATAAACATATGCATAAATAATAAAATATATGAATATATAAACAAAAAGTTATCATATTTATTTTGAAAATTTTGAATCGCATATATATACTTATCATTAGATGCATTTTTCCTACTTAGATCAGACATTTATTTGAATTTGGAAATTGGATTTGTATGAATAAAAATATGATACATGTCAGATTTTGAATTCAATATGCCATCAACTTTCCCAATAATATTCATATTCAGAGTCTAGACGATTTGCTTTATATTCTAGCTATGTACATGCCTACTAAATCTTGTAGTCTGAAAATTGTTTGCCTTTTAGTTTGGACATCTATTTTCAAAATCAAAACAAAACCTAGATTAACAAAATCCAGAGACAGAACATAGTTCTTTTGAGCAAGATGGGCCAGATTTGTAAGTTTAGACACAATTTAGTGATGTTATTCCAAATTGATTAAGGTTAAAATACTATGCACCACACCCACATATATCCTCCATGATTTTGAAACTAATTTTTTTTGAACATCGTGAAAATAAAATGATGAACCATACTACATCACAAAAGGGTTTTTGTATAAGAATAAAGCTATCGAAACAACTTTAATTATAATAAGCTGATTTGCTACATCAAGTTTGTATGTGTTTAATTCGTATCTATGAGAAAAATAGGTGTTATTTAGAGTTGAAGAATAGGTGATTTGACTTAAGCATATGGAGATATATATTCGTTGACACTTCTTATTGGTGAACAAATAGTGACAA
Organism: Alisma plantago-aquatica; assembly: GCA_963693085.1. Classification (NCBI taxonomy): domain Eukaryota; kingdom Viridiplantae; phylum Streptophyta; class Magnoliopsida; order Alismatales; family Alismataceae; genus Alisma; species Alisma plantago-aquatica. The sequence continues at coordinate 813,333,689 of OY856413.1, forward strand.
TATTAAAAAGAAAAAGGAAAGAGATAAATTTTGAGATATCCTCTTTTATTACCCATTTTAAAAAGTAAGGGTTCATTCCATTCTAATTCCATTAGGCTCATACGCACAATGAAGTACAATTTTTTTTTATTAATATATTATGCTAGCTCACCTACAAAATTATCAAAGAATCCTATGTATTTGAGTAGGATTGGGTCAAATTGCATTTTCTTGTAAGAATTTGACCTGAATCATCGGTTCAACTTGAGTTAGAATAAACTTGTCTAGCTAAAAGCAAAACATCATAAGCATGGATATAAAAGAGATGGATATCACGTTCTTATGGTCATATTTAAGAGTGTCAATAAGCCAATCATGGGCTGGACAAACATCCTAGTTTTTGCAAAACTACACAACCATAACCAACCTCAACACAAACTTTTGTCAAAATATTAAAACATGGATCATACCCATTTATATATGACTAACCCATCACCAAATTGAACTTCTATAATTTCTATATATCTTTAAATAAACACTACAAATGATGTATACATCTAGAGAAAGTGTTATAAAACAATTCATTAGTGTCATATCATTAGCGACTCTTAAATGGAAACTACCTCGATAAATGCACATAATTGTGATTGGATGCACATGTTATGCTATGGTGGTACCACATATTTGATGCTACAACAACAATGGACAAGATGACATTATTGTAGGAAAAGTGTGTGGACATGAGTATTGACGTGTATTTTACTACGCGCTTGAACGCAAGTATACGCGTCGAGTAATATAGGCCTTGTGAGGCCCGAGTCGAACTCAGGGATACGTGAATTATTGGAGACTTCTACTAACTAATCGCAATCAGCTAGACCGATTAACAAAGTAGGGTTTTGTTGTTCAAATTAAAAGAAAATAAAAATCAAACAAAGAAAACAATCGATTAAAGGTTAATTTAATCAATTAAAAGGGATATCTTTAGGATGGCGGTTTCACCGCGGGTCAACATTGTATTAGATTTCATATAATTCCTCACACTTCTCTCTCTATCCGGGTAGTGGCCTGAAATGAGAATTACCCACTGTCGTGGTGTAATCCACTACTTAGATTTAGGTTGATTCCATCGTCATAGTAATCATTTCCCTAAACTAAGCGCATTAAGATCGGTCCCTCAGTTCCCACCATTAATTTTACAACTCCTTTGTCAAGGGTTTTATTAATTAATGTAGAATTCGTCTCTTTTCAACCGTTAATCCTTCTGTCGAAGTGATTAAGGGCATTAATATATTATTATGGTGATCAAGCATAACAATAGCAATAGAGAAAACGAATTTATACCACGGATATGAGAGAAAAATATGAATTATCAATCTAAAATCATCATACAATGTATCCCCGGGCTACTCCCGGTCCTAAAGATTGAGGGTTTTAACCTCTCATGTTCATCTTACACAAATACATGGTAGAAATTGGGGAATTCATAAGAAAAACGTGAAATAGATGGGAAAAACCCCTGAACGGAGAAGAACCGGTGGATCCTTGGCGTAGAACACAAGCTTTCCCCGCCTGTCGGTGGTGGAAATTGTCTTCGGCAGCGTCCGAATCACCCGGGATGAGCTTCTCGGCCTCCGTTCTCCTCCTCGGCACTCGTGCAATCTAAAATATGAGATCCTCCTCCGTCTGGGCGGCCGTCATTAGGTATAAGTCCCTAATTAGGTCGTCAAATAACAACAGCCGTCCGATCGAAATCAAAACAAATCCAACGCATATCTGCCGGCGTCGATACCATCGGCGCGGGTCGATGGTATCGACCCAGTGGATTAGCGGCAGCTTTCCTTTCTTTTATTCTGAGCGCCTGTGGTGATCTCGATACCATCGACTTGGGTGTCGATGGTATCGACTCCTTTAGCGTCGGTTGTTGTCGTTTAGCGACGTTGTAGCTCTCCTTGTGTCGATGGCATCGACTTGCGTCGATGGTATCGACATCATCCTTGCCAGTAGCCTGTAGACATCTCGATGCCATCGACTTGGGTGTCGATGGTATCAACTCTGTATTGCTCTTCTCGGCTGACAACCTATGGTGATGTCGATGGTATCGACATCTGTCGATGGTATCGACGGATGTAGATACTTGTTTTTCCTGAAATTGCACAACAAGACCAAATAAATCCACACGATTTATGATAAGATGATCAATAATGCTTAAAATAATGAAATAAAGGGGATTTGATATAAAATGATGGCAGAGACCAATTAAAGTGAATTATGCAATAATATCCATGAAAATAAGTAATTAAGGCACAAAACACATATAAAATCGGTCTATAAATGCGACTCAAAATCATCGCATCAAACTCCCCTAAGCTTAAACATTGCTCGCCCTCGAGCAACTAATCCTTAGAATAAAATTGTGAATGTCAACTAACAATCAAAACACCACCCCACCTCACAAAAGACTCCCACTGGACGTTCTCAAACCGGCCTACCCTAATCACAGAACAGTAATTACCCTAAAGGCGACAATAACCATCAATAAAAGAAATTATCCTTCAAACCGATGAACACTATCACATAGGGCAGTTAACATAATAAAGTTCGCCGATTCAGCCATGGTGCATCTTGTGATCACCTAAACTACGTTGCTCGCCCTAACTACCATCTACATGGAAGCCGTCCTCCTTATACACATGAGTGAGGAGAATATCACGGTGGACTACCACTCCGAGCAACGGGTGGATGGAATGGGTGGTTCATGGGAGAATTTGGAAGTATTACACAGTTTCAAAATGCATATAACAAAATGTCCTAAATGATGCAAATGCACATTAAGAATGCCCTACTGCCTAAAAGTGGGTGGAATGATGCATGCACTAACCTTCTACCTCACAATGAGATAGAAATCTACTCAAGACACATCATGTACTCAATTCCCCTGTTATCCAAGTGATATCATTCCTTTCTCCCTCTTATTCCTTTTCTTTCCAACTCTCCTTTTTCTTTCTTTCTTTTTTTTTCTACCATTTTTTTCATGTTTCCAGAATTTTTTTTTTTTGCTGTTTTTTTTTCTTTGCCCATATATCCATAATTGCTTAGAGATACATGTATAAGGCCATTTTCTTTCCAATTGGAGATCTTTGCTTTATTTCGAGGGTATGGAACAAATTAGATCACCTATTTAGGAAAACTGAGATACATGGTGTGCTTATGCATGAAAATCATGAAATTGTGAGTGCAACTACATGACATGCACCTAAGGGTAATGTGCATGTATCACTATATATATTTTTATTATTCTATGCAAAAACATGAAAATAACAATGCAAAACCTATCTACATGCCATGCACGCAAAAGAAATTGAAACTGCACTTTACTTCCAATTCTTGGGTGGAGTATAGGAAATGGGGTGGAATGATCACAAGATTAAGTGACTGAACCTTAAAAGAAAATTATGTGTCCCTCCTTATTGACATGTGTAGTAGTTTAAAGGGTTCTTTCTCTTACATCTGATTAAGGTCTCATTACCATTTGATTAGGTTAGGCTCAAACAACCGTTACTATCCACTTTTCATGAGTCAATGCGGGTGTGGGTATGACATATTGCTTCAAAGTTGACATAATCAATCATTTTCATAGAATAAGTTCCCCAAGGACAACCAAGTAAAGCTATCCATCTGACACAGAAATTTTTTTCAATTCCCTTAATTTCCCCATGAAAACAGTAAGATGACAATTTTTTTTTACGACATCCACAATTACACTAGATAGATGTGGATCCTAAATAAAAACTTAAAATTGCAAAAACAAATAACAAAGCAGAAACTAAAACAACTAAAGAAAAGATAAAAGATAGAGCTGTTCCAGCCACCCCCCTAAGCTTGAATCCGACTATGGCCTCATAGTCAAAAACCAACTTAAGGGTGGAACAGTGATACCCTGATCAATCTTGCGGAGGCGGTGGTGGGTAATGTGGTGCCGTAGGATCCCAAGACGGGTACTCCCCCTGGAAGCTGGGATCATATTGGGTCCGCGGCGGAGGCTGTGGATAACCTCCAAAGTAGTCTCGACTCCAGTAGTGGTCGAAGAAGGGCTCCTGCTGCGTCTCTATCCGCTGCAACCGGTTGTGCATTTGTTCTTGGTTGGCGAGGATGAGCCGCTCGTTCTCGAACATAGCCCTTTGATTATCAAGCAACCGGCCCGTTGTCTCATGGATGCCGGTATACAAAGTCATATGCTGGTGCTGCGTCTGCTGGATGTCCTGCAGCATGGTATACATCCCTTGCATGGAGTAGGGATCCGCAGCTGGCTGTTCTTGCTGTGGTGATGGCGGCGGGGGCTGAGATGATGAAGATGCACCCGGGTGCATCCTAGGACGCTTCCGTGGTGCCACGCGTGCTCGAAGAGGTGTGAAAGCCTCCTCGTCTTCCTCGGCCTCGCCTTCTTGGTCTTCACCTCCGCCTTCTTCTTCCGAGGACTCGATGGCTATGATGGGCCATCGGAAATGCTGCTTGCCCTCGATGTGGAAGACGTCGTCCGGCAGGGATGCCTCCTGGTAAGCTTGGTTGACGTGGCAATGAGCGTACGCCAACCCGTCCCGGATAAGAATGAGGTTTGAACAGTGCAAGTGTTGCACGTTCACCTTACTCCGTGTAGAAATCGGAGTCATGGACTGAAAGTTCAGCCCCAAGTAAAGCGCCAACCCGGTGACCAAACCACCAAAATGAATTAGAGCCTTCCTTGTGCTCCGCTTCACCGCCATGACGCGCTGTAACCAGAATGCTCCCCAGTTGCACTCTTGACGTTTCAGGAGGGCGTACAGAAAGAACAAGTCGCTCTCCTGAAACTTGCTCAAAGCAAGATCGCTCCGCCCGAAGAAGGTCAAGCTAAGCATCCTATGCAATACCCGGACGAACGGGTGCTCAAAATCAGCTACCACGGCATTGTGGTAGCTCACGGTCTTCCCTGCCGGCACAGTAACTAGCTCGGCGAAGATTTTGTCGTAGTCGGTGCGGGCGTCGGGGCGTCAATGATCGTGGCGGCTGTGGTTCCAGTTAAAGATGGCGTTGAACTGCTTCAATGTGAAGTTGTAATTATTGTTGAAGAGTCGGAAGGACACCCTTCCCTGGATCCACGTCTGGTCCGATGGCACCACGTCATTTGGTATGACGCAGATATCAAGAGACGCCATGAACTCGGCCACCAGTTCCTTGTATGTGGGCCATTCGCCAAAGAACGGCTGCCCATCCGCATGACAGTCCATCTCATATATGCGACCGGTGTGCCGCGCTTGCCCGGCCAACACATAGGCCAAGTTGGCCTCGAATCCCAGGTCCCTGATCATTCCCCGGTCCACATACCGGGTGGCCTCGAACTTCCGCTTCATTATTTCCTCGTATACCTTTCTTGCATCCATGTTGGCATGAATGAGGCGTGGACGAGAGATGGAAGCGATCGGAGGAGGAACAAACTCCTCGATCTCCCTGGGGTGTGCGCTCGATGAAGATGCTCCGCCCGTATGCACCATGCTTGCGAGAAGAATGAGATTGGGAGAAAAGAGCTCGGTGAATATGGAGAGAAATTCTCCGCTCGGTGAAGATCTTCGCTCGATGACGCTTCTCCGCAGGCGTAGAGGGCTCGGGGGAGTGCTCGGCGCAATAGGAGATACTTGCTCTGAGGGTGTGATGTCATATGACGTTGCAAGTCCCCTTAAATAGACTTGATCGGCGCCCCTGTTGACCCGTCGATACCATCGACGCGGGTCGATGGTATCGACATGTCTCGCGGGTAGCCGCATCTGTCGCTGGTATCGACGGCTGACGTTGGCTGGATCGAGAAACCCGGATCGCTGACGTGTCGATACCATCGACATAAGTCGATGGTATCGACGCAGCACCCGGATCGCTGACGTGGCTGTTGCGATCGTCGTCGATGTCTTCATGCGGATCGGTGACATGTCTGTCGATGCCATCGACGGGTGTCGATGGTATCGACTTGCTTTTATTGCGACACCTCCGTTTATTGCATTCAACCTGTGATGATGTCGATACCATCGACGAGGCCGTCGATGGTATCGAGTTGACTGAGCAAAATTCGTCTGAAAATCTCCAGAGATCTCGATGGTATCGACTGGTGTGTCGATACCATCGACACGTTTATTGCGACCTGCCTGTGACCATGTCGATGCCATCGACGCGGCCGTCGATGGTATCGACGCAGTGCGATTTCTGCTGGTGTCAACCTGAACCAATGTCGATACCATCGACGGATGTGTCGATGGTATCGACCCTGCCTGTTCCTGCACATTTAACAAACGGATCAAGGTATCATTTTTAAACTAAAACGTAAACAAAATAAAAGCAAACTACACCTAACATTAAACTATCCTAATGTACCAATGGTTGGGTTGCCTCCCAACAAGCGCCCTTCTTTAGCGTCTTAGGCTAGACGTCGGTCCTTCTTTTCATTCATGTACAAGTGAAATGAGTTTAACCTCATTCACTTTCCTCTTATAGTTCTCACCAAAGTACAGCTTCAAGCGTTGCCCGTTCACCAAGAACGTGGCCTCTCCATCTCGTACGAGAATCGCTCCATGCGGTCTCACTTCTTCCACCTCGAAGGGTCCACTCCATCGGGATTTCAGTTTCCCGGGATGCAATTTGAGACAAGAGTTGAACAATAGGACACTGTCTCCTTTCTTGAACGTGCGCATCTCAATGTGGCGATCGTGAATCAGCTTTGTGCGCTCCTTATAAATGCGGGCATTCTCATATGCCGTCATACGTAGCTCATCCAATTCATTCAATTCAAACATTCTTTTCCTCCCGGCCTCGTCATAGCGCAAGTTCAGCCTTCTTAGCGCCCAATGGGCCTTGTGCTCCAATTCTACCGGAAGATGGCACGCCCGGCCATACGCCAACCTAAAAGGTGTAGTGCCTATAGGTGTTTTGTACGCCGTTCGATAAGCCCAAAGTGCGTCCGGTAGCAATGCACTCCAATTCTTCCGTGTAGATGCTACGGTCCTTTCTAAAATCTTCTTGATTTCCCTGTTTGATACCTCCACCTGTCCTTGCGTTTGTGGATGATATGGGGTGCCAATGTTGTGCTTGACCCCATATTTCTTCAAAAGTGAAGCAAATTTCTGATTTTGGAAGTGTGTGCCTCCGTCACTAATGATCATTCGAGGAATCCCGAACCTGCAGAAAATATTCTCTTTGACGAACCTGCACACTACATTCGAATCATTAGTCCTTGTGGGGATTGCCTCTACCCACTTCGACACATAATCCACCGCAAGCAAAATATAAAGATTTGAATTTGAGGACACAAAGGGTCCCATGAAGTCAATGCCCCATAAATCAAATACCTCGACTTCCTGAAACACATTCAGGGGCATTTCTTGTCTCCTTGAGATATTACCTGCACGCTGGCACGGGTCACACTGCCTAACAAAATCATAGGCATCCCGGAACAAAGTGGGCCAATAAAGGCCGCTCTCCAACACCTTAGCTGCTGTTCGTGAGCTAGCATGATGTCCTCCCGTAGGCGACGCATGACAATGATGTAGAACACTTTCGTACTCTAACTCCGGCACGCACCTGCGAAGAATACCATCCCTGCATTGCTTCAACAATATTGGGTCATCCCAAAAATAGTATCTCAATGAATGGAAGAATTTCTTCTTCTCTTGATAAGACCAATCTTCCGAGATGATCCCGCAAGCCAGATAATTCACAATTTCCGCAAACCTTGGTTCTTTAGAATCAATTTTTAAAAGTTGTTCGTCGGGAAAAGTCTCGGTAATGGGTATATGCAAACCTTGTTCATCCACCCTCTCTAACCTAGACAAGTGGTCAGCCACCACATTTTCAATTCCCGACTTGTCCTTGATTTCAATGTCGAATTCTTGTAGGAGCAAAATCCACCTAATTAGTCTAGGCTTTGCATCCTTCTTCTCCATCAAATATTTTATTGCGGCGTGATCCGTCCACACAACCACCTTAGAACCAACTAAGTATTGCCGAAATTTCTCAAAAGCAAAAACAACAGCAAGTAACTCTTTTTCCGTGGTTGTGTAATTTAATTGAGCATCATTAAGTGTTTTTGAGGCGTAGAAAATCACAGCAGGCTTATTATCTACCCTTTTCCCCAAAACAGCCCCCACAGCATAGTCAGACGCATCGCACATCAACTCGAAAGGCTTTGTCCAATCCGGCGTTTGAACAACCGGAGCCGAAATCAGCTTTTCCTTCAAAACCGCGAATGCGTGAAGACATTTCTCATTGAAATCAAAAACTGCGTCTTTTTCCAACAATTCCGATAATGGCTTTGCGATTTTTGAAAAATCCTTGATAAAACGCCGATAAAACCCAGCGTGTCCTAAAAAGCTTCTCACCCCTTTTACAGAATTTGGTGGGGGTAGCTTAGAAATCACCTCAATTTTTACGGGGTCTACCTCTAGACCCTTGCTAGACACCTTGTGTCCTAGCACAATTCCTTCTGTCACCATCATGTGACATTTCTCCCAATTGAGGACCAAGTGTGTGTCCTCGCACCGCTGCAACACCTTATCTAAATTATAAAGGCATTCATCAAAAGACGCTCCATAAACTGAGAAGTCGTCCATGAAGACTTCGAGACACCGCTCCACCATGTCAGAGAAAATGGCGAGCATGCAGCGTTGAAAAGTCGCCGGCGCATTGCATAAACCAAACGGCATACGGCGGTAGGCGAAAGTCCCATAGGGACATGTAAACGTAGACTTCTCTTGATCCAAAGGATCAATAGAAATCTGGTTGTACCCCGAGTAACCATCAAGGAAACAAAAATGCGACTGACCGGCTAAGCGTTCCAAAATCTGATCAATGAATGGCAATGGAAAATGATCTTTCAGAGTTGCGGCGTTCAATCGGCGGTAATCAATGCATACACGCCACCCGGTTACCAATCGGGTGGTGACAGGTTCATTTAGAAGATTTGTAGTGACAGTGATTCCCCCCTTTTTAGGGACTACCTGTGTGGGACTCACCCACGTCGAATCAGATATGGCATAGATAATCCCTGCAGCAAGCAACTTAATGACTTCCTTTTTGACAACCTCCATCATGCTTGGATTTAGACGTCTTTGAGGCTGTATGACTGACTTGGCTCCTTCCTCAAGCCGAATCTTATGTTGACAAAGTGTAGGGGAGATCCCCTTGATGTCCGCCACTGACCACCCAAAGGCTCCACGGTGGTTCTTGAGCACTATTAGTAGCTGCTCCTCCTCATCCGCACTCAAGTATGCAGAAACAATCACTGGCAACTTGTCCTCCTCAGCTAGAAAGACGTACTTCAAGTGCGGGGGCAATGGCTTTAACTCCAGATCAGGTGGGCAGATTAAGGATGATTGTAGCGGTGGGGGCAGTGTACCCAAATCTTCATAGTGCCTCGTATAGAAACATGGAAGCATTTGAAACATTTTGGCGCACTCCTTGAGTGAAGTACTCCGCATCCAATCATAAGTGACATTAAGCAAACACGCCTCTAGAGGCAATTCCGGATATGCTTCACAGACAGACGTAATTATCACATCATCCTCCCACGAAGGTGGAATGTCCTCATTCTCATCATTTGGAAACCCGACAGCCTTGCATAAAGAGACAGCTTTCGTTTGCTCCATAAGGTCTACCGCCAAGGTCCCATTGTCTATCCTGCTCATCACATGGGCCATATCTAAAAATGGCTTCCCGAGACAAAGTGAGATATTGCTTTCCACATGCTTCACCATGTTGCACTGTGCCTTTGCTTTAGTAGATGTATTGCTGTTGGGCATGACCATCTCAAAGCGATCATCCGCAATGCCTAAGGTCAAGTGACCTCTCCCCATCTCCAAGATCATGTCAGCTGTAGCTTGAAATGGGCGACCAAGAAGTAACTCATTGCCGTGTTCGTCCTGCATCTCCATCACAACAAAATCAGCGGGAAAAACAAAGCGGTCTACCTTTACCAAAACATCCTCACAGATTCCATATGGTTTCACCACAGAATTATCGGCCAATTGGATAGTCATATTGCTTGGCCTTGACTCCTTCAATCCAAGTTTCTTGAATGTAGAAAGGGGCATCAAATTGATGCTTGCCCCGGAATCACAAAGCGCTTCGCCAAATTTGAACTTCCCGATAAAGCATGAAATATTGAAACACCCAGGATCCTGTCGCTTTGGCGGCAAAGTGCCCATAATAAAAGCACTCACTTGCTCCTTTAATACCACAACCTCAGTGTCGGGTATCTTCCTCTTCTTGGTGATTACATCTTTGAGAAACTTACCATAAGACGGAATTTGTTCAATTGCCTCTAACAAGGGAATATTCACAGATAACTTTCTAAAGCTGTCCAGAAATTTTTTAAACTGTGCATCCACCTTTCTTGCTTTTGCACTATTGGGGTAGGGAACCGGAACGGTATGTGCTCTTTGATGAGGTGGCACATAGGGGTTTAATTTCTGTGGTTCCTCCTCAGTGGCTTGTCCTTCCTTACCATCTGCGGTTGTGTCATCAATTTGCTCTATGACTGGTGCAGGCTGCTCCTTAGCGGTTGCTTCTTCTACTGTGTCCTGCGGTGTGCTTGTGTCATCCGCCCTTGGATGAAGCACCTTCTTACCGCTCCTCAACAATATGGCCTTGGCCTGTTGGTTTCCCCCGGGAACATTGGTGTTCCCCGGAAAACCCGGATGTGCCGGCTTTTTCAAGCTTGCAATCTCCGCTGCCATCTGTGCCATGGAAGTCTCTATAGTCCGCATCTGAGCCCCGTGGCTCTGCAACGTCTGCCCGAACTGGTTCATGAATTCACCCTGCTGCTTTATTTGCTGCCCAAAAGTGTTCATCAACTCTTGATTTTGCTTTATGACTTGATTGAGCAACTCCGTGCTCTTGTCCTCCGTGACCGGTGCAGGTTTGGCGTCCGGATCTTGCAGGAAGTTGTTTGGATCCTTCCATGAAAATTTCTTGTCCTTCCGCCATGAGTAATCGTTGTTCCTGTACCCTTGTTGTTGCCTCATATACTTGACCTGAGCCTCATCCTCGGACTCATTGTCTTCCTTCTGTAGCTACTTCTTTGCGAGAAGATCCATCTTCTCATTCAGCTCTCTCATTGCCTTTGACTCACTGGCAACTCTTGCTTGCTCAACTGGGCCTCTTTCTCTTTCTCCCCAAGATTGCTTTCGTGCCATATTCTTCAGTATTTCCCAGCATCTTGTATCAGTGTTATTTAGAAAGAATCCAGAGCCGGCCGAGTCCAAGTTGCTTCTATCATGCTCGGAGAGAGCAAAGTAGAAGATCTTCACTTGGGTTTCCTTGTCCAATCCATGATGTGGACATCTCCTCAACATGACTTGAAATCGCTCCCAAGTCTCAGAATAGGTTTCACCCGCCTGTTGGGTGAAATTGTGGATCTTTCGGATCATATCATTGGTCTTCTCAGGAGGGAAGAACCTCTCGAAGAAAACCTCCACCATGTGATCCCATGACTCAACAAACTCCTCGTCGAGGTTGTGGAGCCACTCTCTTGCTACTCCCGCCAAGGAACTGGGGAATAACTTGAGATAGAGCACATCCTGCGGAAAGCGATCTATCTTCACCATATCGCAGTTCTCCACAAACTGACTAATGTGTGCCACTGGATCTTCATTTTTCAGTCCGTGAAATGCATTGGATTTGACCAAGTTAATCAGTGCTGGGTCGATCTTGTATGTAGGTATGTTTAGCCCTTGTTTCTTTATAGGCCCCTTTGATGCCGAGGAAGAAGACGCCTTGATCTTCTCCCATATTGTCTGTGCTTCAGCCATTACTTCTTCTTGTTCCGGCTCAGATTCAGAATGTATATCACTGTGGTGTTCCTCCTCGTAGTTGTCCTCGTCCTCTGGTCCCGCAGATGGAACCTCAGGTGTGCAATTCACGTAGTCTCGACTACGCGTGTGCACCATGCAAAGCACCTGAAATATGGAAATAGGGGTTCAGTACAATGCTTTGGACGAGTCAACACAATTATAGAGAAATAAAAGAATTTTTTTAAAATTGTTTTAAAAATAATAATAAAAAATGTGGCCTAGAATGGCCGCTCTTAGTACTCGAAGTGCCAATAATTCGCCGTTTCCCCGGCAACGGCGCCAAAAACTTGACGTGTATTTTACTACGCGGTATTCCCGCCTGTCACGCGGGTGACCCGGGTTCGATCCCCGGCAACGTCGCCAAAAACTTGACGTGTATTTTACTACGCGCTTGAACGCAAGTATACGCGTCGAGTAATATAGGCCTTGTGAGGCCCGAGTCGAACTCAGGGATACGTGAATTATTGGAGACTTCTACTAACTAATCACAATCAGCTAGACCGATTAACAAAGTAGGGTTTTGTTGTTCAAATTAAAAGAAAATAAAAATCAAACAAAGAAAACAATCGATTAAAGGTTAATTTAATCAATTAAAAGGGATATCTTTAGGATGGCGGTTTCACCGCGGGTCAACATTGTATTAGATTTCATATAATTCCTCACACTTCTCTCTCTATCCGGGTAGTGGCCTGAAATGAGAATTACCCACTGTCGTGGTGTAATCCACTACTTAGATTTAGGTTGATTCCATCGTCATAGTAATCATTTCCCTAAACTAAGCGCATTAAGATCGGTCCCTCAGTTCCCACCATTAATTTTACAACTCCTTTGTCAAGGGTTTTATTAATTAATGTAGAATTTGTCTCTTTTCAACCGTTAATCCTTCTGTCGAAGTGATTAAGGGCATTAATTTATTATTATGGTGATCAAGCATAACAATAGCAATAGAGAAAACGAATTTATACCACGGATATGAGAGAAAAATATGAATTATCAATCTAAAATCATCATACAATGTATCCCCGGGCTACTCCCGGTCCTAAAGATTGAGGGTTTTAACCTCTCATGTTCATCTTACACAAATACATGGTAGAAATTGGGGAATTCATAAGAAAAACGTGAAATAGATGGGAAAAACCCCTGAACGGAGAAGAACCGGTGGATCCTTGGCGTAGAACACAAGCTTTCCCCGCCTATCGGTGGTGGAAATTGTCTTCGGCAGCGTCCGAATCACCCGGGATGAGCTTCTCGGCCTCCGTTCTCCTCCTCGGCACTCGTGCAATCTAAAATATGAGATCCTCCTCCGTCTGGGCGGCCGTCATTAGGTATAAGTCCCTAATTAGGTCGTCAAATAACAACAGCCGTCCGATCGAAATCAAAACAAATCCAACGCATATCTGCCGGCGTCGATACCATCGACGCGGGTCGATGGTATCGACCCAGTGGATTAGCGGCAGCTTTCCTTTCTTTTATTCTGAGCGCCTGTGGTGATCTCGATACCATCGACTTGGGTGTCGATGGTATCGACTCCTTTAGCGTCGGTTGTTGTCGTTTAGCGACGCTGTAGCTCTCCTTGTGTCGATGGCATCGACTTGCGTCGATGGTATCGACATCATCCTTGCCAGCAGCCTGTAGACATCTCGATGCCATCGACTTGGGTGTCGATGGTATCGACTCTGTATTGCTCTTCTCGGCTGACAACCTGTGGTGATGTCGATGGTATCGACATCTGTCGATGGTATCGACGGATGTAGATACTTGTTTTTCCTGAAATTGCACAACAAGACCAAATAAATCCACACGATTTATGATAAGATGATCAATAATGCTTAAAATAATGAAATAAAGGGGATTTGATATAAAATGATGGCAGAGACCAATTAAAGTGAATTATGCAATAATATCCATGAAAATAAGTAATTAAGGCACAAAACACATATGAAATCGGTCTATAAATGCGACTCAAAATCATCGCATCAAGTATCTCCATAGGTATAAGGTATGCGATTCACTCAAAGAAGTTGAAAAAGAAAGAATCGTCCATTTCCACTGAAATCATGAGGTGTGGTCTGATGGATCCCAAGTAGAGAACTTTTTAGATGCAAAGATAAATGTCTCGGTAGAGCCTTCTTTAGGAAAATGCTCGTGGGGAACAAGCATGGGACATATGTTGTTTATTTGTCTTATCCATACTAAAGGAACAATATCTTTCTATGAAGGTAACTATATGGGGGTCATATGAAAAGGTTGATGCACCTAATTGTGGCGGGTTCAAAATATGTTTTGATCCATAATGACTTTATTGACCAAATAGGAGAGCCAACATTATTCCATGTTTGAGAATATAAAGAGAAATGACTATACCAAAAACTTACTTGTGTTTTTGTGGGTATATAATAAATTTGAACGGGCCTCAATTGGATGTATGGTAATTAATATCTATTGATATGGTTAAGGAGTTCTAGTTAATGAACTACTTTAGATAATCGTTGAAGACAACATCCCCTTTATGGATTGTAGGGGGGGGCATTAGAAAAGAAGTAGGATTTCGGCCCATGTCACTTGGATTAGTACTTAAATATAATACCTTTCAAATGATCCAATGCTAGTAAAAGTTAAACATAAGGACTTTGGAGATGTCTCCCTATATGCAACATGGATTCCATTTTTGAGGTTGAACCAAGACTAATAATGGCCTCTTAGTTTCAACCATATGACACAAGGGCATAAAGAAAAGAATCATGGGTATGCCACTGACATCGTCCCATGATTTCTCTATTAGTGTTATTTTGTTATTGAACAAACAAAATAAGAGTAATTGGTAGAGCTCTTTCTTGGACATAGTATAGTTGTCAATTTTATTTCCTCAAGGAGTATTGATTGGTGGTTGGTGGCACATTTTTGGCTAATCCACAATAATAATTGTATGTCTAATAAGTGGAGGACGTGCATTGACCATGACGGCAATTTGTGAAATGTTTTTGATGTGCATGAGCAACGAGAGTATTCCACCTACTTGGTTAATGAAGCATCAACATAAAAAACAATATAAATGGTAAAAATAAGCCATGCACATGCTCTCTCCAGTGAAGAGAGGTCCAATGATTCTCCTCAACATGAACCACACGTTAGATGAGGTATGTTGGAGAAAAAATATTGTAGAGGTGATGGGGGCATGCTTTACCTCAACACATATTGGTTGAGAACTATGGCAAAAATAGGGAAAGATGTAAGCTTAAATCGACTTTCCAGTAGCGGCAAGATGTCACGAGGAGAACAAATTAAGAAGAAGGTTTTGTACCACTTGGGGATGAGATCCATCTTCTTTGTCCTTTTTGTTTTGAGGTCGAGACTATTATATTTTGAAGTAATTACATTGAACACTATGAATTGTAATATTTCTTGTATAATGCTGATTTGTTGGTATTTCTCAACAATTTGCCCTTTCCATTTCATGGGATAGTTTTTCAATTTTAATTTTATGCCTTAGAATTTGTGAATATGTTTCATCGAGAATGGATTGTCATCACCGTGTTTGCATGTCATACTTCCTAACATGTGCATATGTAAAATATTGAAAAGGCTATGTGTAGTGAGTTTAAGACCCAGAAGTGGACCCTATTTATCTCTATCCCATAAGGCAAGCTGTACAAGAAAAAAATATGATAGCTTGTGATACTATGATATAATTGATATTATTCTAGTCAGATAGTGCGTAATGTTAGTCACAGTACGAAGGAGAGATGACATAAGTAGTAGGAGGAGAGATAGAAATAAAAATATATAGTAGAGATGAGGAGGAGGAATGTAGCATGTGTGAGAGAAATAAAAAATAAGGGAGGAGGGATGTAGTGGGAAGAGAGAAAATATTGGAAGGAGAAGGAGGGAATTAGTGGGATGAGAGAAAAAATGGAGGGAGGAGGAAAGTAAGGGAAAGAGAGAGAAATAAAAAGATACCGAGGATGAGGAAAGTAGTGGGAAGAGAGAGATAGATAAAAATAAGAATAGATGTAGGTGGGAAGTGGTTAGAAATAACACATCAATGAGTGACATAAAATACATTTTTATACATGAGTACTAAATTAGCAATAAGAGAGGAGGGAAATAGCAAAAAAATAGAGAAATAGAAAAATAAGGTGGAGGAGGGATGTGGTGGGCTTTAAATATTTTTGTTTGTAATTGATATGTTATCTTTGTTCTGGTGACATATTATCTCTGATCCAGTTTATTGTTTTCTTTGTTCCTCCTCATTTCACTCCTCACTTCCACCCACTTGTATATTATTTCTCTTCAATATATATTCGAGTGGGAATCAGTAGGCAATGGTTTGTTATCGTCTATAGTCCATGTGTTATATCTGGTCATGTGTGTTGGTATCTATGATACAATGTCTTGTTTTCCCATATCCTCCTCATTTTACTCATCTATTCTATATTCTTGTATTTTGTCTCTCACAAATTGATATTTAAGTAGAAAATAACACATTAATATGTGTTTGGGAACACATTGTAACACACATGAACACAAATAGAGAGCAGAGAAGTAACACATACGTATGTGATAGATAACAAACAATAATACCCATGAAAAAAATGAAGGAGAGAATTAGTGGGAAGAGAGAGAATGATAAAATAAAAGGGAGGAGGGAAATAGTGGGAAATAACATATTAATATGTAACACAAAATACATTATAACACATATGAACACAATGGAGGAGGAAAATAGTGGGAAGAGAAAGAGAAGAAATAATAGGGAGGAAGGAAGTAGTGGCATTAGTTTATTTTTCATCTATAATTGATTTGTTATCTTTGGTCTAGTATCTCGTTAACTCTGGTCTAGGGTTGTATTTTCCTCTCTCCTCCTTATTTCACTCCTCACTTCCCTCTTCTTGTATTTTCTCTCTCCAAAACTAGTGAATGAGTGAAAAATAACACTATAATATTCGATTGGAAATACATTATAATACATGTGAACACAAATGAAGGAGAGAAGTAACACATTAATATGTGATATATAACAAATTATAAATGGAGGGGGGAAGTAATAGGAAAGGAGATAAAGATTAAACAACATATGCATGGGAAATAACACATTAATATGTAAAAAATACATGATAACAAATTTAAATAGAAACGAAGGAGAGAAGTAATGGTTAGAGAGAGAGAGAGAGAAAACTAAGATGGAGGAGGAAATTAGTGGGCGTTAATTTATTTGTTTGAAATTGATCTGTTACTTTTGATTCACCATCTTGTTATCTTTAGTCCAATGTCTTGTTTTCTAGTCCATTCCTTATATAAAAGAGGTGGGATGTAGTAGAATGAGAGATTAAGATAAAAATAAGAATTAAGGGAGGAGAGAAGTAAGAGAAGGAGATAGAAAATATAGGAGGGAGTTGTGGGATGAGAGAAAAGACAATAAGAATTGACAAATGAGGGAAGTATTTGAAAATAACACATTAATATGTATCTCAAACACACTTTTATAAGTGTGACGACAAAATAGGAGGTAAGTAGTGGGAATATGTGGGTGAGTTTTTTTGTCACATATTAAAGGTTTTACTTCTCACGACTTCTCTCCCATCATAGTTTTTTTCTTCCCCACTCTTCCTACTATTTCTTTCCTCCATTTGTGTTCATGTATTATAATGAATTTTCAACACACATTAATATTTTATTTACCACTAATTTCCTCATTCCTCCTATTTATCTGTTTCTATCTCTTCGCTAATTACCTTCTTCAATGGTGTTTAAGTATGTTAGTATTTGTAATCTGTCACATGTTAATGTGTTACTTCCATCTTCTATTTTTTCACATGTGTTAATATGTGTTTCTAGTCACATATTATTATGTTATTTTCCACTCACATATAGATTTTCGAGGAATAAAAATAAGAGGAGGGAAGTGAGGAATGAAACGACGAAAGGAAAGGAAAACAAGACATTGATCTGAAGATAATAAGATCACATAGATAATAAATCAATTATAAATAAAGATAATTTTCTGCCTACTACTTCCCCGTCCATCTTTTTTCTCTCTCTGTCCACTACTTCCCTCTTCGAGTTTTGTTCATGTGTGTTAGAATGTGTTTTATATCAATGTGTTATTTCCACTATAGTTCTCATCCTCCTATTTTCTTTTTCCCTGTTAGCACAATATTTTCCTACTCCATTTGTATTCAATGCGTTATTGGATTTGAAGCCTCTGATAAAATAATCTTATAAAGAATGATTTGACTACCTATATCGTCAATGTGCACATTTTTTTTAGGGAGCTCCATCACTGAGGACTCCAAAGTTAAGCGTGGTCAACTTGGAGTAGTATTAAATGGGTGGACAGGAGGTTGATCCCGACTTATGCGTGAGGATAAATCAAACAATTAAAGCTAGTAATGGTTTGTGGGCTAGTCGTATTCTTGAAACTTTAGTAGAGTCTTGGACCCGTATCCACAGTATTAGAATTGAGAAAAGAAAAAAAAAATCAAAGAAAGATTTTACGGCGTTATATAAACGAGAAAAGAAACGTTTTAGTAAACGGGAAAGCGAGGAAATGGATCTGGACGGTATCACCCAGCTGCGGCACATGCTTGCTTGCTGGGGGTGATAAAGAGTTCAAATATATTAAAGAACAGGGATGAGGTTTAGCTGCCGGTGAAAGGGCTCATGCTCGTGTCGACCCGTGGAGTTAGAACGTATGGATGAGATTGAGTTGCCTGTCTATCTGATCTGCTGCCGATGCTGCTGAGTTTTTCCTTAGTCAATAAATGGAAGCATTGATATGGAAGCATGAATATTCTCTTGGCATCGTTGTAGTGCGCACGCCACCCAATTAGATCAAACTTGAATGTTATTGTAGTGAAGTCAACCAACCAAATGGTCCCTCCGGAGACTCTTTGCTTACCGAAACCAGAAGTTGGTTTGTGTTCTTGATGAATTGGCAAGCTGTTAAAAACAGGCTCCACTATATAAGATGACACAACATCCCGTAACAAGAGTGAGAATGCTTCGAGGGTATGCTATTGGAAGAATAAGATGATTGGTTGCAACAACATTGAGATCGACTTGTGCAAGTTTCAGGCTGTCCTGAATGCGGATAAGAACATAGGTTTCATATAAAAATAATCAACATTGTAAGAACTGCTGGGAGGGCGGTAAATCTAAAAATATTTATCTCCGTGGTTTGAATTTGAACCCCTTCATCGAAGAGTATGAATAGTATTCATCATCTGTGTTATCCGTTGTTAGTAATGTATTTTTTCTCTGAATAAGAAGGTCGAGACAAACAATAGTTGACCCTTGAAAAAAATAACTATTATTAGTGTTACCGATGCAAATGCGATTTAAACTACAGCCGCGTATGTTTTGTTGTTGTTCGTGTAACCATGTTGCTTCCTTTTTCTGGTTTAATTTTGTTGGTTTACTTTCACTACACCACGACAAGGCCACATTCTCAATCCGGCAAAGGACCGGTAAAAGCCTGAAGACACCAAAGGCCCACCACGCCCATCACAAGACACCATCAAAGACATCTGCATCAAAGGTGGGGTACGTACGAATTCTGCCGTGCGACTTTGGTGCCAACTTTTGTCGTGCGTGGGTCGTCGTCCGTCCGTCCGTCCGTCCCTTACCCGCTTGTGGCCTCCACCAACCTAGACATTTTCCGAGGAGCACCAGGAAAGCAGGCAACAGCCCCACCTTCCTCCTTAGATATAAGGAATCGAGACTCGAGAGAGAGTGAACGTAAGGACCACAAAGGCACCGAGAGTGAGGAAGGGCAGAGGGGAAAGGGGGAGGAGGCCCATTGTTCCCACCACCTGCTGTAGTGGCACTGTCTGTGCATTATGGCGACAGTATTTGGATCAGGGTGGTAGTGGTGGGAGGAAGTGGGGAACCCCTTTTACACCTACAATAGATACATTACCTGATACGCCCTAACTAAACATGTTCTTGCTTCATTCCCGTTCTTTGGTGTCGAGCACTAAAATCTGGACTTGAGTTGACGCCTCCGCCGTTGGTTCCACGCATGGCTTTGGGCCTATGTAGAGCAACTTATTCTAGTGCCTATGTGACTTTAGGAAGGGAATTGGGGGTGTGGTTGGAACCAATCGGGATGGAGTGAAGCTGTCTCTCATCTTCACTTCTTTTAGGGACATACATTCTTTTCTAACACTGTTTCTATAGATGTTGATAGATCAAATATAGAAAACAATTCTCATCACATATGCTTGAAGAAAATGCCGAAAGAGAAATAGAGTCTCGCAAGTCCAAAGAGAAACAAAACAAATACATCACCGGCGGGAAGCCAATTGCTGCAAGCAAACATAAGTAACAACCCGCGCATGTTTCCACGTAACAACTCTAATTTTGTCAAAGACTCTAGTACTCAAGAATTCAAAGGAGAGGAACCACAACGAAAAACTTAATGATAAGGCACACTCTCTTCTTAGGGCCTGTTTGGTAGGATATAGTCAAATGACAAAGTGTGTGTTTGATGTACATTTTTACATTGTGAACTCTCCCAACTGCAACCTATTACACCCAACCAAACTAGTCCTTAGAAAAGGAGATGCAGCGAGGAGGCAACTGCCTTATGATTAAGCACAAATGCCCAAGCATTAAGTCAAATCCTCGACTAAGCTAACTTAAAATATATATACTTGTCATTCTTATAAAAGCTTATATCCAACTAATAGACCAACTTAATACAACTCCTACGTAAGATTAAGGCAAAGCAAACGACATTACAAACTTGATCTAGTATTCTATCACCCAGAGAAAAGCAAAAGTACATGGACACTCTAGGATACTGTTTGGTTCGAGACCTAATCCAAATTAGATGTTGTCTTTTTGTGCCAAGTAAGCGTTATTCCCGACGAACCCAACTAAGTCTAGTCTTATTTTGTTTGACAAAAATCGGAGACGAGACCCGTTTCGGGTTCCGTAATCCTCTAATCCAGACCAAGTCAGTCCCACTCTTCGTAAGATTTTAAAATCTAATTTAGATTTGACTATGTCTTTTGTGTTATTTTGTTTTATATGCCAGACGGAAAAACACAAGTTACGAGGCCAGTCCAATTTAACGAGTGCTTGCAATAGGATAAGCTACCAAACACAAACATGACTGAATCCTAATAAAGTAATCCAGATGTATCGACTAACCCAATCTAGATTTCATAATTTCAATCTTGAACCAATTATGGGCTAGATTCTTAGATTTCAGTATTATACTTGCCCTTATCTCAACATATCTATTGCTTGATATTAAACAAAAAACATCATGAGACTCAATAAAAGCCCTAGCGGGTGAGAAACACCTATTCGATCCAGGGAGACAATATGTACCAAAATTAATTTAGAATAATTTAAAGGAGATACTAACATTTGTTATTTATTGCCATTAACATAAGCTATAATTTTGAAACTAGCTTATCTTATTACTAAATATTGTATTAAAACATAAAGATTTGCAAATCCATTTGATCCTCTTAACAACTAGTCAATAGTTACTTCCTTAACTTAGAAAAAATCAATTTACACGCTGCTAAATTCAATTCAAGCTTAACTTCAAAATAGAGCAAATGCAAGTTCCAAATATAGGAATATGACTTTGACGCTGCTTGACAAACTTACAAGTACATGTATGACAAAATGGTTAGTAGTATGTCTGTAGTTCTAATCGACATGTTATTAATCTTACTTTGTTTTTTTTTCCGATTAATATGCCTTGCTCCAATCAAGTCATGAATAAATAGACATATTCCAAATATCCCACCATATAAGTCATAGACTTATTAGTTCTTACTAAGCCTACTTACACCTCGACATGTATGAAATAACATAAAATGTCAGATGCGTCCTACTTTCCTATTGTTGTCTTGATCACACGAACGAAAAATTGAGCTAGAGTAAAAAATCAAGGGCAAATGATGTTAACATTCAAATCACTTATGGTCCTTTTAATAGGTGAAACTTACTTAAAATTATATACACATATTTACAACAGCTAAACAATTGAAGTGGAGCTTCGAGTTACCTTGCTAGATAAGGTTTGGATTACTTCATTGATTGCTATGAGTGGACTAGGTTGGGATTGGGATGCTTTTGTATGACCCCTAACCTTGCTTACTCTCTAAAAATAATTTGTTTGACATAATTAGACTAATTTTATGCTTACTCTTGAAAGTTAACTCTGATTTGTGAAGTTACTTTGGATGATGAAACTATTTTTATAAGTTCAATCAAAATAGACCTTGTTTGCTCAAGATATAAATTCATGAATTTGTGGGTCTTTATGTAAATTATCCCTTTCTAGTGGTGTTATGGAACTTTCTTGAGTTGGTTCATGATGAACATAAGAATTTTATAATTATACTTCTCCTTTGGATGCTTTTGAATCTTACTTTTATGGAATCTACATAATCTAAGTGAGCAACTAATGTAGTTTTTCATTGACTGATGGTTTCTAAGTGGCCTCCTATTCTCGATGATAACTCACTACCTCTATGGGATTGGAATCAAACACAATCTGTAGGTGAGTCACCACATCCTCAAGGTCACACTTCTGTCTCATGTTGCCGAAGGTCTCCTTGCTCTGACATTTTAGCCTTTATCTGAACATTTTAAACTTCAAGAACATCCTTGTTGAGGGTTCATTCCATCCTTCATATATCTACCCCTCTTCAAATCACCACCATGCATTCTGGGTTAGACAACCAGACCTCCATTAAGCTGGACTGGGATCTCAGATAGGTCGTATGGCACTTTCTATCCATCAATAACCGCAGGTAGTAGTTTGCTAACCTATCTCTGATCAAGTGTATACTCTTTGTATGAAAGTCTCTCCTCTATCCATGACTATCAAAAACACTATCAAACCTTTCCCATGTGGTTGATTTACCTATCTATTTGTCTACCCATGTAAATGACCTGCCTTCAAATTTTATCTCATCTATCCCCATATCACTAAACCAGGTGTTGAACTCCTGGATAAATCTTACACCCAGAGTGTTGTGTCATTTTCTCTCTTGATACTTCCTCACAATGTTGTAATGTCCCATAATTATACATCGTTTTGTTTTCTTAAGATTAAATGGTTGATATGCATATTTTATTAAAAAGAAATATTTTTGACCTTTTCCCCATTTTTCATAGTAAGATCTGATGTTGTTAGTCTATGTTTGATTTTCTTAAGCGTTTTCATTAATGATTGAAAATTCATGTTTAATAATCACTACTACAGAAAATACTTTTTACAACAGTTCATTTTTCCAATCTACAACAGGTGTTAACCGTTGTATTAGATCGCGTGGTCTTATGGGGGGTGCTTTACACAACATGTGATTGTATGTTGTAATAGATGTATTTTATACAACAGTTAAAACATGTTTTCTTTTAAGAAATGGCCTGTTGTAATATGGGTATTTTACACAACATGTGGTGGACCCGTTGTAATATATATTATACAACAGTTGAACGATGTTGTCTTTCGCTAAACACACCCGTTGTAATAGGGGTGTTTTTTACAACATGCAGTTCACCCATTGTAATATATATTATACAAAAGTTGAAGCATGTTGTCTTTCACTAAATTCACCCGTTGTAATAGGTAGGTTTATTACAACATGCAGTGCACATGTTGTAATATACATGTATATACAACAGTTGAAGCATGTTGTCTTTCCATACATTCAACCATTGTAATAGGGTTGTTTATATAACATGATGTGTGTCTGTTGTAATATACACATTTTATACAACAGGTTATGCATGTTGTAGTTCACTAGAAACACCTGTTGTAATAGGTGTATTTTTTCCTGACACACCTGTTATGATAGGTGTGGATAACACAACATGTGTTGTTTGTTGTAAAATCACACATTTTATAACATATCATTAACTGTTGTCTTTGATTAGAGTTTGACATGTCATATATCGAACCAATTGTATTGATCAAATTAACCATATTTAATAAATTATAATAAATATGCAATTGTACTTTTTCATTTCATGAACAAGCACATAATTGAACAAAATTTCCTTCAAATCTTGAATGAAACTCGTACTAAATTTAATTAATATTAAATCATCCATACAAAGATTCAATATACAAAGTACTGAGTATCCACTCTAGAATCGAACTGAAAACTAACTAAAAAAGTTTCACACATTGGTCTATGCTAAAGAACAAATGTCTTCCCCACATGTCATATAATCTTATGTGTGCTCAAGAACATGTCACCCACTCATTTCAGACCTCGTCGATTTCTTCTTGGTTGAAGCAACGACCAATATAATTTGAATAATACTGCAATCATATGACAAATATATCAACATATTGTGATTTTTTCAATTTATTTAGAAATTTGAACAAACTAAAAGAATATAATGTGAAGTAGCTTACACATTCAGGAATATTTCTAATTCTCGCATCAACGATGTCTTTCATATACTTCAGCACATAATACCCACAATATGTATTGTTCGGCTGCTTTGGACATTGTACAAAATAAATATTAATTTGTTATCCAAATAATTGTGAGAACTTGTTAGCAAATAAGAGGTTGGAAGGTATAAATAACCAGAAAACTTAATAAAAGGTATGTGTATACAGAATCAAAAATGTTATAACCAATATGCTATAACCCACAAACATTGTGCAGTGACTGGTAATATAATATGGATGGCACTTCTGTAAGGCAATGAATACAGAGCAAAGGTTCCAGCTACAATTTTACAAGTACCTACAAAATACTAATACACTTAGGAGCCCTCAGTCAGATATATGTTGTGTATGATCCCTTTTCTTCTATAGATGCAGACGATGATGTTGCCCTGCTATCCTACTTTTTTAGTTACTGGTTTATAGATGTGAGTGAGATAGCATATTAAGGGTGAGATCGCCATTAGATCAGGCATAGCTTTGACGATGTTGTGCTGCTTATGCAAATGATTTGGGTGGTGACTGATGTATAGATTCAACTGACGTTTGTAGCCAGAAATTTAGTAGACGTCATTCCCAGTGAGAAAGTCATCGTGACGGATTAACAAAATCCACCTAGTCACGCCCCTTTTATTAATCCGGTAAGTGCAGGATGTGCTTTCTGTGCAGATTGATATCCCATATCATTTATGGCGATCCAAACAACGGAAATGAAGATGAGTAGGATGTCAAACCGATCTGGACCTTACTTCCCATGTAGATTTTCCAGACTTCATGGTAGTCTATGTGACCCCATTTATGCAACCATAAGAAAATTCATAAGTGGGGGGGGCATAAAGATCATACGACCTTGCTCATGAAATGGATAAAAATAACCTCAAGAATGGAAAATGGAGGACTAAGTATCCGGTCCATGATCTACTCGAATGAGGCCATTATGATGTAGAACACATGGGACCTCCAATTCAATAGAAATTTTTTATACAAAGATGTTATTAAGTACAAGTACAAATCCTTTAACTTATTAAAAGGGAGAAAGACTGACCCCTTTCTGACATTCCCACACGAAAGCTAAGAATATTGTGGAGGATCATAGCCACTAGGTGATAACCTGTAACACAAACACTTCTGTGTTGCTTTATAGTTGGGATCCTAGCTTTAAGAAGCTGCATAGAATTTGAACCAAACAACCACCTAAAGAACTAAAGAGTTCCTAAATTTGAACTCTTTGGTAAATATTTAAGGGGAATGGGATACAACTTCCTTATCCTAAACCTATGTAGTCAAGTTATTGATGCCATACAAAATATGATGATGCATGTGTTGGATTAGTAAGTAGATCACTAGGCATTCATCTTGTCAGTTGATGGGATATCTACTATCATCTCGACACAAAATACATAAAGGAGAAAACTCGAGTACAAATAAAGACTCATGGAGGAAAACATAGATTGCAAGTTAATTTCCCAATATGTGTTTTACTGTCAAATGCGCTTATGGTCGTTCTTTGCATTATTTTCTGGTGCTTGGACCATACTTTGGATGGACGAGAGAGAAGGAAGGAGTCCTAAGGTTCCTCCACTCATAGAGGGGTCCAAAGAAGGCCCTAAGAGCTCCCTCAATCTACTCCAACGGCCAAGATTTGACATCAGGCAAAGAAGTCCTTTGATAATGAAGTTTGAAGCTATTTTAGCCCTTGAAGACCCCAACACGGCCGTGGTGTTAAGGAACGGTCGTGCTGGTAATTGCAAAAAGTTACAGGTTGAATCGCCAAATCTTGAAGTTTCAGCAACTCAGCCACCACGACCGTGCTACCCAACACGGTCATGCCACGAAGCCCCAAAATGACCGTGCTAGATGAAAAATAGAACGGGCATGCTCTGGGGAACGACCTCCTCGCAACTCCACCACCACGGTCATGCTGCCTAGCATGACCGTTCTACCTAGCCCCCACCACGGCCGTGCTACCCAACACGGCCGTGCTACTAGCCTTCACTTAACCCATCCAACTTGTGATTTCACACTTCACCAAAATGATCATTCTACACCACCACGACCGTTCTCACCTTCACACACCACGGCCATGCTTCCCAAAACGGCCGTGCTGCCACCTAAAACCTAACTATTTTTACACTAATTTATTGGTATATATAAATTTATTGGTATATAATACTCAGATAGTAGGAGTGATAAACACCATGCCCATGCTGGATCCCCTCCCTAATATCTCCGCTATGGACTTGTATGTATATAACAGACTATCTTTTTTGGGGGGGGGGCAACGTAGAGATCAGATTGTATTCATCTCGTTCCCTACTACGGGCCAAATGTTTGCAAAATTAACATCTAGATTGTTGGTGAGCCACTGGGGCACATCAGTGTGAAAAGTAAAAGGAGAACTACCATGAGCAGAAGAACGAGCGATACAATCAACTATAGTGTTATGCAATCTAGGAATATGAGAAATGACAGGCTGGTCGACATCCTCCTAGAGCCTCTGGATTCGACGCATGTAGGGGGAGAACATGGTTGTTTAGGATGCTTCCTCGGTGATAATGGATACCGCTGTAGCAGCATCAGACAGAATAGTGGGTGTACGCCATCCTGTGATTTTGCAAAGTTCCAAGGCACAGATAATACCTTGCACCTTTGCGTCCAATGCCGAGCTGGCATGGTTGGGCGACCCATGGCCCAGAAGAAATCTTCCATGGCTGTTGACAACATGAATGTCGATCCCGACATGAGATGAATCAGCATTATAAGAAGCATCAACAAACATGACAATGCTCCTAAGAGTAGGAGGATTCCGAACATGGTTGCACACTATGGTGGCCGTCGAGAGAAGTGTCGGAATTGTCATGATGGCACGATCCTTGTCTTTGATGAAGGAGACCCATTTGTAGAGAGGTTGCACCTTCCTATTGTGTATAAATTCATTTCTTTGTGACCAGATTGCCCAGCAAGTGACGACATGCAGAGTAGAATGAATATCAGTGCACTTGGAGGAGAGAATGTCAGCGATCCAGTCATCCTCAGGAAGAATAAATAAGGAAGGGTCGACTTGGCATACAACCCAAACTTCCTTACTAGAGTTGCAATCACGAAGCGAATGCAGCAGCGTATCGCGGGCGTTAGAGCATACTGGGAAGGTGTCATCAATGGGAATGTGCCGTCGGGATATCTCCACGTTGGTGAGCAGTGCTTTGTGGTTCAGCAGCCATAAAAAGTACGAATGCGAGGTGGAATGGGCAGCTTCCATATAATCCTTGCACAGCCATTGGTAGGCAGACTTGGTAGTAAGAAGACCAGAGGGAGATCTGGGCCATTGGCTTGTGTCATGGCCCGACGTCGGGTCAGGTGAGTATGTGTGCTGAATATGCGGCCACGACCTACTGGGGAGATAGGTGTGGATGAAGTCCCAATCCCAGCCATTGCCATCCATGCCCATGGCTGAGGTTTTAAGGTCAGTGAGGTCCGGCGGTGGTGCAAAGGAGGGTTCAAGCTCTTTAATGGATAGGCCATGAAGCCATCTATCAGTCCAAACATTTGTAGACTCACCATTATTGATAGTCACCGCCGAGGCATGTTGAATGGAAGGCATGTGCTTCTTGATAAAGGCCCATACATAAGAACAATGTTTCTTTATAGGGGTGTCATTGTGCATGTACTTGTCGCGCATCACTCGAACCCATAAGACTTGTCTATTGCTCATGAATCGCCAGACATTACCAAGCATAAGGGCTAGCTTTTGTGATTGTGCATCCTTGATGCCTAAGCCGCCATCAGATTTTGCCATGGTCACCTTTTTCCATGAGACCAGGGAGAGGCTGTGGTGTGACTTGCTACCAGACCAAAGAAAGTTCTTAATATGCTTGTTTATGTCATCACACAGGGCAGGGGAGAGCTGCACCGACTGCATAGTATAGCTGGGAATGGCTTGAAGAGTAGATTTTACAAGGGTGATACTTCCTATAAGGGACAACTGACGTGTTGGCCAACTGGTCATGCGATCCTTAATGGTGCCAACAATCGCAGAATGAGTAGACTTGTTAATAGGATGATGAAGGATGGGAACTCCCAGGTAGCGGCCCAAGTCACTAGTATGCTGAATGCCGAGGCGACCATAGAAGCCATCCCGGATCTGTCGTGAAGTATTAGGCGAGAAATAGCAATGAGATTTGGTTGTGGATACCCTTTTCCCAGATGCACGTGCAAAGGCTTGTAGAACTTTATTAATAGCTTTAGCTTGCCCACCGGAAGCCTCTACCAGCAAGAGAATGTCATCAACAAAGAAAATATGTGAAAGCAGTGGACCATGCCTTGAAAGGCGAATAGGCTTCCATTCACCTTGATCGATGGAGAGCGAGATGGCTTGGCTAAGTCTCTCCATGCGTAGAAAAAAAAAATATGGGCTGATGGGATCACCTCGGCGAATGCCCTGAGATGTTTTAAAAGGCTCCAAGGGGCATCCTTCCCAAAGAATCGATTTACTCCCCTTAGTAATGATTTGCATGATCAGATTGACTATCAGTGTCAGGATGTCGGTCCTCTTGAGGGTGTCATGGATAAAAACCCAACTCATTTTGTCAAATGCTTTAGCAAGATCTAACTTGATGCAAGCTAGAGCCTTGTCGCTGTGCTTCATGCGCATGGTGTGAATAACCTCATGTACAAGAATGATGTTATCTGTAATACGCCTTCCGGGGAGGAAACTAGACTGGGTTTCAGAAATCCAACCATGCAGAAGGGGCTTGATACGCTCCACAACGATTTTGGTTATTAGCTTGAAGCACGTGTTGTTGAGAGAGATAGGACAGAGATCACTATAGGTTTGGGACTGCCTTATCTTCGGAATCAGACACATGTAATAATCAGCAATGCAGTCTTCTATGACTCCAATAGAGAATGTGTCTTGGACTGTACAAATGAAGGATGGTCTGATAGTGACCCAATGCTTTTGAACAAAGGAGTTACATATGTCGTCTGGTCTAGGAGCTTTGTTGGGTGCCATCATGAACATGGTGCACCTAATCTCATCAGCCGAAGGGAGGGAACTGAGGGTACATTTCGTGGCATCAGATGGATGGTTGAAGTTGCCGATGAATCCAGCGACAACAACGCTGGTGCAATGGCTAGGGCACGGGGCAGTCATCAAGTCGAGGAAGAAGCCGTGTACATGCAACGGCAGCAGGGATGGGTCCTCCACCCAATTACCAGCGTCATCTTTGAGGCGTGTAATCTTGTTGAAGAGGCGGTGGGCTTTAACGTAAGTATAGAAGAATTTAGTATTTGCATCGCCAAGGATAAGCCAATTTATGTTAGCCCGCTGACGCCAATCGGCCTCTTCTTGAAGGAGAATGCTGATGTACTCATCTTGCAAACGCTCCATAGTAAAGTTAGAAGTAGCATGGGATAGAGTGCTAGTAGATACCTGGATGTTGTTAATATGTCGCATGACTTTGTTCTTGATTTTGTTGTTGGAGGCTTAGAGTTTGGTGTCCCAAGAAGATGCAGCAGTGCGGAAGGCAGGGAGAGCATCTAGGAATTTTTTTGTTGAGTCCCAAGATTTAAGAACTATGTCTTTGAAACCGAGAGTCAGTGACCGGCTGTCTTTGATACGGAAGGACTTGGGGCAGCTATGACGGTGCACAACGTCATGGATAAGGATCGGGCTATGGTCGTTGTAGAGTCTCAGAAGAACGGTGACAGAAGTATTGTTGGCCATGGAAAGCCAATTGTCATTGGCAATGACTCTGTCAAGTCTTTCCAATAACTGGAGCCGTTTAAAGGTGATGAAGGGGCCATTTGCCTTGATGTCTGCCAAGCCAGTGTGCATGAGAAGAGAGTTGAACTTCCTACTAGAGTGACGGTCAAAGGAGCGTCCATTTTGTTTTTCAGAAATGTCGAGCAAGGTTTTGAAGTCGCCAAGGACTGCCCATGCACCAGAGATGGTGTGAGAGATGTTCTGTAAATGATTCCAAAGAAGGTCCCACTTACAAGGATTAGGGGCACCATAGACAAACGTCAGATGCCAAGTATCATTAATGCAGCAATGGATGAATTGTCGGTGGTTAAGGATGATGTTGATGGAGCATCGAGCATCATCCCACAACACCCAAATACCACCAGAAAATCCAATGGCCTCAACTCGGTGAGAAGAAGGGAAACCCAATTGCTTGATGACGCTATCGGCCTTGGACCCACTGATACGTTGTTCAACAATGGCCATAATATGGAGTCAATGTCTTCTTTTGAGATCCTTAAGGAGGCAAATCTTCTTCTTAAAACAGGCACCTTGAATGTTCCAACAAAGGATGTTCAACATTAAAACAAAAGAGAAAGAGATGTGGGAAATTTAGGCAATTGCCGCACAGAGGCCGACGGATTGATCATCGTCGACCATAGCATCATATGGAGGTGGCACTGACTCATTGTTGAAGTCAATGGAACACCTAGCATCTGAACCTTATTCTAGATTGCCGACTAACTGGGCAAGCTTTCCTTTCTTCCTTTCTCTCCCAGGGCTGACAGTTTGGTAAACTACCCTCCCATTTCTGAGAAGGACTCCACTGCCTCCTCCTTTGTCGCCCCATTAGAAAAGGCAATGGGACTCAGCATGGATAGTGTATGTGGCGGCAAATTAGAATGGGGCATCATTCCCGATCTCCTTTGTTCTACCCACACATGTGTCATCATGCACTAGCGTGACGCTTGTGTTGTTTGAGTTGTTGACGACACCACCCGCCGAAGAGGCCTTGGGCGACGCAACTCGTCCTACACTGGCCTGTGTCTAAGACATTGCTTTAGCCTTCTTCTTTTATGTCCTAGATTGGACAGTCTGCCAATCCTCCTCAGACGCTTCCTGAGCATCCAATGTGTGTTGTGGCGGCTCATCCACAGCAGCATCATCATTCCTCTGGGTGGCCGACGTCGTCTGTGTCGTGTTGCCAGTCTGCATGCCCTTCTTGTTAGAAGGCATGCATTTCTCTGGCTTCTTTGCATGGATCTAAGCCGTGTACTGCACCTCTTTAAGAAGAGGGGGTCTCGACGTCGAGGATGGGTCAGCAGGTGAGAAAGGCATGATAAAGGTGCATGCTGTGTCAACATGTCTGACTCTACCACACTTCATGTAGACTGAAGGTAAATTTTCATATTCCAGGCGGTAGTATTCCCCATTGAGATAGATGGCTGGTAGTAGAGGCTTGAGAGTATCCACCTCGGCTGCTAGTGTTGCAAATTTGCCACAATGACCTGACAACGTGGTGGTATCAATCTTGATTGTTTTGCCAATGATATCACCAATGCTTGCTAGGAGTTGATATTGATAGAGGTAGATTGGTAACTCGGGAATACGTAACCACACCATGAGTTTTCTGGGGATGTGATCCACAGGCCGGAAGTCTGCCGACAAAGATAGAACGGATAGGTAGTTTCCAAATATGGTCCAAGGACCTTCGGTCATGGCTCGCTCGAACGCCTCCTTGCTGCTGAGTTGGATGATGAAGTAGCCCATCTCCAGGTAAATAACACGGAACTGCTCGTTGAGCTTCCATAGGGACGTGATTCAATTGATTAGCGTTGTGAAGCCGACATTGGTGCCGACTACCTTCACCACCACAATAAACCTCCAGGGTTCTAACATCGGAGATAGTGTGCTAGGATTGATGCGAATGTCCGACAGGTCACCGCTGTGATCAACATGGATATCAGAGGCTTTGAGGGCATCGGGGGAGATCAGCTTGATCGTTGGTTGCTTAGCGCCACCGGTGATAACATCTTGATAGGAGATCGGATCGGGGTTGCGCCCACCAGCAGGGTCACCCTCTTCCATGGCATTAGCTGCGTCCGAGTTCTCCGCGTCGTCCAGCAGCGGCGGCTGATCTTCAACTTCAACATTGACCCAACCTTGGCTAGCCCGATGAACCGTGTGGAAGGTTCCATGTCCTGCGCCACGACCACCACGACCGCCGGTGCTGCCACCCCGCATGTGCAACAACAGATCTCACAGATCGCCGCTAACCCTAGAGGATGCAGATCACCTCTTTAAAGGAGAGTCCTTTTTGGAAACTGATACCAATACAGGCTATCTTTTATTGTCGCTTAACCTTTTATATTTGTAATTAAATGTAATAGAAACAACATTATGTGTGCACATGATATTGTTCCAAGTAGAAAGCATGTATAATCTGTATTTGCAAGTTTTACATCTTTTATTATAGGTAGCTAACTTAAATTGTTGGCATGATGTATTTAGGCTATAATGTGAGACATTTCCTACCCTTCATGATATCAATCAGATGAGTTTCCAAAACAGCTATACTATGTCAAGTGATTAGTAGTTTATAATTTACTAATAGGTAATCAAAATCATAGGTTGTTCTAGCCATGGTTTGGTAGAATCATAGCCAGGCTCTGAAACTGTTAGAAAAATTGACGCCCTAATTTAGAGAGTACAGAAACCCTTGATTTTATGGCAAAAAGTCAGTGTACCTTTTGAGTTGCAAGTTGGAAACTTCAATCCTCTTCTAAATCTAAAAGAATGTTTCAAAAATATGAGAACTGAAAGCAATTCCTAGCCAAGTTATTTCCATGCTAGCAGGTGCACCTGCTGAAAATACAATCAAAATGAATGTGAATGTTGCTATCATATACAAACCCAAGGTTTAACTAGGTGTGACTTTCAAATGTCATAAAGGATAAGTTGTTCTTATGGCATCCAAAACTTTTTTGAGCAACTAGGATGTGTTTCAAACTGAAGCATGCAATATCGAGTCATAATTTATCACTGGATCTTAGCGTCATGAAGAATCTCATCAAACTGTTTGATCGGTACCACACTAGAATAGTAGAATCCATGAGGATGTGTACATGCATATTAAAGTATGGAGAGCATT
Source organism: Alisma plantago-aquatica (assembly GCA_963693085.1). Classification (NCBI taxonomy): domain Eukaryota; kingdom Viridiplantae; phylum Streptophyta; class Magnoliopsida; order Alismatales; family Alismataceae; genus Alisma; species Alisma plantago-aquatica. The sequence goes on from OY856413.1 coordinate 813,366,865, forward strand.
ACATATGTTGTAGGTTATCAACATAAATTTATTACAAGGAACCCAAACTTGGAGGACCAGGGAAAGTAAATTGTGTTAATTGGAAGTTACTAACATTATGAAAAGAAGAGCATATATGTGAAATTAGTGATAAGTTCAGTTACATGATACAAAGTGCTATCATTGGACTCCACGACCATCTTAAAATTGGTAAATACAAAATATAGAGGATATTTTTCTAGATCAACATTTTGGTTGGCTGAACTCCAAGGAAAGGGAGAGTTTTGACATTTTTGTATGTTTTGGTCCAGAAGGAAGCACAAGTGATGGGGATAAACTACCCAAGAAAAGAAAATTAAAAGGTGGAACTTATTGCATTGAAAAACATGGATGCAAAGCAACTTGCATGGGCTATATGCGGTAGGAAGGAGGTCAGGGTAGATTCTCAATATGGTAAGGTAAATGCACTTTCAACGTTTCTTCAAAAGCAAACTGAGAATGTAAACTATAAAATATTAACAATATAATTTACATGAGACATCGACGTGTAGAAAGAATCAAACCTGGAATTTGGGTGATTGGTTCACTAATCAATAATGGAAGCTTAGAAAGGAAGATTTCAGCCACCATATACCAAGCATCCCTACAAGAAAATAATATAGAAACACATAATCCATGATAGTATTTCCTGATGGTCAGAACTATTGACTTTAATATAGTTTTAGCTATAAATCGCAACCCATTACAACCATCTTATGAAAACTACAACGTTGGGGGAGGGACACTACTATCTTTAAATGACTATATTTTGATCTTCTAAATAGCTGACTGCACACTTAACAAATGAAATGATCATGTAAGGCAAATTCAAATTTTGATGAGATTTCTACCACTACAATGAGTAAATGAAATAAGTCAAGCATGTAATTGAATTCAACTGACTGTGGACTACAATCATGTCAACCTTTGACAAGAGTGATATATGGATTCATATAGATTTGGTATTGCTCCTCTGGAAATTAATTCATGAACTTAACTCCTAGAAAAATAATAATTTAGATAGCTACAAATCAATACATTGTAATGAAGAAGAAAGGGAGGATTTTGAGACCAGGTATATAGCTAACAAACTGCAAGACAAGGATTGTTTTGCATTCATTACTGGTGTTTATTGATCCAAGTATGGCCGCTATCTACTGGCTTCTGCTATGACAAGTCATTGACACTTTGGGATATTGGGGATCAAGTATACTCACTGTCTTCATGCATTCCACAACTTCTTCTTGGATCAAGTATACTTACTGTATGTCTAGATTGTCCTCTCTCTTCTGCTATAATCCTTGTGGATCTCAACACCAAGTGGTGTGCATCATGTAGTCAAAATAAAATTGACATTTACATGACGATGTGAATGAAGCCTGATTGTCTTTGTAAGCCTTCATAAAACTCACTTCAGGACTTGTTTTTTTAGCATCTGCTAGACACGAAATGAGGGCTTGTCTACAGGGTTTGTCAGCAGTTTTAGAGAATAATAGGAGGCTAGAAAACCACCTATTTAGTTTGTGGTGATTGTGTTATATATAAAAGCAGAGAGGGAATCTTGCTCCAGGGTACAACGTACCTGAAATGGGGGCACCAGACAAGGAAGTGGACTCCTGGTTTGCGCACCAGAGGATGAGACACCAGAATTTGGGGCTGTGATAGCGCTGACACCAGCCACTGCCTTAGCCGAGTAATCCAGCAATGATCGTCATCCCTCCTCAATTGCAAGTCACCAAAGGAGATAGAATCCTTGCTTGCAAGTGGAAGCGGAGGTGCTGGTCATGCATGTACCTTGATTGTAGGCGGGCGCCAAAAACAAAGCTAAACTCCTTGTTTGCAAATAGAAGCCAGTCACTGGTTTTTGTGGGTCTTCAATGCCGGTGACGGGCGAGAGGGGGGCGGGGAGTGTGTCGATGGGTGAAAAATCTTAGATTCTGGAGTGCGTGGGGAGGGGATCTTGTACATAACATACATTATTGCATGCGTAGGTGTATAGAAAATAGACCTTATCTTTGATCCCGTCTTCTTCAAGGTGTTCCATGTACCAAACCGGGTCTTGACCTGTCAAGGTCGTCGAACACATCCCACATCTTACTATTAGCTGCTGGACCTCGACAGCTCCCTGTCACCTACACTGCCAACGTCACTCCTCCAGGACTTGTACTCGAACTCACCCTCCACATCATGCTGTTGCTGGACCTCGACAGCTTTCCGAGACCTACACTACCAGCATCGCTCCTCTAGGACCTCACAGTCGGATTTTCCGCCCATGCACATCATCATCCGTCAGTGATAGTGTTCAAGGAGCAGATATAGAATCAACAAACAGGGTCGATGATGGTTCAGGAAGTGAACAACAATGAGCGCAGTAAATATATGAACCTTGTAGAAGCCGTGGCGGCCACGACCATTGCCTTTGTATTCGAGGAAGATAGAGCTTCCACGGTAACTGGAGTCCCGACCCCATAGGCACTCCACTCGTGCGTAGCGAAGCCCAAGTTGAAGTACCTCCGCCGCCGCCGAGGGAGCCGGCGATAGCTGATGAGCCGGCAACTGGCGCATAGGTTAGTCGCTACTCGATGACGATCCATAATAGGGGGCAGGGGGTCGATCCACCTTTGCTGTTCCGGAAACGTTGTTACACGCTGTTCTGTGTAATCGTGGCCATTAAAAGACCCCATTATCTTTTTTAGGGGTTGGGTTTTGGAATAAACATAAGGTTATGATTAAATGCAACAACAGCTGCTACAGCAAGCCGCAACAGTAGATCTAAATTGGCAGGGGGTGGGGGGTTCAAGCCCTAGGGAACCGACGGGTGACTGGGGAGTGTGCGGGGAGGGGGATGCAGTTTGGAGGGTTCCTTTCTCATGGGTTTGACCACCTTTGAGGGGGCGCATCCCTCTATTTTTAAGTTAATGCTTGGAATTTTATTCATATTGTACCAATTGCCAAAAGCAAATATCACTAGTACAAAGTTGTCTTCCAATATCTACAAAAAGGGCCTTGGTTTTTGTGGTTCAACCAGGCTGGTCAGCGGGTTCATTTTTTTAATGCCTAAAAATGGGTTTGTAACCCACCCGAACCACCACACCTTCCGGGTGATGGTTCAACCGGTTCAACCGGCTGGTTCGGGTTGGGTTTTAAAACTCTGATATCCAGACCAAATCCGGACCCAAGTCGGTCCCAAATTCGAAACTAGATTTTGCTCGACTAGTGTCTCAATTGGGAATGACCCAAAATTAGATTCGAAACAAAATCTGGGCCTATATTTGATAATGAATTTATAAAAGATAATTCTCTAATTTCTAGATTATATTTTGTGTTATATAATATTGGGATTGGGATCGGTTCCGGGTCAAAACATCTACCCATAGTGAAAAAGTGTCAATCCCATAAATCCCAAAAGGAACTCGGACCTATATTTGATAATAATATTATACGAAAAAATTATTATCAGATTATATATTCCAAATAAAATTATCTGATAAGAAATTGGATTCAACTCGGTTCCGGCTATATAAAAACAAGTCAGAGTCTGTTGTATAATCTTGGCATGTAACAACTGGTTATAGCATGTTGTGTGACTATGGTCTATTACAACAGGTCATCACATGTTGTGTGATAATGGTATATTACAATGGGTTAGTTAATATGGTATAATGGCAGTCTATTACAATGATTTGTTATGTGTGGATATTACAACAGGTCACAACATGTTGTGTAAATATAATTTATAACAACAGATTGGAGTCTGTTGTGTGATCTTGGTATATAACAATGAGTTTCAATATGTTGTATTATCGTGGTCTATTACAACATGTACAAAATACAACAAGTGAAGGCCTGTTGTGTAATTAATACATATTACAACGGGTCAGTCTTTGTTGTGTAATGATGGTCTATTACAACATGTGACTATTACAACGGGTCACAATATGTTGTGTAATTAATATCTTTTACAATAGGTTTGATTATGTTGTGATACTACAACCTATTACAACACTTTAGCACTTGTTGTAGTATCCTCCTATACTACAACGGGTTTGGCATGTTGTAAATGGCTTGTGTTGTATAAAATATACAATATACAACATGAAAATAGACTTGTTGTGTTAAGTATGCTAACTACAACACAATCATCAAAACTGTTGTCTATCTCCCATTGTAAAAAGCATTTTTTGTAGTAGTGAATAAGTCAAGTCCTTCAAGAATCCTCTTGGAAACTATCATAAATTTACAACCATGGATAATATTACCTTCAACTTTAAGTAAATATGACATTATATGTGTATGTAGGAAAAAAACCAAATTCTAATCACATATTAAGAACACTAATAGAAAGATAAATCCTACCACTTATACAATCAAAATTTTACTTTTAGGGAATTCTATACACTTTCCTATGACTATTAGGGACTTTATATATTTGTGCAATTTCAGAAAATTTAGGTTTAAATGGAAATCCTACCCTTTTGGTGACCATCCAATTAGCTAACCCAAAATCTTAGATCACATACTATTTGGATAGTCCCATGATTGTCAATCAAGTCCTATAACTCAATAGTTCATAACGGTTGGGCCACATTTTTTTGGTCCCAACAGTCACGTCTCATACATCTTCTTCTCTCTTACTCTTCCATGTGGAAGTACTGGGGCTAGCTTAAAACTAGTGTTCTGAGCTTCTTGGCTCATGATTGACAATCAAGAATCATCCATCGATTCCTACAATGATCGAGCATCAAAATCTTTAGGTCTTGCTTTTTTAAAAGTACAACTAATAAGCTCAAGCTCCACACAACCACCACAGGGGGTTGGGTTGAGGGAATGGTGAAGGAAAGACTCTCTAGAGGTTAGGAAAGCTTGACAAAGGCTTTTATAGAAGGTACAAAATGATAGAATTCACACCATTAATGTATGTAGGAAAATAGGCCCAATTTGTATAGTGTCTTAATAATTAAATGGTGGAAGTAGGTGCTTAGGGATATAGCAATTCTATATGATGGTTAGAGATAAAATAAAAGTGTGTTAAATTGGTAGGTAGGGGTCTTATTGGGCCAACATGACTAGGGATTTTCATCCCATGACCTACTCCATCTGAGTGAGAAGCTCAATGGAGTGGATGCTCATCGAGACAACTCCCTCTCCCGTTCACCATTAGTATTGGATTATTGGATTTTGCACTCCAACGAGAAGTCATGTAAGGTCTCACATTTACCTCCTCGTGCTTGCAATTGTAGCACTGAAAATGTCAATAAAAAAGAAATGTTCAGTTGACATGAACATACAATATAAGATGATCATATTTCAATTATTGAAATGGGATACAACAGTTGTCTGCATGATTAGGTGATGAGCGATGGGTGACAACGTTTTGAGTTTTTCTTAATAAACTAAACACCTTCAATTTTGGGGTTCAACTCTCTGATCCATATCCACTGATTGAGAAAATGAAGCTGCCGGAGAAAGACTATGTTCTTTGGGATCTCTAGGATATATATTACTAACTTGAAAAATCAATAGATAATTATGGGAAGCTTCAAATGATTTAAAAATTCATAGTTTGGCTTGAACTAATATAATCTAATATCATGCCAAGATTAGTTGGCAATTTCAGTGAGGATGTTAGCGACTTAGTCTCTAAGTGTAAAACCATTAAGGAATATTTCAATTATGATGAATACGCATTTTGATATTTTGAGATTGATTCCATTATTATGGATGTGTTCATAGAAAATTAGGTTGGGAGTAAAGATCACATATAAATACATTTTTTTGAAGACACAAAGCCCAACAAAGAAAGAAAACCAAACGAATGACTAAAAATGTCCAATGACTTATTTTGAAAAACATTAGGATGTGAGGTTGATGTGGGGATACTAGACCGTCTAGGGTTCATTAGCGGAGGCGTCTGCAGCTGTGACCGCAATGGAAGGGGAGGATGCGGAAGATGCTCCCATGGAGTCTCGTGATCAAAAGGCAACCCACATGATCCTCCTGATAATACTGCCCCATAAGATATTGACATGTTTGCAAACAACACCACATGACCAACATGAGATCGATCCTACAAAGATGTGATGATAGTCCACAAAGTCTCCGATTCAATCAAAATTTCTTCGGATACCCTTACTGCAAATGATATAGCCATGGACTACACCGACACCCTACCTGTGATCACGAACAATCCTAATTCACTTCCAACTCTACTTGAATCGTGGAAACACACTATAATCATTAATGTGATTGGTGGTAACATAGGGTTCCAAACCCTAATCAATCTCCTTTCACTCCTTTGGTATCCATCCAATTCATTCTGGGCGATAGACCTGGAGATAGGGTACTACATAATCCAATTAGCAAACCAAGTAGATTTCATGAAAGCCATGACTGGGGGCCTTGGACTATCTCCAACAACTACTTGTCAGTGCAATCCTGGTCATCAAGATTTAGACTTTATGATCCTATCCCACATAAGATAGTGGATTGGCTGTGTGTCATGGACCTGCTCGTGTACCTCTATCAGAACAAATTTCTTACCAATATAGGCAATCAGGCATGGAAGACAATAAAGATAGATGACACCACGACCACTGGTGACCGTAACAAAATTTCAAGTCCTGATGTCAAAGTGGACACATCCCTACCCCTGTTGCCTACCATATTCCTATATAGAGAACACTATCGCTTGGAATATGAGAATCTTCCTATCGCCTTCATGAAGTGTGGGCGTCTACGTCATGCTGATGCTTGTAAGGCCACTGACCTAGCTTAATGCTAATTTGTGCTTATTTTTCTTAATAATATGCTTGTAACCTTTCTCTAACCTTTGGGATGTGTTGTTATCATGTTACAATCTTATGTTTCAAGTTTGGTCCTGTTTGAGTGTTGTTTGTACCATGTTTGCTTGTTTTGGACCAAGATGTAATTTACCCAAATTGAAGGGTTATCTTGCAATTTGTCACATGTTGAGTATGCCCTTACTTCTTTAGCATCATGAGAAATAGAATGATGCTATGAATCACTTTGTTGGACCTTGGTTAATGAGGTGGCATCATATGGTGATGATAAGTTTTTTCGGGCTTTGTTGGTGTTAACCCCGTTGAGCTTGCCTAAGTGTAGAAACCCTATGTCTCAGGCTCATGGTGTGTTTTGAAAGTGTCTCGATTGATACACCCTCCCTTGATGTTTTTTTCTTGACCTTTATGGTCTTGAATGTATGGTCTCGACCGAGACAACCTAGAGATGGTGGGTCGAGACAATTTGTCCTCTAGTGTCTCGACCATGTGCATATATGAGCTAGGGTTTCGACCTAGACATGTATAAGGAAGTGTCTCAATCGAGACAAGGGGGGAAACTGACCTAGTGGGTCATGCCACTTTTTCTGGATAAGTGTAAATATTTCAAATATTACATATGAGTGGAGGAAAGGCTTTCTCTTTAAAGGGCATGTGTCCCTTGATAGTCTATTATGTGGACACATCATAAACCTTCTACTTATCCCATCCTTTGGGTATATAACCCCTTTTATTCACACATGAGCAATCTTTTTGGCCCTACACTCTTTCTCCTTCATTTGGATTGTCCTTGGAGCATTGGGAGCAAGGAAAATCATATCTTGAAGCTTGGGTGACTGATTCACCTTGCATGTTGAAGATCTAGTGCTAGATCAACTCTTTGATGGTGGTTTCTTGAAGATTCTTCTCTAGGTAAGTGATCCTAAACTCTGATCACATTTTTACTCTTCTAAGACCTCCATCATTTCTTGTTCCTCGGTCTTGGGATATGGATTATCCATCATGGTTGTTTTAGAGGAACTCTTCCTCATAAGGAGTGATAGACCATGTTTGACATGGTGAACCCGAGTGAAAGGACGATTCCTTCTCTTTTCCCTTTCTTTCTTTCTTTGGCCAAGAACTATTTTCCCTCTTTCTTGAACCCTATGGTGACCATGGTTTCTTTCTCTTTTTGAGGTGACCTTTGGCCTAAGTGTTGGAGTTTGGTTGAAGATCTTGGAGCTTGGATCTTGTACTACTACAGAACATGTCTTTGGCGTCAGTTGTTTAACCCCTTTTAGCGATGGTTCTCAAGCGATGCCTATGTGGGCACTGCTAAAGGTCGAACTCTTCGGTGTCAGTTTTATAACCGACGCCAAAAGGGTTCGCGCCACAAATAGGTGCCATCTAGGACACTTTCTGCGTTAGTTTGCAACTAAATAACCGACACCATAGTTCCAGACGCCACGACTGTGCTTCCCTACACGGCCGTGTTTGTTACTATAGGCGTCGATTTTATACTAATCATCGACGCTTTTTCCGCCACAGCCACGGTCAGGTTGTTTGTCATATTAGGCGGTGGTTTTTATCCACTAACCGATGCTGTAAGCCTTTGATGACGGTGTTATATAAATAACCGACGCCTATGTTTTATTATTTTTTCTAATCAGTTTGCAGGCCTACTGTGGCTGGTCAGCAGGATGAGAACCTGCAGTTCAATTTTCTGAACTGCAGGTTTACGACATCCATTGATATCAACCTACAAACATGCCACAAACCTGCAAAATCAACATATATACTTTTCACACAAGTAGATACATTCAGACATCAATTCAATTCTCACATTCACACATGTAGAAATATTCAAATACATGTAGAAACATTCAGACATGTATAAACATTCAGAAATATTCATTTACAAAATATCATTCAACATCGCTATCAGCATCCCAATTATATTTTACAATCACCACTGTTTGTATGGCTCTTGCCCATTCTTCTCTTACTTCATTTAATGCTTCCATCGTATATGGAGCATGTACATCTTTTAAGCGTTTAATTATAATGTGGTCAGTTTTAAACACCTGCAAAGAGAATGATATATATAAGTAATAATATAAAAATAAGATTGATATATTTCATACTAACTAATGAGACTATATATAATACCTCATGTATGGTATTGATGTCCAATGCGACATATCAGATAATCATCTGCATAAATCACATCACATAGTATGCGCATGCCCAGCCGTTGTCTTATATAGCGCACTATAAATTGAAACATACAAAATATTAAAAAATACAACTAAGCACAGTTCACATAAATAATATATACATTGGAGTCAGGAACTTACTTTTACGTTCTCCCAAATTATTGGCTGGTTCTTTTTCCTTGGGACCTTTCCTCCAGCCTTTTTGAATGCATCTAAACCCCTACATGTTAATGTAACACAGTAAATTGCAAAATTAAATAGTAATGTAATAATAGATGTTAACAGATATAAAAATGAAATATTTCTCACCAGAATAATGGCATTCTCATTACGTGTCCAATTTTAGTATTCAATGTACTCCCCGCAAGATCTAGATAATAAACAGTGAACGTCCTGGTGAGAATAACTAGTAACTCCCAATGCCTACCGCTAGAGGTAAAAAAGTTAAAAATTAATAACTCAAAATCCACAATAAAAATGTAATTTTCTTAAGTCCAAATTTAAAATAAAGTAAACTTACTTGACATTGAATGGAGATATTATTATCGTCTTCTTTTGCTGACTGAAAATTAAAAAAGCATCTATACAGTATTGTTGAACACTATCAAGGTCTTTAGCTACCATACTAATCAATGATGGAATCAAAAATCCCACATGATCAAATGCAAATTGTTTGCATTGATCTTCGACTAAGTAGCTGCAAAACATGTATTACGTATGCATTAATATATAAGAAACCAGATCATCAAATCTTACACAAGGTATATGGATGTATAAACAAGATCTCACCTTATCCATGTCTCTATCATTGATGTATTCATCCAATCATACATAAACAGCTCAATAATATCTTATATAAATAAAGAGCTTTCGTATGATTGACCTGCATAATTCGCTTCTAAAGAAACAATTATAGGGCAATGTATATTATGTGCCCGTATCCAACATACCATTCCCCTACAAACAGGACCTAACGGGTATTTCAGGTCAGTTGGAACCCAACTTGGTAATGCAGGAAGTGGAGGTGGAGGCCTAAGTGCTCCGGGTGTCTTCTTTTTAACCTGTATATATAATTTCAGATCATTTGACCTCATATATACACATTAACAATCTAAAGTAATGTAAATTTATCTTACAATTTCAGTAGTGTAGACGACATCTGCTTTGGGCCACAATATCACCTCGCCTTCTGCCTCAGCAAGTGTATCAATATCCGGGTGGGGATATGGCAATGTAGCTTCCCTCCAATTGGGTAATACACGTATAGGGCTCACATGAACGTAGTCCTGTGGCATTGGAGTCTCGTGAAACGTTGCCCCAGGAAGGGACGGGTAAGCCTGCACCTCTGCAACAACATAGTCTTGTATTTTTATGCGGCATGGCTTCAATGCCTACAAATTTACGTGAAGAATATTATACATATATACATATCATCTTGAAAAGACTAGCTACAATGTCATAAACAATACTTACAATAGACGTGTTAGGCTGTGGTGGGTCTACAGGATTACTCTCAGTCTGTGCATCAGGAGAAGAGTGGGTCGCCATAGGCTGATTGGAAGCCTGAGATGCCTGCCACTGCACTATTTCTTCCTTGACCTTCTCAGCAACTACATCATTGACCTTCTTAGCAACTATATCCTCGACTCTCTTATTCTCCTATACATGGATAAAAGAAACATTAGCTTCTTATTATTGAATTTCCTTTTGCAGTTACATTCTAAAAAAAGAATAGGTTACCTCTTCTTGTGAAAGTCCCACTCTGGGTTTGCGCTGGGATGGCCCAAAGAATGCTTTGATGCCCACACCAGCGCCTGCACCCCTAACACATCCAGGATGCTCTGGGTTACCCAGAGCAACTGTCAATTCATCCCTTGTGCCCTGAGGGATGAACGTGCCTTGTTTCCTCTGCTCGTGCAACTCCCGCTAATCACCATCAACAGAAATTGGTAAGTTAACACCACAAATAGTCAATATTCAAACGATTGCTCTAAGAGTTGTATTTTACCATTTTTGCAGCCGCCTCAGCAGTTGCGGGCTTCCTTATTTCTCCCTTCTTATTTTGCCTCCCAACTATCCAAACATCATGGCGAGGCAGAGGTGTGCTACCTATAGTAGAGGACTCCTGAGTAGCAGCAGACTCCGCCTGTAGTCTTTAGCGAACGCTTGCATAGCCCTTTGGACCCATAGTGTGGTCATGCACATTCAGTGCACGCCTTGCTTTTTGCACCTCACTGAGGGCCTAGTTAGTATGCACATTAATGATTTGGTTAGTAGAACTAAATGTTAATCTTGAATAGGTGAATACAACGTATATTAATTAAATTGGGAGTGACGCCTAATACCTTGAATTCTTTAGATTTTCTTGAAGCAACAAACGTGTCCCAATCTTCTTTGTCCAAGAAGTTCCACTGTTCAAGGGCTGACTTCTTCTTCTTATCACCATATTTTATGTATTCTCTGTTGAGATTTGTCCTATAGTTCCTTAGCATCTTTCCAACGTGTTGCATCACACTTTTACGATGCAGCTTCTCATCCAATGCAAACAGATTCTGTAAAATAGAATTCTTATTAACTAGTATCCAAAAATAGAATTGCAAATAATAGAATTTGTAATTTACAAAATAGAATTGCAAATAATAATAACTCACGCATAAATCCTTCCATATCAAGTCTTTCTTCGCCTGAGGAACTTTATGCCAATTATCATACTTAACACCACAATGGCTTCGAGTGACAGTCCCAAGATAGTTTACAAAATTATTGCGGTTCACTCCAATTGCATTTCCTCCATTATCAAACTCCACGACCAATCTGGATCTACTGCCACTTAGCGCTATTAACTTCTTCAACAGAGTGATGCTCCTTTTCTTGTTAAGTTTTTGGTGATGTGCATCAAGTTCCTCCAGTGCTTCAGTGGGTACATGTGCATCATCAACCTAAAATTTGACAAAAATAAACACACTGAATTAGCGCAATATAGAAATATGGGATATATGACATAACTAGAAGATAATGAATTTTATAGAAATACAGGATATGTTTTTAGAACTTACATTGGTATCCTCGCCATGCTCATCATGGACAACATGCTCATCATGGACTTCATGCTCATCATGGACTTCATGCTCATCATGGACATCATGCTCATCATGATCAGCCATATGAAAATGTCATTACAAAGGCAAACATTTAGCATCTGAAGATAATGAAACATCAAATCTGAAAATGATATTGATATTAAAAAAGCAAACATTTAACTTCAATAAAAAAATATAAACATGCATGCCTCTAAAATTGTGATCTTTTATCAAATAAAAATCCTTCATTGTGATTTCCGCGCACATATAAGTAATCATTAGCTTCAATATTTTTTGGAGTTAGCAACAACAAAAGGGCATAAACAACCGACGCCAAAGACATGTTCTGTAGTAGTGAAATTCAGGGCATAAACACATGTGATGTCATTCTGATATATAATAAATGTGTACCACCTATCTCATCCTTGAACACCTAATCTCACTAGCAAGTGTATAATGTGTATTGGGTTTTCGAGAAAATCTTGGCAGCATTTCCCCGCTGTTCTCTAAGTACATATGTACTTAGAGAACAAACGGGGAAATGCTACCGAAATTTTCTCGAAAACCCAATACACATTATACACTTACATCCTACGTGAGATTAGGTGTTCAAGAACAGTCCCAAACCGGGGACTATCCAAGATTTACTCCTAATGAGTAAATCTTGGACGGGTTTCTAGGCCAACAAACACAATAATAGATAGGTACATGTTAGGGTTTCATCACAATAATAGCTTTTTTCACTCCATCTATTGTTAGCTTTCAACTTATACAATCTCAACACAGTGCTAAGCTTCGTAAACTTAGCACGGCCTGTATATAATGGTATCTCAGCGCTAAGCTTCGTAAATTTAGTGACTGTTCATTCTAATATATACCAATGTACAAGTAATATAAAGAACAATGATTGTTCACTTTCTAGGCCAACAAACACATGTGATATCATTCTTATATATATTAAATGTGTACCACCTATCCCATCCTTGAACACCTAATCTCACTAGTAAGTGTATAATGTGTATTGGGTTTTCAAGAAAATTTTGGCAGCATTTCCCCGCTGTTCTCAAAGTACATATGTACTTAGAGAACAAACGGGGAAATGCTACCGAAATTTTCTCGAAAACCCATTACACATTATACACTTACATCCTAAGTGAGATTAGGTGTTCAAGAATAGTCCCAAACCGGGGACTATCCAAGATTTACTCCTAATGAGTAAATCTTGGATGGGTTTCTAGGCCAAAAAACACAATAATAGATATGTAAATCATATCATTAAGAGCATGGTTTCATGTTAGGTCATCATAGGTCATAATAATCCACTAGAACGAGCAAAAAATGTCTCATGGTGTTAAAGTAGCATAAGAGTATTAAATCTTGATTCTAGAGTGTACAAGACATAATATTGACTACTGATTTTGTGGGGTGATATCATTTTATAGGATTTATAGATTCAAATTTAACAAGTGTACAAGTTGCACCATTTTAATACGCTAAAGGTGACTAGTGGGTCATATCACATAAAAGATGGCATTACAAGGAAAGTAAGCAAACTAGATCAATTAACACTAATCTCAAGGGAACATTAGTTATTGAAGGGACTAGGAAAGAGTGCTTTTAATCACTAGGATCATACACGTAGCAATGTTGATTAAGTCTATGTGATTAAAGATCAAGCAGTGTAATAAAACATGGTTTACCTCTATTTGAGCCCAGTCGGGCGTCAACAGGGAGAGAGGGCGAGACGGAGGGTAGGCGAGTAGGCAGGCAAGCAGGCAGGTGAGCAGGCGATGGGCAGGGAGACGGCGGGAAGCAGTAGATGATCAATTAATTCCTGAAACAATACATAAATAAATACAAATCAGTACATAAATAAACACAAATCAGTAAATAACTTAATTTAAAAAAAATACACCAAGTAGCATTGTGCCTTGGCGCAGCCCAAGCATCGCCCAGGCATCCTAGAGGCCTAACTAGGCTGGGCGCCTGGGTTTGGGACCCTAGGTGAATGCCTGGCCGCCTGGGTAGGTTGGCAGGTACCTGGGCAAGCGAGTAGGGTGAGGTCGAGGCAAGGTGAGGTCGATCAGGTCGGCGGCGAGGAGAATGGCGGTGGTGGGCGGCGGCGAGCAAAGAACACCGGCGAGCTCCAGGACTGCCGACGCAGGGTAGGAAGGTAGCCGCAGGGAAGGCAGGCGCAGGGACCGCCAACATGGCGACTAGGACCGGAGACGGCAGCGCAGAAGGAGCAGGGAGCGGTGGCGGCGCACAAGCAGTGGCGGCGGCGGGTGGGGGTTGAGTCGGGCGGCAGCAACAGCGAGGGAGAATTATCGTAATGAAACAGAAGAAAGGGGAAGAGTCGGGTGATCACGGGTATTAAGTTCATAAAAGGCGTCGGTTGTCTACAAAACCGACACCTAAACATCTTCAGCGTCGGTTGATCATAAACACAGATGTCCAATTGGATAATATTTGCCCTAAATTATTTGGCGGGAACCATTATCAACTTCGGTTATCAAAGGATAACCGACACTGTATGTGACACTTTTTGCGCAAATTCTCATCATACATAGGCGTCGGTTTGTATCTAAAAAATCGACGCTGTATGTGACACTTTTTCTTTTTGCTCGAAATTTGGATTTCGCGGGCGATTTTAGGCGTTAGTTTGGTTTACCTAGCCGACGCTGAATACAAAGCGGTACCCGTGTCTGGCTGGTCTTCGAATATAGACGTCGGACTTACTAAATAACCGACGTGGAATGTTATAGGCGCTGGTTTTTGTAAATAACCGAGGCCCAGAAAAGCGACATTGAATGTTGTTTCTGTAGTAGTGTTGGGAAGTTGTTTCTCTCCAAAACAGGCATGTTATAGTATTCTTGAAGAGATTATCTTTCTTATATACCCTAAAAGCTATGTATCCCATTCATAGTAAATTGAAGATTGATGTGTAATATTTGAATCATCATATATGGAACCATGCTAGTTACTATATGATTCATTTGTACCCAAATAACAAGAAGTTTTTGGTCTTTTTATATGCAATAGAATCTTGCTTTTCTCTCTCTATACATAGCCTTTTTATTATGTTCCACAACAAGTTCAAGGGTTTGTTGAACACCATGGTCTAGGGTGTTATTCACTCCATTGACATATGGTATTGTATGATGTTATTCATCTGTCTCAATCTAGTTTGGATTTGTTTAGATGCTGGGCATAGGGTTATTTTGTGGTCGAGACAACCTTTAGACTTCCTTATGGTCGCGAAACCATGTTGTGTCACAGTCGAGACACCATGTTAAAAGGTGGTCGCTACACCTTTCCTACTGGTTGTGATGTAGCGATGCTGCTCGGTCATCCAATTCTGTTGGTTGATTTTATGCTCAAGGAGGACTGTGTTTGTTGGTCGAGACATGTGATTCAGTTTGTGTCATGACCGTAATAGGCATGTGATGAGTTGGTTTAGATCGTAACAACTTAGTGTTATATGGTTAACATGCCTTGGTTTGATAATGGTCATTCACCATGTGCAGATGACTCTATCGCGACATAAGCATTACCACCTTGCATGCATCGCGGGTCGATACTCCTACACGTGTTGTAGGTCGTGACATCAGGTTATATGCATCACGGGTGAGACAAGCCTTGCGCGTGTTGCTGGTAAGATTGAGCCTTGCACGCGTCACGGGGGAGACATGTGTTGCACGTGTTATGAGCGAGAAAAGTGCTGCACACGTCACAAACCGCGACACACACACCTTGCACACGTTGCAAGTTGATATGTCTGTTTCATGCGTTGTAGGTGGTGACATGATGTTGAGTGAGCAATATTTATACACATAGTACGTGCATGGACACTAATTATTGTAATGGATTACATATGATGAAATGATTATAAATGACTAATCATTAATGATAATACTTAATCCTAGTACTCTCCAAAATGTGGGAGATGATGGAATTAGTTTTAGAGGTTGAATAATGTTGTGAAACCCTAATTGACTAAGTACAAACCCTAACCCTAATCATGTAATAATGTGATACATGTTCTCACTCTACTTGAAGATTTGTATCTTATGATAGTGTGTCCTCTCTCCTGGTTATGTAATCCTAACCTTGCATGGGGTGAATGGCATAGACATGTGAGTGTGATGGTGAACCTTTTCATAATACAATGTGGTGATTATGAGCACTGTTGTGATATAGTGTGTTATCAATTGTGCAAGAATTATATGAATGAATCTAATGACCTAATAAGTGCCTTATTTATAATTTGAAGTGAAATCCTCTAGAGATGTGATTAAGGGATTGGCATCCCATAGCAATGTTATAGTGTTAATGACCTTGTGAGAGGCAACAATACAAGTGTCATGTAATGATGAGACACCTTGTTGATAGTAGGTCTCAATACCATGTTAGTGCATGCTTAATATATTTGTATGTTGCATGGTAGTGATAAATGCATGACATCATAAGATGGTACACTTACATGTGTAAATAATGATGATACTAGGTTTTGAAGATATCATGACCAAAGCATGATCAACTAAAGATGTTAAATCCTAATTTGTCTCCAAGAAAGTACGAGATAGCATATCTAGGGTTTGGTGCTACAATCATGATGTAAACTCCAAATGTCCATGTGAGTAAGCCCTAACCCTAATCCTAGGGTATGATATACTTATTGAACGAGCATGAATGAATGGAATATGATTACATTCTATCTCTCCTACTTGTATGGTTATAACTTGTAGGTTAATTGAGTGTCATAGCTCGTGTATGCTATGAAGATGATTAAATGATACTAGACGATGGACACGAGCCTTGATGAAGTGCACTAAAATTGTAAATATGTGAATATGTACACCTAGTTATAATTTATAGTGCTTAACCCTAATATAGTCCAAACTTGTGGGAGGTAATGAAACTAGAGATTGGTAATTAAATAGTGTCATGGAATATTATATAGTTAAGCATGAATCCCTAACCCTAAAACTGAGGGGAGATATGATGTATTGCTTACATTGCCTAAAAGTGTTTAATATGATGAAATATTAATGAGTATTCTCTCTCTATTTGTATAAAATTGATTTTTCAAGTGAGATGATTATCATAGATAATGATTGCTATGGTGTATATGTGATGTGATAAAATTAATGCTTACATGCCTAATGAGGCATGATGTGGCAGGTAACATAGCTAATGATTTCTATGGTATATATGTGATCCAATACATGTGATGTTTATATGCTTGATGAGGCATGATGAGATAATAATGAGATACAAGAATGATGTGATTGGTCTTATGACCTAGTGAAGGTTTGATGCCTAGTGGGAGGTTATATCCTCTAATTATGTGATAAGGGATTATGATCCCTAGTGATGTGATAATAGTGATCAACGTGATAAGGGAGTGTTAATAGGTGATGATGTAGATGACCTTGTTTAAGGTAGTGAGACAGTTATGCCCTGAGATGATGTGACAAATTCACACCTTATACATTTTATATCTTCTGAAGTTGTTTCACAATTATGCTTTCTAGATTCAATTGGGGTTTTATATGTCCACTTGTATGATGGGGCCTTAATTCATGCAATTGGCATAACAAATAAAGTGAAACCCTAATCATGTAGTTGTCCTATACCATAGATCCATCTTCAGCAACAGTATCTAGGTGGACGGTGAAACGAGTAACTCCTACGGGAAACTCAGAGAGCATATTGTTGAATATGTGTGGTATCAGTGGAGGTATGTTGAAATAATGGTATAATGTTGAATTATAGGATGACCATGCATGAGCCTGTTCTCTAGCATTGTGCCATGTATCAAGGCAGACTAGTTGTTTTACAAGACATAGCTTTGACTATGAGTTGTTGTCCTTATAAGACTATAGCTTTGACTATAAGTTGTTGTCTTTGCTGTTGACTCAAGGTCAATTAGATTAATGTTGACTCACGTCTAAATTTACTAAACTCGTGTTTTGATGATGATTAACCATTCTACATATTGGTGTCTAATGTCCCTACTTTAGTGATTTCATATTAGGTATAGATACACTCCAAATGCCCTAACTTGCACATCTCAAATTGGAGAAAAGACAAGTCAAAGTCAATACAAGTACACATTTTTGTAATATGATGTAAATCCATTAGAATCATGTTGTAAATCACTTGTAATGATTGTATGACTTGTAATTAAGCTTAGAAAAAATCAGGAGCACTTAGATCGAATGTTTAAGCACTCAAAAGCCATTTTCCGAAATTCACATCAGGCTGTTCATGGGTCGAGTTCTGTGAGTTGCAAACTCGACCGATCTTGATTGGATCTTGAAAATGACTTTTGATCGGTCGAGTTTACACTACACAGAACTCGACTGATGGAGTAACTGACCAATTCGATTTTCATTGGTCGGTCGAGTTTCTCCAGGACAAATCGACTGATGGTCTGAATATCGGCTTTGTCTTTTACTCCATCGGTCGAGTTACCCTTATCGAAACTCGACTGATTGCACTGTACGGAAAAGTGCAAAAAGTGCTTCTAGCCATTGTGGAGTTGCAACAATTGAATTTATATCCGTTGCAAGCCACAAAATGGCTAGTTTTCGTTCTCAAGTGTTCCCAAAGGCTAAGAGGCATCCCCAGCTATAAATAGGACCCCTTGGGCTTCATTCCAAGGTTGAGCATTCATTGCAAAACTCTATGTGAGGTTCCTATTCTATAGTTGAGTGCTTCCTACAGCCTCCTCTCTCTCTCTAAGCTTAATCACTTGCTACATCCATTAGAGTGAGTAGGAAATCTGTAAGAGAGCTAGTCCTACATGTATATCTTGTGAGGCTCTCACTTCCACCACCTCCCTTTCTCTCATTTCAATCATGAAGATGAAGGTTCTCTCTCTTGGCTAAGAGATGTGAAGAAGAACAAGGGAAGGAATCCCTTGGTGAAGATCAAGGATGAAGACTTGGAGCAAGAGTGGGTAAGACCTTGGTGAAGGAAGAAGACTCCTTGCTCAAGTGGGTAAGTCCTTGGTGGAAGCTTCTCCGAGTGAAGGTGAAGTCAAAGGCTGAAGATCCAAGAAGAGTGGGTAATTCCTACAAGGCTGAAGACTTGTTCAAGAGTAGGTAAGTCCTTGGAAGAAGGTGGAAGACTCCTTGCAAAGTGGGTAAGTCCTTGGTAAGGTTGAAGACTCTTTGTATTGGATAGGTAAGTCCTTTGTTTGGTCATGTATTGTAAGTCTTATGAATGAATATAAGAATGCAATGATTAGGAAATCCTAGAGGTTGACCTCTCTAGGTAAGTGGACTGACATACTTCTAGTTTGAAGTGTGGAACCACTCTAAATAGCTTGTCTACTTGTGTCTACTCAATCTCTCTCATCCTTGCTATGCATGTTTTAGTTGCAAACAAATTTCCTATTTAACAACCTTATCTTGTGATATATCTTGAAGGTTTAATGAATTTTGTTTAAGTGCATTCATCTCTATTCACCCCCTCTCTAGATCACTCATCTAGGATCCAACATTTGCAGTATGACTATATGTCATTGCGTTGCAGACTTGAGCTGACCGAGTAGTACTGATGATGATCATGGAGTCTGACTCTTCCATTGATCTTTTATGGTACTGATTTAGACTTAGAAGTGGTCAGTTGGATTTGAGTGGTATGCCTCAAATACTTAAGACATAATAATTAAAGATGTAACACAACCGTGTAGTATTATTGCTTAGGGTCATATACGAATAACTTGGATGACCCTTTTTGTATTTCTTATACTATTTATTTCATAATAGTTGTATGCGTTCTTCATATTCCTTCTCAATGTATAAGATGATCTAGTTCTTAGTTGTAGAAACTAGAATTGCTTAAACAGTGATAATTTCCTTATATCATGTAGTTGAATATGCCTCTCCGTTAATAGTATAATCTAATGTTTAACTTATCTGTGCTTATAATAGATGTTGGTGAAGAGTTATAACTCTCGTTGGGACTTTGGTCTTACCCTGTGGGATCTAGTTTTTTTATCAGATGGACTTGTATGCTGGAATATAGATTATGTATTTGGGACTAGCAGTAATGGCAAATGTAGATATTGAATCATGGATATGCAACTAGTGTCTAGTAATAAAGTTCTGTGTTATCCCTATACACTCATGCCTTTGGGAGTGTTTTGTGAATATTGTACATCATTTTGAGTTTTTGGCTGTATGGCCTAGTGGTATAGACATGTTTTGTATACATGAGCAGATGATTATATGTAACAGGTGGTGGCTAGATAGCCAATGAACAATGTTGTGTACTACTTTTCATATGAATGAAATACAAGTGGTAATAGCTTATGGCTTCAATTGTGAGCATTTCAATTGGAAATCATGTTATGTGATCAATTTTAATTTACCATATTTTGTGGTAATATTGATATTAGTGATAATTCCATGCTTTGTTTTGAGTGATCCCGTTTGTGTGGCAAAGGGTGCCAGAATGCTGGTTGCACCTCCGTGAAGCCTTTTGTCCCCACTAAAACATACTCATCAACGACGATAGAAATTAGCCCCACCATCACATATTCTGAATCCATTCATGCACCCAATCTGACACAATGTCTACCTCCAAGAAAAGATGACTGTAATTAGAAATAGGGAACCAAGAACCTCACTGCTGGACCCAAATATGACAAAGAACCACCCGTTGCGGATAACCTACCAGGAGTAGGCAACCAACAAGGTGCAACTGGTTTAGGCAAATCCTCTGAATGGGAAACCATCATCAATCCAAGGAATAAGAATAAGGGACCCCCTCCACTACCTCCAAGACCAGTACCATAGAGAATTGGGAATGAAGGCAGAGCTAAGGATACATCTAAGAATGAAACTACAGTCACCCTGGTTGATGATCATATGTCTCAAGGTAAAAACATCCTTCCAAATAATGGAGATGTCTTCTGCTTTGAAGTCACCCATGTCCATCCACCTACTGACAAACCACCCAATAAATTCCATCGGGGAATTAGCAACAGTGGGAATGGTGGGGGAGTCATCCTACACAACATGAAAGTTATGTACCAGAATGTAGTAACTAGTCCTAGTAGGGAAAGGAAAAAAGGGGAACTTGCTCAACTTGTTGGACAACTGGGCTCCACCAATGCAAACAACAACTGAAAAAATAATATGGAAATTGTGGATGTAGAGACTGAAGAGGATGGCATGGCCATAAGCCTCCGAGCAGCCATCCAGTAAGCACCCTCACCACCTGTATATTAATGTCAAACATCCTCTATTGGAACTTCCAAGGAGTGTGCTCTAAGGATACAATTCATCTACTAAAAGAATACACAATTCTTCATAAATTACACATTTTAGTCCTTGTGGAAACAAGGTGCAGTTACGCGTCCGCTGACAGTGTTATCAAGAAGTTGGGGTTCCCTTCCTCACACAGAGTTGAAGCTCTAGGTTTTTCTAGGGGAATATAGATTCTATGGAATGAGGCAATTTGCAATCTTGAAGTGATATGTAATCATCGTCAACTTATACATTGTAGAATCAATAACAACTGGTACATTACTTTTATTTATGAGAGTCCTAATCCCACTAAAAGAAAGCTTCTATGGGCAAGACTCTCGGAAATTTTGCACACAATTACTGCTCCTTGGGCAATATTAGGCGACTTTAACACAATGCTGGATATCTCAGAGAAGAGAGGTGGTCGCCACTTTGACCGATTCAATAGCCTTATGTTCAACAACCTACTCCTTCACACTGGCTAACTGATATCAAAATGAATCTCCATTTCTACACCTCCAAAGGCCAATAACTTCTAGAGAAATTAGATCGAATTATTGACAAAGATCAATGGATTTCCTTCAATGGTGGTTTCACATCCACGGTCTTACCCAAACTTTATTCTAACCACAACCCCATTCGCTTGAAAAGTAATTCATCTATCAATGCTAGGATTGTTGTCTTTAAGACTAAAAGCAGTTGGGCCATTACACTAGACTTCCATAGGTCCCTGTTACTCTACTAGGATACTTCGAGGCCCTTCCCTGAATCTCTCAATGTGTTTCAGCGTGCTACTCTGAATTGGGAAAATGCATATCCATGAAGAAATATAAAGTAAAATCTTCTATCATGTCTTGGATTGACCATTACCAAATAATTGACCGTTGTAGACCCAATAATATTAACAATCTTATTTCTATTTATTTACAAGAACAACTTTCTTTCTATTATCTTGAGGGAGGAAATGGAATGGCAGAAAAATCCCACATTCAATGGATTCAATGTAGTGATGGTAATACAAAATTCTTTCACTCCTTTGTCAAAGCAAGACGAAACTCTTCAAAGATATGCCTCCTGCAAATGGATAATAGTGGATGGTGAACTCTCCTCCATCCTTGAAATAACTTGTCCACAACCACTTCTAATAACTCATGGCACATGACGCCTATATTGGAAACTTTATTGCTCTCTCCAACCAAGCAACAAATTTTTTCGCTCATACTCCTGGTCATGAAGAAATTAAGAAGACAATCTTTCTAGTGGCACCTTCTAAGGCCCCATGGCTAGACGACGTATACAACAACTTCTCCAATCGCATTGGGACAAAGTGGGCAACTCCATTGTCCTCACTGTGCAACAATCCTTTAAGGCTGATTGCGTTGATAGTAAACTCTCTGACTCACATATTTTCCTTATTCCTAAGACCAGGCAGCCCCAACACTATTATGAACTACACCCATCTCTCTGAACAACTCGTGCTTCAAACTTATCTCTGAAATTTTGGTGGAATGGTTTGAAGCCTCATCTCCCCTGCCAAATTTCTTGCACAACAATCCTTTAAGCCTAATCCCTGGTTGTCATATCAACAATAACATTTTTCTTGTGCATGAAATATCCATTTGATGAAACAAAAAATACTAGAAAGAAATGGGTCAACATTAATCTAATTCTCTCCAAGGCCTTCGACCACATGAGATGGTCCTTCATACATGACACCCTCATCTAGACCGACCTTCCTTCTATTACAATCAAGCTAATTATGGAAATTATCTTAAGTGGTAGTACTTTGATCCTTTGGGAAGGCACCCCACTATCGCCGTTCAAAGCAACTAGAGGGGTGCGACAAGGTGATCCTCTTAGTCGATATATATTCATACTCTATATGGAAAGACTATCTTAGGCTATCAACAAGGTAGTCTGTAACAAGCTCTAGAGGCTGATTCTTCTCACAAGAAATGGCACACCCCTCACCCATTTGTTCTTTGCTGACAACATCCTCTTGATGTCAAAAGCCAATAGCCAGTAGGCAAATGCCATCCTTGATGTCCTAAACACATTCGTTGAAGTATCAGGACAGACTCTCCAAATAAAATCATGCTATTTCTTTTCTTCAAATACCTCACGTGCTTAAAAATATCTTCTGTCGTTGACTTGGCATTGCACACATCGATGATCTGGGCAGATATCTTGGTGTACCTATATTTCATCATCATCTCAACAAGAGCACACATCAACACATCATTACTACAATCAAGGAGCGAATGACTAGCTGCTCGGCAAGACATCTCTCTCTAGCCGGAAGAATCACTATGGAAAAGTCTACTCTTCAAGCTATACTCTCCTACACAATACAAACAGTAAAGCTATCTCTGAAACTTGCGACGACATCAACAAACATATTAAGGGATTCATTTGATTTAGGAGGAAGAGAATAAAAGAAACTATCTCTAGCTTTCTGGAAGAAGATCACTGCCCCTAAGGTAGACGGTGGCCTATGAATCAAGGATGCCAGAGAATAAAATGTTTCACTTATGTTGAAGAACTTCTAATTATTTCTTAAAATCATCCAGCTCTATGGATTCGAGTGATGAGAGAAAAATATATGTGTGCCGATCATATCACTAACAAATAATGCTCCTCAGTGTGGTCCTTCATCAAATGAAATATTAGCATCATCTCAAATGTCAGCCATAAAACAATCTACTCATGCCATGAAACAAGCGTTTGGTCTGATAAGTGGATCAATGGTTTGTTTGTCCAGGACCTTGACCCCGTCTGGGCTATCTCGCCTGACCTCCATGATCTTCGGGTGGATCCATGAAACTCCCAAATTGCGAGTGGGATTTAGATTTCATTCAAGCGTTGCTTCCTAGTGGGGCTTGGCGTTTTCTCCAACATATCTCTCCTCATGTTGATAATGCAGGCCCTGACTGCTGGGTCTGGCCACATGGCCCAATGGGCAATCTTACTGCTAAAGCGACATGTAACTGGATTAGAACTTCTCACCCTAATCTTGTTCATGGAAACCATAAAATGATATGGAAGATGAAAGTACATGAACTCCTTTGGGTGTTTGTGTGGCTTATTCAACATCAGGCCCTTCTTACAAATGCAGAGAAGCACCGTCGACATATTGATGTCAAAGTAACTTGTCCAATCTACAATAACAATGAGGAGACTTTGATACATTATCTAAGGGACTGCACGTATAGTGCATCAATATGGAGAGGCATCAATTCCCAGGTTGGCTTCTTCATTTCCGATGAAGGAGAATGGATAAGCCAGTTTATCTCGCCCAGTAATGCCCCTACTGATCAAGCTATTCTACATATTGTTACCTGCTAGCAATTGTAGAATATTCGCAACAAAATTGTTCATGAATGTCAAGCTTCAAACATGCAGTACCAGATTGTTTCAATAAGGAAACGAACCAAATTTATTCTCAGCATCACTACAATCATCCCAAGGACTACATGTCATGTTAGAAGGCCCTTCATCCAGCTAGAACCACACGAGTTCATACTATTTGTTGATGCTGCCTTCCAGCAAAGCTCCTTAAGTGTAGGCATTGTCATTCAAATGATTGATAAGCAAGGGAGGTTTATACTGGGACCTGGTACCCACCACAAGGCTACCTTTTCCCTCCAAGAAGAACTACACGCTATTGGGGCTCTCATCCTTTCAGACTCAAGTTCTTCGGTTGAGGTGGTCAACCAAGAACAATGCACAACATCCAACCCCAGCCTCTATGGAGAAAATTTTGAACCACCAAGGCTATGCATTCACATCTTTTGGTTCTCTATGTCCCTAAAGATTTGAATAGCGTCACTGACAGAATAGCAAAACATTCCTTGAGTTTCTTTACTTCCTTTTTTTTCTTTTCAATTCAGCTAGGCCGGACTGGCTTATGCATAGCTTGTTGTTAATCTTTCAAACATTTAGTTTGTTCTAGAATACAAGACGAATAATTAAGCTTCTATGACTGCAAAAAAACATGTAGGATATTTGTAATCGGTATTCCTAAAACATAAAGAAAAAGTGATTTGGCAGCATAACAATGCTGGGGTTTGCCAATCAAATGTGCTTGTTCTCTTGATAGTGAAGTTTGATAACTGCTAGCTGAAAACTAATTCAATAAGATGATGGAATGGCATCAGGTCAAACCTAAAGCTTGTCTAGCTCTGCTGGAAAAACCAAACTATTTAACTATTTATTGATGCAATGACATTGTCAGATATTATTTAACGTCAATCTGATCTCATACATTCGGTTGTGTGGCATCAAATCTCCTCTCCTCTCAGTGACAAGCCTGTCAAGTCTTTTGTTAAGTTATTGAATGAGAGAATACGACGAGTTTGGCAGAAGAACAAGACGAGAATAGAAGAACGATCATGCAACCAAAACACATGATTTACATAGTTCGGTCAAATGACCTACTCTACGGGAGGAGAGAGAATTTCACTATTTTAAGAAGATTACAAAGGAGAGATACTCTCAAAGAAAGAGAACCTGAAAAGGTTACACCTAAAGAAGAGAGAGAACTCTCTTTAGTACAACACTGTACGTTGGTACTTCTCAGTACAAGAAAATCTCATGTCCCTAAGGTCCTATTTATTGGCTCCATGCCATAAGACTTCAATTAGGAATAAACTATCCTAACAGGAGTCTAGTACACAATAGGAGTCCAAGTTACATGAAGATAGAGCCATCTACAACTCCAAATAGGAATACTAATCTAAATCCAAGTAGGAATATGGGTTGGACTCAAACCAAGGCAAGACCCAAAATAGGACTGCCACACCATGTAGGATTAGGATTAGGATTAGGACTAGGAGTCTTCGAGGCATAACAAATCTCCACCTTGACTCAAAGTCAACATCTTATAAGAAAAAATAGCAATCTTCTTCTCCTCCATCCCCTAAGGGCATCACTGTCAGTTGTGAATGCTAACCAATTCCAAGCAGGTCTTGAACTTGGAAACTGGCAATGGCTTTGTCATCATATTAGCAGGATTTTCTTTACTTGCAATCTTCTTCACCACAATTTTTCCTTCTGATATCACCTCTCTGATGAAGTGATACTTGACGTCGATGTTCTTTGTCCTTTCATGAAACATCTGATCTTTTGTAAGATGAATTGCAATTTGACTGTCACAGTAGATGTCCGTTGTCTTCTCAAGAATACAAAATTCAACACACAATCCTCTAAGCGAAGTAGCTTCTTTTATGGCCTCTGTCAATGCCATGTACTCAACTTCAGTAGTAGACAATGCAACGGTGGGTTGTAATGTAGCTTTCCAACTTACAACACAACTACCAAGAGTAAACAGATAGCCTATAAGAGAACACCTTTTATCACAGTCATTTGCAAAATCAGAATCAACATAACCAACAAGCGTCTCTGTGCTCTTGTCAAATACAAGGCATGTAGAAGATGTACCCTTAAGGTACCTAAGAATGTGCTTGACTGCTTGCCAATGTAGTTTTCCTGGATTGGACATGTATCGGCTCACCATGCTAACTGCTTGTGCTATGTCTGGACACATTCAAATCATAGCATACATGATACTACCAACTGCACTAGAATAGGGAACATGGGACATGTAGCTTTCATCCTCTTCAGATTGTGGCGACTCAACAGATGAGAGCTTCTTGAAGTGGTCATCTAAAGGAATAGACACAGCAGATGCATCAGCTATAGAAAATCACTGTAGAACTTTCTTTACATACTTCTCGTGACTGAGAAGTAATCTTCCAGCTTTGCGATTTCTAATAATTTCCATCCCCATAATTTTCTTTGCTGCTCCCAAGTCTTTTATTTCAAATTTTCCACTAAGTAAATGCTTCAGACTGTGGATTTCAAAAGTATCTCTTGCTGCAATCAACACGTCATCAACATAGAGAAAGAGGTAAATAAGAGACTCATCAGGAAGTTTCTTCAAGTAGACACAAACGTCATATCTGCTCCTGGAATATCCATGCTTGACCATGAAAGAATCAAATCTATGATACCACTGACGTGGGGATTGCTTCAAGCCATAAATAGATTTTTTTAGTAAGCACCCATGATCCTTCTTTGTAGAAGAAACATGACCTTTAGGTTGCTACATGTAAATTTGTTCCTCTAGGTCACCATGGAGGAATGTGGTCTTCACATCAAGTTGCTCCAGATCCAAGTCATATCTAGCAACTAAGGCCAACAGAAATATAATAGAGGTGTGTTTGACAACTGGAGAGAACACATCATTATAATCTATACCCTTCACCTGACTGTAGCCTTTTGCAACTAGTTGTGCTTTGTACCTTTCAGTAGAATCTCCAGGACCAACTTCCTTCCTTTTGAATACCCATTTGCATCCAACAATCTTCTTTCCAGCAGGAGGATCAACAAGCACCCAAGTTTTGTTCTTTTGAAGAGACTCCATCTCTTCATTCATAGCAACAATCCACATGGCCGAATTGGGATCAACCATGGCTTCTTTGTAGGTAGTCGTTTCTCCAGAATCATCCATTTCTTCAGTTGTAGCAAGGGCATATGCAACAACATAATCTGAATGCCTTACATGTGCTCTGATTTGTCTTCTTTGTCTCCCAGAAGCAATGCTATATGGTTGTTCTTCAGTAGTGTCATCTTCATTTTCATCTGGATTTTCCTGTACAACAACAAGAGGTGATGGGCTGTGTGCAGTGACTTCAAGCTCCACCTGTTCCTTGGAACTTTGAGAAGCTGTAGTAGAAGAAGTAACACCATCATGTTTTTCAGAAAACATGACAGACTCATCAAAGGTAACATTTCTTTCAATCAGGAACTTTGATGACTTAGGCTCAGTGCACCGGAATCTGTATCCCTTCACACCATCAGCATAACCCAAAAAAATGCATTTCTTTTTTCTAGGCTCGAGCTTTCCTTCATTTAAATAGACATATACAAGACAACCAAATATATGCAGATTAGAATATTTTGCAGGATGACCAGACCAGACCTCTTCTGGAGTTTTGAAACCAAGTGGAGTAGATGGTGAACGGTTGACAAGGTAGGCTGCAGTAGAGATGGATTCAGCCCAAAAATCTTTGTTCAGACCTGCACTAATCAACATGCAACGTGCACACTCTAGAAGAGTTCTGTTCATGCATTCTGCAACACCGTTCTGCTGAGATGTATGTCTAACTGTGCAATGTCTTGCAATACCTTCAGATTGGCAGAACTCATTGAATTCAGAAGAACAAAACTCTATGTCGTTATCTGTTCTTAGTGTCTTGATGCTCCTTCCTGTTTGCTTTTCAATAAGCATCTTCCACTTCTTAAAATGATCAAAAGCCTCAGATTTATGCTTCAAAAAATACACCCAAACTTTCTTTGAGAAATCATCTATGAAAGTAAGCATGTATCTAGCACCTCCCTTGGATGGGACTTGAGAAGGACCCCAAATGTCTGAATGAATATAATCAACAGTACCTTTTATCGTATGATTTGTAGTAGAAAAATTGACCTTTTTCTATTTTCCCATTACATAGTGCTCACAAAAATCTAACTTTTCAGTACTGATATCACCTAGAAGTCCTTTCCTGCATAATAATTCCATGTCTTTCTGGCTCATGTGTCCCAGTCTCATATGCCACAATTTGGTGGCATCCAGATTTGAAGTGGTTGGGGAAGAAGCAACAACAGCTTCATCAGTCACAGTTTCACTAATTAATTTATAAAGGTTTCCAAGAATACATACTCCCTTTATCAGAATGTCATCTCCTTTGATAATGGATAATATTCCATTCTCAGGATGGTGTGGAAAACCGTTATCTTCAAGCAAGCCAAGAGATATGAGATTTTTCTGGAGACCTTGAACATGACAGACATTTGAGATAGTTCAGATGACTCCATCAAACATCTTGATACAGATTGACCCAATACCAATAGTCTTGGAAGTACTATCATTTGCCATGTTTACAATGCCTCCATCAAAATTCTCATAAGAAGAGAACCAATCTATGTGTGGACACATGTGATGTGAACAACCAGAATTTTGAATCCAAGAAGTTTGAAAATTTATGGATGAGGAAGAAGATGATGAAGACATAAGAACATAATCTGGATCTTCTCGTGCTACATTAGCATCTGCATGTTGTTCTTATTTTTCATTCTCCCTCTTCTTCTTATTCTGTAACTTGTAACATTCATCAACGATGTGTCCAGTCTTCTTACAATATTTACAGACCTTCTTGGATTTAGACTTAGATCTGTGTGTTTCCTTCTTGTTGTTTTCCTTTTCTTTTGTACGACCCCTCACCATAAGAACCTCTGACTGACTCCCGCTAGAAGAAGCAATTAGGTCTTTATCAACCATGGTCTTTGACAACAATGAAGATATAACATGCTCCACCTTGATTGAAGACTTTCCATACATAATAGTTTCCCGAAATTGCTTGTATGATGGGGGTAAAGAGCACAACAGAATAATGGCTTTATCTATATCTTCAAGTTGAATATCTATATTTTCCAGATCCATACTAATAGATATAAACTCATCAATGTGATCACAGACATAACTGCCTTCTACCATGCGCAGTAAGTAGAGACACTGCTTGTGATATAGTTTCATTTAGAGAGACTTTGTCATGTAGAGATCTTTGAGTTTCTTCCATATACCAGCAACAGTAGTTTGTTTGGCAACTTCGGCCAAAACCTTGTAGTCTAAGGATAACTGGATGGCGGTAAGAGCCTTCTGGTCCATCTCCTTCTTGTCTTCTGGCTTCATAGTGGCTGGGAACTTCTTGATTCCATCTAGAGCCGTAGCGACTCCCTATTGAACAAGCACACCACGCATCGTGATCTACCATAGCCCAAAATTGATTTTGCGATCAAACTTCTTGATCTTGTACAGACTCGTCATCGTTCGGATCTTGAACACGCATCTCTGATACCGATTTGTTAAGTTATTGAACGAGAGAATACGACGAGTTTGACGGAAGAACAAGATGAGAATAGAAGAACGATCACACAACCAAAACACATGATTTACGTAGTTCGGTCAAATGACCTACTCTACGGGAGGATAGAGAACTTCACTATTTCAAGAAGATTACAAAGGAGATATACTATCAAAGAAAGAGAACCTAAAAAGGTTACACCCAAAGAAGAGAGAGAACTCTCTTCAGTACAACACTTTACGTTGGCACTTCTCAGTACCAGAAAATCTCATGTCCCTAAGGTCTTATTTATAGGCTCCATGTCATAAGACTTCAACTAGGAATAAACAATCCTAATATGAGTCTAGTACACAATAGAAGTCCAAGTTACATGAAGATAGAGCCATCTACAACTCCAAATAGGAATACTAATCTAAATCCAAATAGGAACATGGATTGGACTCAAATCAAAACAAGACCCAAAATAGGACTGCCACGTACACCATGTAGGATTAGGATTAGGACTAGGAGTCTTTGAAGCATAACATCTCTTGTAGGCTACTGTGAGCTTCTTTGGGTCGACCTAAACCACTTGTTTGCGTTCACGGAAACCCCTTTCCATCTGATCCCCCACGCGCGTTTTCAACTGATGGACAACCCACCCAACTTTTTTCCGAACTCGCTGTTAACAAGCACGCTCAGGTGAGGTCTCAAGTTCAGTACCTTCCTCCTTGATGAAACATAAAGCGCGTGGTCACCCTTGCCTGTTGCCCACTCAACCATGGTCGGAAAAGGGAAAGACGCAGGGACGAAGGAAACCCCGCGAGGATAAATGCATGCGTGAGAAGCAGAAGCAAAGCAAAAGAGAGTGCTCATCCACCGGACCGGATGAACTCTGCATGCAAAAGTGGTGTATTGATTGGAAGAGTGGAGCATATCCCCTCTCCTTCTCAGTCTAATTTGCCGCATTAGCGCCTTGTAGTGGGCATCAGTTGTGGTACGTAAGTGGATTGGGACCGGGTTTGGGTTTGATTAGATTGGGCACCCGCTAGTGCTTTGCGTGTTTAAGTCGGTAAGACCATTAGAAGAGACAGATGAAAGCACATCACAAAAAGCTAGAATGGGGACGAGCTGACTCTTCTGGCGTTCTCCATAGTTAACCCGTTCTCAGGTTGCTCTCTGAATTGCGCCTCCGCCCTCCGGTATATTGCCCATTGATAAGTTCCAGCATTACTCATTCAGGTATCACAGCGTACCCAGTTAATTTCTACCGTAAAGGTACCCAATTAATTATTTTAAAGAGTAGGATTTTGAGTAAGATGGGATGAGCCCCCCCCCCCCCCGCGGGGGGGGGGGGGGGGGGGATACTTTGAAACAGAGTGTAGGACAGAAGAAGTGGTGACTATGTTAGCAGGATAACCATAGCTCTACCTCTTTTGGCTACCTGGAAGTAAAGATAAACAAAAAACCATTGACTGCATTAGTTAGATAAGTATATGCTCTGATCCGGAACTCGCGAGTCGTGATGGGGACAGCTTAACCGAAACAGAAGCGGTGGCTGGCTCATCAGGAGTTGTTCCAAACAGAACACGCTAGCTACCTATGCACAGAAAAAGAGAATGCAGTGCATAGTGCAAAATGGAATCATTAATCATCAAGTATATATTCCACAATTAGCAGGCGTTTGGAAATAAGAATGTAATCCGAGTGCCAAAACACTGGTTTTCCTGTCCGCAAGCAAGCAGCGCAGCTGCTACAAAAACACTGGTTTTCCTGTCCTGCACAGTACAACCCGTTGCTGGAATCCGAATTAGAAAAAGGACAACTATCATGAAGTAACTATGCCTGCAATTTTTTTTTTGCAGAAACTTTTTTGTTTTGTTTTGTTTTGTTTGGGGTTTTCCATCGTCACAATGCAGAACTCAAAGTCGGCGTAAAACTAAACAGGTAAAGACTTAAAGCCCATGGGCCGTGGAGCCAGGGAGTTTTCTTATGGATTTATAAGGGCCATAAATGGATACTGGATCACGGGGCACGACCCAACATCTCTTTATATTGATCCGTTGACAGTGAATCACAAATGGATTGAACTATAGCACTACAGTGTCAACCGACTCGTGGTTACTGGTGGTTGATCTTGATGGAATTTCCTTTTCCCTTCTTTACATTGAATAAAAAACAAACTTCAGATTGTTGAATAATCCATTTACCGTTAGGAAAATGGAGCCCGTACCCAATGGGTACCAAGAGTAAAATAATGAATTATCGGTCTATAGATATGGGTTTTATATTGTAAATATTATAGACTATATACCTTGTTAAGAGTCCCTGCCTCTTACGTTTATTTAGCCTTTTCAGAAGAAGAAAAAAAAGCTAACCCATCTCTTATGTTTTTCTTAGACCTCAAAATATCACTCCACCTTAATTTTCTTGTCTTTCAAATTTGCTAACTTAGGCCCCATGGAAATTGTATCATAGGCAAAGAAGGGGTCGGTTACTCTACACTAGCGATAGAGCAATGTTTGACTATAGACTACATCAAGGCCTGCATTGTGGTGATCAATATTTGGATAATGAAAGTTGCATTGTCGTCCTCATGCGGTTAAAAATTCATACTCGAGGAGAATAAATGGTTGTAAGGGGTCGATGTGAAGTAACTGAAGACCGATGGTCTCAATAATAGTTGAAGGACCAAGATTAAGGCACATTAGTTAGGGTTATAATGAAGAATACTTGATTGTCGAGAAATCAACTATACATAACTATACATAAATCAACCATCTTGTTCGAACATGGTCATGTTGTGGTTGACATATTGTTCAGGTGGACACTATGACAAACCAATAAATATCCAACAAAGTCACATTGCCCACTGTGCACCCTACCTAATAATTATCCAACAAAGTCAAATTGTATAGATTTTTCATCTCTCTTATGTATTTTGGGATTTGCAAAAGATCACTCCACACAACCATCAAAATCATAGTAGAAAGGAAACAACAACCATAATATATTCAAGACAAAGAAACATGAGTACGAAGATGTCCATATATTCACACACTTTACATGTTATCTTACCCTATACATTAAATCTAAAGAATAAAATGCAAGATGTAGAGTGATAGTCTCTAATATATGGTTGCATATACTATTCTATTATGTGATCCTCAAATTTAGTTATTTTCTCTAAAAATATTAAATGCAATACATGTAAAGACAATTGTGTTTGTATGTGAAAAAGTAAAACATGTATGTATTGTCATATATAATTGACCATTCTTGGAAATAATATAAGGAAACACACTTGTTAGAAAGCATGATCAAACTAGTTATAAAATGAAAAGAATCTCTTTTTAAACCTAAGAATATGGTAAGAAATCAAATTGGGATAAAACCAATCTAGCCTATGATCATTTTATTATTTCTGGGACCTTGGTCCCTCTTTCCTTCATCACTCATGGTGAGAAATTGATGCCATGTCATATTTGTGGCTTGTGAATGTTCCTTGTCCTTCTTCCCATGTGGCAAATCCAATCCAATATATGATGTTCACATGATATATCATATCTACAATTGCAATTTCATGATCAAATCCAAAGCCAAAAATAAGAATATTAGCCAATTATATTACTTTAGAAACTTATACATATCACAATTTGTGTAATAAATATTCAATATGATGAGTAATACAGGTACCCTTGAGATTGATAAGTTAATTTCTAGAAATATGACAGGGTACTCTAACAAAGTCTTATTTTGTGTCATGAATTGTAAAGATAAAGATTTAGGATTTGGAACAAGTCATTTTTTAGATATTTGAGCAAGATACTAGATAAATGATGTGATCTAGATATAATATTTCAATGTTATTATGTATTATTTTGCACTAAGACTGCTGTTTTTATCTCATTATTGGGCCAAGATATTATTTCCAATAGTGTATATTAACAACATACTTTATTTAGGACGAATATTAGTTTCATAATCTAATATATTTTTCTCAAAAGATTTTTGATGGTAATCAAGGTAATTGTATACAATGTAGTTTACCTAATTATAATAATACTAAAACTATATGATTGGGATATATAAAACTAATTCCAAATATCATCTGATTTGCGTATAGATAATCATGCTAATTTCCTACTCATTCTATAAGGGTTTTTGGTGATGCTTTTGCATTCTTTTATTAATTCTAGGCACTTTGTAGATTTCATCTAAAATACTCGTAAGTACATTAATTTAGAAAAATTAACTACATGCCTAGATTATTCTCAGATATCAATCTAGTAGATTAAGTGGCTGGATGATCAAGCAGCTAGAAGAAAAAGTGGGCTTTAAACTTAGGATCTAATATATCTCAGTAGTACATGATAAGAAATAAGAGGCCACACCATCACCACTTGATTCAGTCCTCTCCAACTCCTTCACTAGCTACTAATTATAGATATAGTGAGTTTAAATGGATGATAATTGTTTTATTAGTGAAAACATGATGGAAGCATCTCATCATGAATCCTAGGACATTGAGACTGATATCAGAGAAAGAACTACCCATCATGTTTATGTAGAAAAACAAATAATGAAAAGCTATGATAAGTCAATATGATAATGATGATATGCAAGCTTAGAACTAGATCAACCACCAAGTTACACATAGGGAAGGTGTTAGGCACCTGCACACACCTAAAAAGTGGCGTTACCTACTTGGGGAGAAAGAGAACTATGGACTTAAATTATACATACAAACACAACAAAATTATGATCAGATTCATATATGTGATTAGTATACATTAAAAGATGATCAAAATAAAAAACCATCTAATGAATAGTTAATCTCAAGTTTTCATATCATCTCACCACTTGAGATTGGACTGAGAGGGAGGAGAATATCATAGCTATATATTGATGGTATTACATTACCTCACTTGAATGTCATGGTCATGAAAGGAGGAAATTGATCCTCAAATTTCACTAAATAAATCGATGAAGGAGAATAAGATATTCAGATACCACTATTATTCACCGAAATCCTTAACCTTGAGAGAGAATTAGGAATTTTAAGATGGGAGGAGGTTGAGGGAGTAATTTTGAATGCTAAAGACACTGATGCTATGGACCTTTGTAAAGAGGGGATAAGGGGTCATTTTTATATATGTGGAAGGTGTTGGTTAGGATTCAACAATTTTGAACATTGTCTTATATTTTTATATTATCTTATAAAAACAAGAGAGTGATTCAATTGCACTCCCTCCATGTATCAGGATCCCTAAGAACTAGATGAATATTCAATAAACATTGCTACTATGAATCCAAGTAACCACTCACGTCTAGACACATTTCTGGTGGACACCCATTGACCTACTTTAGGTATTCATTCCATAAACTAATAATCAAAATGATTATATTAAATTTCAATGGGTGTACCACTTATCAAAGAGAAGTGTCTCAAGTGCTCAAGCATGACATACCCTAACAAAGAGACATAGGTTTGTCTCCCAATTATTGCCTTGAATTACCACTCTCTTGAGCATTCGACTTCTACCACATGCATGTGAGAGGGGGACAAAATGCCTCTCTTTATCCCATATCCCACTACAGATTATCACAGGTTGTGGGTTTGAAACTAGCTATGGAATCCATAGGGGGTTTGTAGAAAATACTAAAGGCCCTACTTTGTAGTTTTGTGATGGGGTTGCAAATCTCATACTCACACCATGAACAAGATATCAATTTTTGTTATTAGAAAAACCTTTAAATATCAGTAAAAATATGACCTAAATCCAGTTATCCTTTCCTAGTTAATAAACCCAAAATCCCATTTCAACCCTAATCCAGTCCTTAAATCCTAAGCAACCCTAAGCCTGAAACCTTTAGAAACATACCAAGACTAAGTTATAAAATCTAGACCATTAAATATAATTTACAAAGATAATAAAGTCCATATATGGATCACTACATGCTGAGCTCTAGAAAAGTTTTTTTTTATGGATAAAAAATTATGACCAACTGGGAACAAGTAAACCGATTATATGAAAAATGAAGATAATGTTTTGTCACATAACCTACAAATAGGAGACAATATCAAAACAGA
Organism: Alisma plantago-aquatica; assembly: GCA_963693085.1. NCBI lineage: Eukaryota > Viridiplantae > Streptophyta > Magnoliopsida > Alismatales > Alismataceae > Alisma > Alisma plantago-aquatica. Next base: position 813,403,218 of record OY856413.1, read on the forward strand.
CAACTTCATTCATGTCACAACAAATATTTGTTGAGGGATTTAGTTCAAATTTCAAAACAATTGGAAATATAACATGGGTTTCATCCTTAAAATTATGATGAGAAAGTCTAAGAAACGAAAAGGAAAAACTTCCTCATGCTCCCTAGATGCGACATACCCTTGGTTAACATTTAATGATGACATGTGGAGAAAAAATTGTTAGAAAATGATAAGGGACATAAAAATTGGAACATGTTAGAGTAGATATTTTCAACCCCTCTAGAGTATTTAAGCATATTTGGTAGATACAAATAGAGTCCAAACACCTATTAGTGGACAAAATCTTGATCAAATACTAGATATGGGGATATGGAAAACATGTATATAAAGTCAAAAATCTTAGACTACCTCTGATGGTAATCTTTGGTGGTTTCGGGGATCTTTGTGGTCACACTGAAAATCCTCATAAAAATATAGCTTGAGATTGAATGGTTCACGATGTTGAGAAAGCTCCTTGAGCTACTGGGAACTGAGGTTCTAGGGAGATACCGATTAAAATATCATGGTATTGGGGCCTCAGTCACCTTTTCTGAAGCTGCCAAATGGTCTAGGAGAATGTAATTGTGGGATGGTGTTTAAAGGAAGAAAAAGAACATCAAATTTTGGGGTTTGAAGTGGAGATGGGTAGGATATTTCAAAGGAAAACCAACCAAATTAGTAGATTGAGAAACCTCTCACACATCAACAAAGCTAACCCAACCCTAAAGTTGTCATGGATTGCACTTAACCATTGTCTGCAACTTGCACTAGAGAAGGAATGAAACCATCTTTGGAATATTGTGAAATGTGGAGATAGACTTTGTGTAGGTGCTTAAATGACTTGGATCAATATCTTGGAGTCAAGGGCGCCATTCTTGGTTTGTGATATATAAATTGAGAGATTTACGGGTGACAAAGGTTGGTATATTTGTGAGAATATTAAAGGTAGATAATGGCCCTTAAATGGTTGGGATTAAAGAAGTTATACCCCACGAAAATCCAACGACCCAGAAAGAGTGCCACCATGCTCAAACATTAATATAGTCTAATTAAGATCAAATAATGTATTCTTAGATATACAAACTAGTAATGGGTATGTGATATGGAAATACTGTTGGGTTACAATAACAAGTATGCGCTTGTGGATGACTAAAATATAATCATCATACAATTGATCATTTTTGACCTAAAAGGTGCGTTAAACTTTTGGTGAGTTAGTTGATCTTTTGTGTTGATGGTATCGTAATCCACCCAAATACAACTATATTCATTCAAACTAATCACTACTACATTTTCGGCCAATAACGTCGCTGCTGAAAGCATCACTTATATTAGAAAAACCAACCTAATAAGCTAAAACCGAAGCAACAAGTCATTAGGAAAAAATACGGTACCGGTTGAGGTACAAGGTCAGTTATGTTAAAGATAATCGACGATACAAAAGACCCATGAATTCAAAATTTTACTACACGCATAAACATAGTATTGGTTTTATTAGAAAACTGACCCAAAATGTTTCCCGCAGAGAAAATTGGCTTCATTTGCCTTCGCACGTCCACAAGTGTCAAGCTATAGGGTCGATTTTTTTCAGACAACCATCCTAGGAGTGTACAAGAAAATTTGGGTACCGCTTATATCTGTTGGGTTGGTTTTCTCAAATAACTGACCTTGTAGGTCACCTCTAGGGTCGGTTTTGACCAATAATCGTCCTTAGAAGTTGGGTCTATTGGGTCGATTTTTTCAAATAGCCGACCTTAGAGCTTGGGACCTTGAGTACAACTTCTTGGGTCAGTTTTCCACTGAGAACTGACCTAGCAGCATGCGACCTCTAGGGTCGGTTTTCCTATACAACCGTCCTTATAGCTTGGATCTCTAGGTTGGGTTTTTTGAGACCTATTGGGTCGATTTTTTTAAAAAACTGTCCTTACAGCTCTGGATCGGTGAGACCCTTAGGGTTGGTTTTTCTAAAAAACTATCCTTATAGCTTGGACCTCTAGGGTCGATTTTCTTGTTTAACTATCCTAGCAGGTGAAATTTGGGCACCGCTTGGTTGTTGGGTCGGTTTTCTCTTAATAACTGACCTTACATGTCGACACTATCTAAGGCACGCCGTCCCGTTGGTGAGGCCGCCCACACAACTGCCGAAAGCTTCTGCTATGAAGGCGCTGCTAGCTGCTAACTGAACCCTTCTCGTCGCCTTCCGCTTCCGCATCGTCGCCACCAAGCCAGCTGCCGCTTCCGCGCCTGAGCCCGAGGAAGAGGAAAACTGCCGTCACAACATGCCCGAGAGAAGGTCTCTGCCTCGGTGTGCCCCCGAAGGTCTTCGTCGCATTGTGTCCAAGAGAAGGTCTCTGTCACGGCGTGCCTCCGAAGAAGCTCAAACATCATCATTTAAGGTTGCTCTCAATTCTTGGCCTAGAAGGTAAGATTTTCTCTTTTGCCTTAAAATCATTTCCGGTGTGAGCGAGCACTGCTACCTTGGGTGTGTATGCGGAGGCAATGAGGAGGGTTTTGCGACGGCGGCACCCTTGGGCGTGGTTGTTCCCGAGGTCGGGGTGGTGACAGTTGCACCGGGTGACTGGGTAGGCGGGGTGGCGCTGTCAGGTGGGGTGGGGACTGGTTGGGGGCAGTGGTGAGTGGGGCAGGAGAGGCGGCAGTAGTGGGTGGGGTGGGAGTAGTGAGAAGCTTGACAAACTTATACACTTGTATGTTGTAACTAGGTTTTGGATGATATGAATCTGAACCCTAATTCTTACAAGCTCTACTTTGTGTGATAAGATTTTTTCTCTGTTAATGGCTACTTTTGGCACAACCTTCAGTTTATATTTGTCAAGAACACCTAATTGATTCTTCAATTCAGTACATATAATGCATGCTTATCTATGGAAGTACTCTTGGTTTGCCCATATAATTCACGACAGTCATCCTTTTGCTTACAGAAGCTCCGAAACTCGGCGGTCATTCTCTTGCTCTTTGGCACCTGCGCGCCTTCCACTGCCCACTGTCTTCTCTCATTTTCATCTCGACGGCACATGTCAGTTACATTGTTTTTCCATTTTATATGACTAGCTAGTAACCCAACCAATAATAAAAATATGTATTTTTTAATATCTACATATTATTATCAGTTACATATGTAATCGTTGTATAAATTCTAGAAATATGAGATTAGACACGTGTACTCTCAGTATGACACTTTAGGGTTTATAGATGGGGTCATCGATGCATGATGTTTAACTTAATATATAAATATGAAAATAATACATTTATATATTAACTTAGAAACCCGTTTAAAATGTATTCATTAGGAGTAAACTTTGGATAGTCCCGGTCTGAGACTATTTTTGGATATTTAATTTCACTTTGAATGTAACTGTGTAATGTATGTTTAGTTTTAAAGAAAATTTCAGTAGGATTTCCTCATTTGTTCTCTGGGTGTATATGTGAGTGGTTATTTGCCATTTACATTGGTGTACTTGGAGAACTTAGGGGAAATGCTGCTGAAATTTTCTTCAAAACTAAACATACTAATGGTTGGTATGAACTGTAAACTTGCAGTGGAGGTTCCAGAATATAATGTTGTGGCAGCATGCAAGGTATACAACCTCAGTGGTACATTGCTGTTACGACCCCACCTCCCGATAACCCCCAATTAAGGGAGACCGAGAGGTCGAAGCCGCACCCATAACTTTTGGATCAAAGGTTCGACAATTAACCAAGAATAATTATCAAAATTTAACATACTAAACAGGATAAACTATAAGAAAATAAACTTTTGCATACCTTTTGGAAAACTTGGATCTCTAAACTTCTATCCACTTATGGATTCTAATCTAATTAATCCTCCCTGTGTTTTACTTCATGCATTTCACAATATGACGATTTACTGTTTGTCCTTTTGGCTTGAACCTAAAACGCCGACAAATAAAACGTCAGTCAGCCGAAGCTGGTATGTGGGGGAAACAATAAATGTGAAACTATGATAACAATGTATTCATTCAATTAATCATTTAACAACCAAGATTACATTTTAAATATAACTCTGTGATCCATGAGTACTCTATCCTCTGTTCTATCCCTGTAGTGGACCTGGATACTACCTTCCTTACAGTAGATCCCCATTAAACCCCTCATGGTCCCACCTATAGGTGAACCAGTTTCTAGGGTTGAGTCACATGGCACTACTCGTAAGTATCCCACTCCTTAACTCATGGCAGGCTAATGGGTCTCATGGCACTACACTTGGTAGCCCAATTTCTAACCCACAATAACCTAGACCTTACTCTAGGTTACCCCTTTTTAGCCTTTACAAGACACAGAGGTGGACCCGAATCTAGCCAGTTATACAGGTATATTCATAGTGATAGTCATAGTCACTCTATAGTTGCATGAAATAAAAGCATCCAACAATTATTTCAAGCCATGAGGGAAACGTCGATAAAATCCTCGAAAAACTAATTGGGATAATCATAAGAGTAACCACATACCTGATTTGATGATTTCACAAACATTAAGAAAATCCAACCAAGAATGCAATCCAAGCAAGCAATCACATAATTCCTGAAAAGAATATGTACTCTATTTATTACACACTTTATCAAGAATCTACTTTATTGACTTGGATTCACTTTCTAGGGCTGTTGTATCCATTTTAGGGTTTCATTTTGTAATTAGGGTTTCCCTTCATCTTTTACCATATTAAACCCTAATTTTATGCCATTACTCATAAACTCTAATTATCTCATCTATTCTTCAATATCAAGGTTATCTTAACAACATATAACTCTATTTTCATATTACAGGCACATTAATCATCAATTAATTTCATTAAGCTTCTTTTTCATTAAAGCTACTATTTTTATCCTTTTAATCCATGACAAGATCATTATGTGCATCTATCATTAATTCAATGTTCGTTAGGGTCTAATTAACATATAAACTCATTTTGCCATCAATTCTACCTTTTATTCATGAAAAGACCCTAATTACTGCATTTAGGATATTTATCCAAAATTAAGGACTTTAGTGCTCGAAAAATATTAGAACCATCATATCACAACATTTTTTTTATATTTTTCAAATTAAATATGATCTTATCCTCTTTTACCCTAAATTAGGGTTTCTAAATACTTCATCATTCTCATATGGGGTAAAAACCCTAAATCATGCAATTTCTCATCTAGATTAGATTTGAATCTAACATTATCATTCAACATGTTATTATCACTCAAACTAACCCATTAGGCATCATAGATTCAATCATTAACCTCGATTAGGGTTTTTAACCTAACTTTAATGCACTTCTCATCAACTTAATATACTTTTGCAATTAGGAACGAAATTACATATATAACTTATTGTGATCAGAGCATCCTAGCACTCGTTATGAATTTTTCAATATAAGGATAAACTGACCAATAAGACAACGCCACATCAGATTTTAATATTTCTTTTTGTTATTCTCGTCAGCTACCACTAAAAAGGCTAAAATTACCTCTTTGCCCGTGATGGCAACACATAGTACCAGGGGCCCTTGGGTCTTTTGCCTCCTAATCGTCTTCCTCCTCGCGTTCTGTGATCAACCGCACGTACCAGCGATCGCGGTCGCTGGTGCTGCTCACGACCAGCCTCTTCCACAGGCCGCTCTCGGCTTCACCCACCCCGATAGATCCCCTTGGACTCATGCTCCCTTCCTGCGAACCTCCTCCCAACGGATCTTGCTGCCAAACTGCCGCCGACCATCCAGCAGGGGCTCAACTGTCTCCGCCCACCCTTCTTGCTTACCTGCTCGCCAGCGCGGTACAAGTTCCCCAGGTGTTCATCGTCGACTCCGGTGGTAGGAACCATCCCCAGATCCTACTCCAGCGAGGCCAACCCACAACTCCGCCCTCCTATCGTCTTCTTTTTTACGGACATCAGGCTCGGAAAGGGTAGTGCCGCCTGGTGAGGTTCCGCGTCCTGATGCCTTCTGCGGCATGTGCAGGGACGTCGACCACCTGTCCTTTGCCCTCCTGTAGAACCCTCTTGGACCTATCTTTAACACTGGAGGTGAAACCCTAGGCCTTGGCGTCAACATCCTTCTCTCTCGCAGCCACCGTGGGAAGGACGAGCGACGGTGCCTAACTCTCGCCGCACTCTTCATAGCATGAAGATGAACCAAGTTAGGTCTAGGGAAGCTACGGCTAGAAAAGAAACGCCAGACATCCCATCTCTTTCTCTACGCACCTTAAATAGGTTGCTAGCATAGCCATGCGCCGACTTCCATATTGGATGCATGAGATCCCAACCCTTATATAGACGAGTGTAATAGGGTTTCTAATACTTCAACTCTTATGGATTACCAAGGAAGGGAAGGGAAAGATTCCTACGACCGTCTCCTTCCTTTTATTCTTACCTCTTTTCCCTTGGGGTTTAAGTAATCCAAAAGTGGCAAGGATTATTACCACTATCCATAAACTCAATTTTTCCAAGATTATTTAATCTCAACACTAATGAGGAAAGAAAATACCCCTTTATATAAACCCTTTTATTTTATTCCAAAAGGCCACAAGAGGCACCGCCACATGATTTCCACATAATTCTTACCTTTTCCTCATCATTTCAAATTTCCTTCTTAATAGATTTCTTTTTATGGATTTCCCTTTATCTTTTATTTCCTTTTCCTCTTTTCCTAATTTCTTTCATTAGAATTCATATATAAATGAAATTTAATCCATTGTGGCCTTTAATGCCACTTTCTAGATATTTCTATGTATTTCTCATAAATACATTTCTTTATATCCATTACCTTTTATCTTTCTCTATTATTTGGACTTTTTTCCTTTTCTTCCCTTTTATATCCATTATTGGATTAACATAATAATAATAGGAACCATGAAATTCCTATCAAAAAGGATAATTGCAAATAAATCCATCCTTTGAAACTACGCATACAAATTTTCCAATTAAGTTCATATAAAATCATTACATTTCAATTATGAAAACATATGCAAAATTGGGGTTGTAACATCCTTCCCCTCTTATGAGAATTTTGTCCTCAAAATTCCATCAAGCAAACAAACAATTCAGAATAAGACTTCCAATGTCCATCATTGGCCCCTATGTGGCTTTACCGCACTCATGGCGCTCCCAAAGAACCTTTATCATCACATATTCTTTTCTCTTAGTTCTTTCATCCTGGGTCTATAAACTGCACAGGTGACTCAGGCCATGTCAGCCTCCCTTGGGGCTCACTAGGTTCATTGTTCAGCACATGGTCGGGTACCTCACATAGTACTCTAAATTGGACACATGTAACTCATCACACATTACTTTATCTTGAGGGGTAAGGTCAAACTTAACCTTCTCCACCAGTCCATCTAAATGGACCCATGTATCGGGGACTCATCTTTTTTTAGCTATAGCTCAGAGGGGTCGGATTTTCATGTCACATATTCTCCTACAGTGAACTACATGTCAGTCTACTTTGCATCTACTCATGACTCTCGTCATCTCTAGGCTCCTTTCAGCCATTACACGATCAAAGCGACTTCATCTACACGCATTGTGGCCCTTTTCTAACCATCATGTGGTCCTTCCACCAACATCACCTTACTAAAGTGGTGACCGACACAACCTCCCTTACAGAGCTTCTTATAAAACCCGATACTGGCTATGGTGGTCATCGTCACATCTTTCATAGGACAAGAACTGTCTCTAGATATCACCCTGAACGAGCACATATGCTCTCATCAGACCCTTTAGTCTGGATCATACTAACCATTAGTTATGGGTGATGAACTATACTAACATCGAGTCCTTCATGTACCTACTTCCCCCTTACGGAAGTGAACCTTTAGGATATACTTAAGGACTTTTGAACTCGATTCATGGTGTAGTTGAACCATCTATCTCATGAGTAGTTCAACCAGATCTGTCTCGTGACAGAACTCTCTCTTTCTCATATCATCTAGGTAAGGCGATCTACCATAAACCATATTGCATTTCGACCTTCCTTGGCCCAGGGGAGACTTACAACATCCATAGTGATGAACTCCCTTTCTCTTTCGGGGACTCTTTATCCCTTACATCTATGCACTGGTTTGCAGGTGTTCGTCCCTCTCCCTCGGCTTGCATGGCCATATACCACATGCAACCTCATCTCCATGATCCATAGTACTGCTACCACTCATTATCTCAGTAGTACCATGGTTTATGGTGATCTTAAAATCATGATTTCCTATATGTCATGATTCCTCAAGATTGATTCTCCGAAACCCTAAACCACTCTCATCAGGGTTTTATCACCTTCTTTTCCAAAGAAGTACATCTGAGGTTCTACCACCATCCTTTTATTGCATCAAGGACTAGACTGGCTAACCAAACAACCATTAACTGATCTCGTTACATCAGAGTGTTAGCCAAACATATCTTCTTTTCCAAACTTAGGGTTAGTCTAACAACCTCATCTAGCCAAACTAGGCAGATATATCTCAACCAGAGCATCCATTACCACTTCACCTTCTTATGTATTAGGTAACATTGAAGACACACACTTCCATGTATTTCACTTATCGACTCACATCAAACCCTATGTCTATCTTCATTAAAAACACCCTCCGATTTCATCATCCTGGTGATCAAAACTCAACCTGGTAAAACTTGTAAGTTCCACATAGCTCATGATAAAATATTCTCAAAAGATGACCACTTCATTCCTCTTAGTGTTGGTAAACCGTCCATGCATCATTCACTACACCCGAGTATGTTATCTTCTCTGTCCCCATATCTCGTGGCAACATTCCAACCCACATCATCTTTATCCTTGGTGTATGGCATGCGTACTGTCCTATCTCTCTCTCCCATAACAAGAGGAAATAAGCATTTGGCTTCAGTCCAAATACAGAGTTCTTCCTGTTCCAAGAGTAGAGATGGTACATCCCACCTTGCCAGTTGAAACGTGCCTCATATGTCACTTCATCACAATCATCTCGATATCAAAGTTACTTCCATGGAAAGCTGATCTCGAATCTACTTGGGTTTACACACAACCCTTGGTCGTATTCTCGAGGTCTATAGGGTGCCGACACTTTTGGGGTCATCCCTCTTCCCTTATGCATCCAGAGAGTGCCCTACTCATCTGCCCTTCGGGTCCCATGAGTTCATGAAGGTGATCAATCTCCTAACCCATGGCCCTCAGACAATGATAGTTGTTACCTCCCGACCCTATGGTCATGTGCAACTAGGGAATTAGGCAACTCCTACTTTCATCGGTCTTATCCCTACCTGACCCTAGGATAGACTTAGGTTTCCATTTATAGTACATGTCCAACTTATAACCTTACCCAAGCCTTCATCATCTCTCTTTGTATACATGGGCTGACATTCATCTTTCCATAGGGGTCATGGTGACCTGCCTACCTTGGTCAGGCCCCTTACCGGTTACCTCCATGGTAATACATCCACATGCACTTAGAGATGGATATCTATGGGTCTACAGGTTCATTCTCATACCATGTACTTTTCACTTAGCTTCTCAAGATCCTATGAGACCTCTTTAGGTTACCTTAAACCAAAAAAACTGATATACACCCTACCAAAGGGGTCCCTCTCCCAGGATGGGAGGAAAACTATCTCTTGACAACAAGGTCACAAAATCTCTTAGGTCTAAGGTTTACATCCACATGAGCCTACTTAACCCTAGCAAGCTATTAAGGCACAAGCAGATCACCTACTGAACCATGCTAGGTCATACTTGTCCTCTTTCCTCAATGCTGGATCAAGATCATACCTTCCTTTATCATCAACCTAGCTGTGAGGGGTTCATCAAGCATACCTTAAACTTAAGGGACTTCCCTTTTCCTCTATACATGAGGAGTACCATGCTCGAAACTATAGCAACTTAATTCTCGTCATGAGCATTAGGTACACCACTTCCCCTCTTAGGCCTAGGAACCCTAGGTTCATGTTCTTGATGTCCAGTTGTTTGTTCAACCTCTTAACCACAAACCAAACAGGTACCGGGTATGACATACACTTCCTGTCATCCTTCTCCTCGATCAACACTTTAAAGTTAAGTCCTCCTTAAGGACAATCAACAAGGTGCAAGTCCTCATAACTTGTTACTATACCTCTCCAGGTCTGAGGAACTCTTCTTCTCATCTATACCATAGGTACAGAGGTACCAACAGACTCATCCTCTCTCTAGGGTTTGGTTCCTCTCATGGCAACCAAGACATTATCAACCTCTAGGGATCAAGCATGAGACAACCCCTATCATCCACTTAGTTCGCATCATCCTCAACTCCCCACTATTCCTCAAATCTCAGAGTCTAGGCTTCCCACCTTCTTGTAGGGGTTTCCTGCTCTCTCTCTAGAGCTAACCCTACAACCAACCTCACCATTAGAGGTCCTCTCTTCATGAAGGATCAACCTCAAAAGCATCCTCTACATGGGTGAAGCCTAGGTTCTAACTTATGTTTGCTCAAGATCATCCATAGCCCTTTATGCTTATTTCATAAGCCGTCCATCATGATTCCTTAACCAGGGTTTCATCCTACTGTCAGCACTACTGACGTGCCCTAGGTGCAAGCTATACCCTACTTGCACATGCCTATAGGGTTCTATAGGTTTTTCTCTAACCTCATTAATGAAGGAGTTAGCCTTCACCCTAACATGCACGACCCTTCCCAGGGTTGGGTCGCCAAAGGTACTAGGTCATCCAACCTCTCATGGCTCATGTGGCATCCAAGGCATGTCTATCCAAACACCTGGTCTATCATGACATCTAACTCATCATGTTGTCTTTCCCTTTCACTTAGGGTTAGGGTTAACATCATCCTCAGAGGATGTGCCAGCTCCCTATTTGCAATGGAGATCTCTACCTCCAAGACTAACTCTCTTTATCTATCCTCCTATCAAGCAGGTCTAGCCTCAGGTCTCTTCTGAGGGCATGACAATTTATGTCATACTACCTAAGCATGTATTTATTCTTTACTTTACGCTTACTCTATTAAGCTTATGTCCATGACATCTTATTTACATGCTTTTCATTAATTTGATGGAGGATTCCTTAGACCTTATTAATCTTACCCATACCTCAAGAGGGTGAGGAGAAGAGGGAAAAACCCTAATCCTTAAGGTCCTTAGCGGAATTTGTGATGAGAAGGGATGAATAAGATGAGAAAGTCCTAAAGGTATCTTATTTCGATTCATACCCTAAGACTTTGGCTAGGCAGTCACACGGATCTGGGAGTCCTCATATTCCGACTAGCGGTGCGGAGGAAAATATTGCCAGCCCCCAGTCGTGATCCTTTTCTAGACACCTCCGTCTTTTGGATAATCCTCTAATAACTCCCTTGGGTTCTATGGAGTTTGTAAAATTTAATAATTATTAATGGTTAACTGAGGAACCTAAGCTCTGATACCAAATGTTACGACCCCACCTCCCGATAACCCCCAATTAAGAGAGACCGAGAGGTCGAAGCCGCACCCATAACTTTCGGATCAACGGTTCGGAAATTAACATACTAAACGGGATAAACTGTAAGAAAATAAACTTTTGCATACCTTTTTGAAAACTTGGATCTCTAAACTTCTATCCACTTATGGATTCTAATATAATTAATCCTTCCTGTGTTTTACTTCATGCATTTCACAATATGACGATTTACTGTTTGTCCTTTTGGCTTGAACCTAAAACGCCGACAAACAAAACGTCAGTCAGCCGAAGCTGGTATGTGGGGGAAACAATAAACGTGCAACTATGATAACAATGTATTCATTCATTTAATCATTTAACAACCAAGATTACATTTTAAATATAACTCCGCGATCCATGAGTACCCTATCCTCTGTGTTATCCCTGCAGTGGACCTGGATACTACCTTCCTTAAGGTAGATCTCCATTAAACCCCTCATGGTCCCACCTATAGGTGAACCAGTTTCTATGGTTGAGTCACATGGCACTACTCGTAAGTAGCCCACTCCTTAACTCATGGCAGGCTAATGGGTCTCATGGCACTACACTTGGTAGCCCAATTTCTAACCCACGATAACCTAGACCTTACTCTAGGTTACCCCTTTTTAGCCTTTACAAGACACATAGGTGGACCCGGATCTAGCCAGTTATACAGGTATACTCATAGTGATAGTCATAGTCACTCTATAGTTGCATGAAATAAAAGCATCCAACAGTTATTTCAAGCCATGAGGGAAACGTCGATAAAATCCTCAGAAAACTAATCGGGATAATCATAAGCGTAACCACATACCTGATTTGATGATTTCACAAACATTAAGAAAATCCAACCAAGAATGCAATCCAAGAAAGCAATCACATAATTCCTGAAAAGAATATGTACTCTATTTATTACACACTTTATCAAGAATCTACTTTATTGACTTGGATTCACTTTCTAGGGCTGTTGTATCCATTTTAGGGTTTCATTTTGCAATTAGGGTTTCCCTTCATCTTTTACCATATTAAACCCTAATTTTATGCCATTACTCATAAACCCTAATTATCTCATCTATTCTTCAATATCAAGGTTATCTTAACAACATATAACTCTATTTTCATATTACAGGCACATTAATAATCAATTAATTTCATTAAGCTTCTTTTTCATTAAAGCTACTATTTTTATCCTTTTAATCCATGACAAGATCATTATGTGCATCTATCATTAATTCAATGTTCATTAGGGTCTAATTAACATATAAACTCATTTTGCCATCAATTCTACCTTTTATTCATGAAAAGACCCTAATTACTGCATTTAGGATATTTATCCAAAATTAAGGACTTTAGTGCTCGAAAAATATTAGAACCATCATATCACAACATTTTTTTTACAATTTTCAAATTAAATATGATCTTATCCTCTTTTACCCTAAATTAGGGTTTCTAAATACTTCATCATTCTCATATGGGGTAAAAACCCTAAATCATGCAATTTCTCATCTAGATTAGATTTGAATCTAACATTATCATTCAACAGGTTATTATCACTCAAACTAACCCATTAGGCATCATAGATTCAATCATTAACCTCGATTAGGATTTTTAACCTAACTTTAATGCACTTCTCATCAACTTAATATACTTTTACAATTAGGAACGGAATTAGGATTTCATATCATTTTTATTGGATTCCCCTCGTTTTCCTGATAAATTTTCAAGTATAACTTATTGTGATCAGAGCATCCTAGCACTCGTTATGAATTTTTCAATATAAGGATAAACTGACTAATAAAACAACGCCACATCAGCTTTTAATATTTCTTTTTGTTATTCTCGTCAGCTACCACTAAAAAGGCTAAAATCACCTCTTTGCCCGTGATGGCAACACATAGTACCAGGGGCCCTTGGGTCTTTTGCCTCCTAATCATCTTCCTCCTCACGTTCTGCGATCAGCCGCACGTATCAGCGATCGCGGCCACTGGAGCTGCTCACGACCAGCCTCTTACACAGGCCGCTCTCGGCTTTGCCCACCCCGATAGCTCCCCTTGGACTCATGCTCCCTTCCTGCGAACCTCCTCCCAATGGATCTTACTGCCAAACTACCGCCGACCATCCAGCAGGGGCTCGGCTGTCTCCGCCCACCCTGCTTGCTTACCTGCTCGCCAGCGTGGCACAGGTTCCCCAGGCAGTCGTCGTCGACTCTGGTGGTAGGAACCATCCCCAGATCCTACTCCAGCGAGGCCAACCCACAACTCCACCCTCCTATCGTCTTCTTTTCTTACGGACGTCAGGCTCGACAAGGGTAGCACCGCCTGGTGAGGTTCCGCGTCCTGATGCCTTCTGTGGCATGTGTAGGGACGTCGACCACCTGTCCTTTGCCCTCCTGTAGAACCCTCTTGGACCTATCTTTAACACTGGAGGTGAAACCCTAGGCCTTGGCGTCAACATCCTTCTCTCTCGCAGCCACCGTGGGAAGGACGAGCGACAATGCCTAACTCTCGCCGCACTCTTCATAGCATGAAGATGAACCAAGTTAGGTCTAGGGAAGCTAGGGCTAGAAAAGAAACGCCAGACATCCCATCTCTTTCTCTACGCACCTTGAATAGGTTGCTAGCATAGCCATGCGCCGACTTCCATATTGGATGCATGAGATCCCAACCCTTATATATACGAGTGTAATAGGGTTTCTAATACTTCAACTCTTCTGGATTACCAAGGAAGGGCAGGGAAAGATTCCTACGGCCGTCTCCTTCCTTTTATTCTTACCTCTTTTCCCTTGGCGTTTAAGTAATCTAAAAGTGGCAAGGATTATTACCACTATCCATAAACTCAATTTTTCCAAGATTATTTAATCTCAACACTAACGAGGAAAGAACATACCCCTTTATATAAACCCTTTGCTTTTATTCCAAAAGGCCACAAGAGGCACCACCACATGATTTCCACATAATTCTTACCTTTTCCTCATCATTTCAAATTTCCTTCTTAATAGATTTCTTTTTATGGATTTCCCTTTATCTTTTATTTCCTTTTCCTCTTTTCCTAATTTCTTTCATTAGAATTCATATATAAATGAAATTTACTCCATTGTGGCCTTTAATGCCACTTTCTAGAGATTTCTATGTATTTCTCATACATACATTTCTTAATATCCATTACCTTTTATCTTTCTCTATTATTTGGACTTTTCTCCTTTTCTTCCCTTTTATATCCATTATTGGATTAACATAATAATAATAGGAACCACGAAATTCCTATCAAAAAGGATAATTGCAAATAAATCCATCCTTTGAAACTACGCATACAACTTTTCCAATTAAGTTCATATAAAATCATTACATTTCAATTATGAAAACATATGCAAAATTGGGGTTGTAACAATTGTATTGCCAACCAATTACTGATGACATTTGTCGTGTATCCATCCATCTTGTGTATGACGAAATGGGGGACAAACCACTACCCATATATAATCCTGAATATAGTACAATTGAAGAAGTAGAGGGTGCTATGGTGGGTTGGCCTAGACACTTGGTTATCAATGACAAGGTATACCTGAATTCTACCATGTTTTTCATATTTGACTACATATATGAACTCGTGTAATATAAGTATGTAATTTAATTAACAGGTTTGTAAACCAAAAAGTAAAAATTCTACTAGTCTTCCTCCTATGCCCAAGCCATCTTTCATTCCATTATCCACAATCGACGAATTGGAAAGTAAATGTAAATATTTGTGTCGATACTTAGCCAACCAAATCTCGAGATCACATATGTTGGTCAATTTAACAGAAGATGCATCTAGGAGGGACTTTGAGAATTATATTTTTCTTGATGATATTATAGAGTTGTTCCGGTAGTATTGGATAAATACTTCAATATTAGAAGTATGGATAAGGTAAGGATCCATCAATATAGAAAATTCCAATATATATTTTTAACTTATTTCTATATATGAAATGATTACAAATGTTTTAAAACCATTTATATACCGAGGCCATAAACTTTGATATAAGGAATGTTGGATTCTTAGTTCCTTCAGTCACTAGTCAAGTGGAAACACATATTCAGGATGTGAATGAGTACTTCTCTATCACAATTAAATATTTTGCTAGTGTGGGAAAAGAAATTATTCTAATTCCTTTTAACGTCCAGTAAGTATTATTATTCAATATAATTTTAATATTGACTAAATTTCTTTATTTTAATGTTTGTTTTATTCTTACTCAGATCTAGACATTGGGAATTAGTGGTGGTTTTCCCAAAATTGATGACTTTTTATTATCTTGACCCAATGGGAAAAACAACAAGGGGCCACAAACTGAAATTGCCAACTATGGAGTAAGCATAAATTTAGTCTCTAACACATCAATTGTTATGCTTCAACATGATATTTCTACTTAGAATTTCTATTTTGACAACTATTATAATCATTTAATTGATAGGGGTATAAAGGATTTTCGTGAAGGTGGAGGACGGATACCCACAAAATTAAAGACATTGAATTTTAAAAATGTCAAGGTAAGTACACTTTGACAACTTAGTCTTATATGTACAACTCTTATAGTAATGTATTAATGTCAACTCTTATATGTCAACTCTTATAGTCTTATCTCAACTCTATTTATAGTAGTTTACTAACATTAAGTATAATTCTTAATTTGTAGTGTCCTATACAAAATAATGACTGGGCTTGTGGATACTATGTAATGAACTATATGCAAGATATTGTCAAAGGAGCATCACATGACATTCAGACTATAGATCAGGTGATAAAGAATAACATCATAAATTTACAAGTGAGATGTAGTCATTTATAAAATATTAGCATGTGCATTTTCTGTTGCAGATCTTTATAACTCAACCTTACACACCTGATGATTTAAATTAATTCCGAGAAGAGTGGTCAGATGCTTTTCTAAATGAAGTCACTATTGCATTAGATTGAATGCATAGCTTCATTTATGTATGTAGTTTTGAAACTCTTTCAAATTTACTTTTGTATCTAACATGAATTTTAATATCATCTTATACTTGCAATCTATCATTTTGTGAATGTTAGTATGTGCTATGTGTATGAATATGTTTCAACTGAATATGTGGATTATTGTTGTTATGAATGTGTGTGGTTTGGAAATTGATACATCAATTCAAAAAGGATTTGGACATAAAAGCTAGCAAATGGATTTGGAATGAATTTTTGGCTTGCATTATTACATTTGTAAGTCTACTTTCTATTGCAGGTTTTGAACTTTGTAAAACATATTTCTGTTCTGTAGAATTTTTCTTTAAAAAAATGTTAACTCTAGGGTCGGTTTTTTAAAATAACCGACCTTATAGACCTACTGGGTTGGTTTTTTAAAATAACCGACCTAATAGCCTCAATACAAATTTCTTTAGGTCTTTGTACCACTGTTGGGTCGGTTTTCTTCATTTAACCAATCTTGTAGACCTCTAGGGTCAGTTTTTGAAAAATACCCAACCTTATACACTCTAGGATCAACTTTATTGGGTCTATTGGGTCAGTTTTTACATAAGAGACCTCTAGGGTCGATTTTTTAAAATAACCGACCTAACAGCCTCAATGAAAATTAAAACTCTAGGTTTTTGTACTACTTTGGGTCACTTTTCTTCACATAACCGACCTTGTAGACTTCTAGGGTCGGTTTTTTTATAAATAAACGACCTTATAGACTTTAGGATCAACTGTCTTTTGGGTCGGTTTTTACATATTCTTGACCTTATAGACCTCTAGGGTCCTTTTTTTTGTAAATAACCGACCTTTGAGCTATCTGGATCAGCAGCTCATTTTTTGTACAACTGTTGGGTCGGTTTTTTGCTTATAACCGACCTTAGAGACCTCTAGAGTCAGATTTTTTTAAATATAACTGACCTTACAGCCTCAGGGGTGGGTTTCTTCAGGTTGGTTCTTATAGACCTCTAGGGTCATTTTTTTTATATAACCAACCTTAGAGATCTCTACGGTCAACAGGTTTTTGTACCTACAACTGGGTTGGTTTTCTACATATAACCGACCTTATAGACTTCTAGGGTCGGATTTTTTTGTATATAACCGACCTTAGAGACATCGGGGTCAGAGGTCAGTTTTTGTACCTCTCTTGGGTCGATTTTATTTTGATATAAGTGACACAACAATACAACTATTGCCTCAAGTTTTAGTTTGTGCCAACCCGACACTACCTTCTAAGGTCGGTTTTCTTTGGTTTAAAAAACTGACCCTATAGAGAAAATACTATAGAGACAACCACTTAGGCGTCAGTTAAAATGTGACGCTATAGGCTTGAAAAAACCGACCCTACATGCCATTACTATACTAGTGAATTCTTCTCCAAATAAATACCAAACAATAGGTAAATAACTATATCTTACTATTTTTTACAACTTATTATATAGTATATCATTAGTAGTTTCTTTATTAACATATCAAATCAAGGTTTTACAACTCTAGAATTTAACAAGTTTGCCATAACGTGTAAATAATAAATTTGATGCATCCATGTGTCTTTTGCTCTAATATTCAAAATTCACATCTAATTACTTAAATATCACATTCATATCAGAAAATCTCACTTTCAATAACTTATTATCTGATCCAAATTACAAAATACCATTTGAAAGTTTGTTAAAAAGTATCAAATAAAATAAGTTATGATGATAAAAGTTTTCAGTAATCCTTATTTTACCAATGAAGGAAGAAAGGGGTGAGAACATGTTTTAGATTACAATTAACATTTTTTTGATTATTTTATTATGCATAAATGTTATAGTTATTATTTTATTCCTTAGTAAGTATTTATGTTAAATATATTCAAACTAGCTTTTTTTTATTCTACACATGTTTTTGTTAAAATAAGGACGACTCATAGCATAACTTCAAAATTTTATAAATTGCAAAATCTTGAAACACATTTTGTGAGACATCATCCAATGCTTGAAATGCCATCAAAGAACTTGGATTTCCACATATAAAATATCATTTGAACTAGAAAAAAGAAAAAAAATGGGGTTTCAATACATTTCACACAAGGAAGGTGAGGCATATGCGATTGAAACCGCATTGAAATTCAAAATAGAGTGTGCCGTTTGTAAATTACAATGAGATTCATGATAAGTCAATGATGTTTATTCTTCTGCACTCTTTTTGGATAGGGATGATAATAAAAAGGATTATATATATATTACAATGACCTCTATCTGAATCACTTTATATATATATATATATATATATATATATATATATATATATATTACAATGACCTCTATCTGAATCACTCAAATATGGGTATGGTGGAAGGTACTACGTATGCCTTTTAAAAGAAGTTTGAAATTTACAATAGGGGAAGACAATATATGGGTAGGTTTAGGGTTTGAGATCATATATGATTCAGGTTTTAAATCATTTATTAAAAAAGTCATTGGTCCTAGTTTTAAACTAGTGTACACGAGGTGGAATTATTGTACATTTTTTAAATGTAGTGCATTCAGGGTGTAAAGAGTAGGAGTCTAGATGGAATATACATATTACCTATTGAGGAAAAAATCCTATCCCATACCAACACATTAATGAGTATCATAGAAGGGAGGTATTTTATTTCATATCTCAGCATATGATACACAAAATAAAAATGATAACTCAATAGTGTAACTTTTATACTATCACATTGTCACATGATATTCTATTGACACTGTTCCTCTCCACAAGGAATCCCTATAAAAAGGAGAAATGTACATCTAATTCTCTAAAGGACCAACTGTAGAGGGATACATGGCCGTACAATTCATCCTTAAAGTCCATATCCAAACTAAATGGTCCTACTAAGCCATCTTCATCTAATAAACCCACTTCTTGATGGATTTGGAATCTACAAAGGAAAGATAAAGGAATGAAGGTATGCATCGGTAGAAAATACTGGGTGTGAAATTAAAACATAACTTGGACATATGAAGAGTTAACTATAATAGTAAGGTTGTTTCTAGTCCAAATAGGGCTATAAAGAGTTATTAAGTTGAAGGGGAAGTAAAATAAGATATTTATTATAGAGAAAATGTGGCACTCAATTATGATAGAAATTAGTGAAAGTAAAGAAACTTTCCAAATAAATCATCCAAAATATCAAAAAATATATGTGGTGACATATAGATATAACATAGATAAAGCTATCTATCATAACAACAAGATACCATAGTGATTCTAATCTAGAGGTAAGCAAAAATTAATCACAATGCCTAAAAATATATATGATGGGAAAAATAACACATGCCCTAAGAAAATCAATACATGCCCCAAGTATGATTGTATAGAATTACCACTACTCTCGAATAACTAGTGGAATCATCAAGCATGCATAACAAGGTGACAAGAGAAAGTAGTTCAATCATTACCCATTCAAGGATGTATAGAATATTTAAAGTGAAAATGGGAAGTGGCGTCATAAACCCAAATCAATAGAACATTTGAACATTTGTAAAGGAATATTATGACTGAAAATTATTAAACAGGAGGCTTCAATGAAGGTATTAATAAAGGATTATAATAATATGCCTTGTGATAGGAACTAAGGTTTTAGTCATTGTAGAAATCAACTTTAATAGGGAGTTGCACATACCTTACACATCCAACAACTAAGTATAATAATGA
Source organism: Alisma plantago-aquatica (assembly GCA_963693085.1). Lineage (NCBI taxonomy): Eukaryota > Viridiplantae > Streptophyta > Magnoliopsida > Alismatales > Alismataceae > Alisma > Alisma plantago-aquatica. The sequence goes on from OY856413.1 coordinate 813,423,340, forward strand.
ATTTTGGTCCATAAAGTCAAGTTGTCAACCTAAAAACACTCTAATTATGTTATTAAAATATAAGATAACATGTGTACTCAATCATAGTATTTCTATATACATTATTCTTATAGTAATGATGATCAACTAAAGGCATATTAGGGTTCTATATCTTTTGAACTAAAAATATCATCCATTACATATCTTTGTAGTTCAAGTATCCAATATTTATCACATCATTATAAATCTATGTTTGATACATTTGTGTGTGGGCTTAAATATGCATTCCTCCAATTTTGGTCTCATTATTCTCTCTCTATATCTTATTACTCAAGATTGTCAAATGGAGTCGAATATGGGCATTTCTTGGGATGATATTCATCAACATATTATATTTTCAGGAACTTAGGTTTAGAAATGGTTACGAATGTAGGATAAGAATATTATGTCCTCAAATATATATTTCAAACAATAATCGTGTTATTTCAATTATTCCACTAGTATTGCACTTTATCCTAGTATAAGATTGTACTCTTATTTTTTAAGTAATAGGATTGAGTAGTGTAGCTTATATTAGGATGATAAGTATAAGGGATCTTAATCAAGAGGTGTGTATCTTCATCATAATCAAAATTTTTATCCTGAACACATTGATTTTCATCTAGACTAGAACTCATATATCAATATTATCTTCATAAATTGTAGTTAATACACTAATGATAACATGTTTATATGCATTGATGTATGCATAATTTCACAAGATAGATTAGATAGACCAATTCTATTACAAGTTCTTAGGATTATGATATTATATGTCAATACTAGTTACAATAAGAGGATTGACTAATAGTTCATTTGTCACCACTAGTCTTTGGTAATTTGGTCCTCAATTTTTTAACATAAAAGGTGTATGAATGCATTGGAACCCTATAATCAAACCCCTCAAGCTTAGCCAAATATTAGACAAATGTAATATGTCCCTAGGAGGTGTCCCAAGTCCTCATATATCTATATGGTTGAAGGGACAACATCTTGAGTCTAACATAATGATACCATAATTCTTTTTCTATAATATTTTAACCCTGGATGGACATGTGGTCCGTCGTCTTGGTACCCTTGGTCGCTGACCATCTTATCATAATTGAGCAAGGATCACCAGGTCAGGTGCTTAGTTGGGGTCTATGTTATGGTCCATGAATGTCGACCAGATTTTTAATGTTTTTAGTCTATAGAAGTGATAAAAAAACAAGATTTATCTAGGTTGTCACGCTCTAAATTGTGGTTAGTTGGCTATGGAGATCTGGTGGAGTTGAGGATAGTGTGATTTCATGATTCAACCATAGTGAGGGGGGTTCCTAGTTGCAACAAAATGTGTTGGGGGTGCAAGAAGGTATCAATGCCTACTAATGGTCATGCCATTGAGATTTGTTTAGAGATGAATCTTTGTCCAACTTCTGTTAGTAGAGTCAAAGTGAGAGTTTCCCATTCACTTAGGTTTCTAGAATTTAGACATAGATAAAGTAGGAATCTATGAGTCAAAGAAGGAGGTGGTGATGTCCTTAGGTGGTGGATCAATGCCGATAGGTTGTAGGTTTGCAATGGAGGTCGACCAGTCTATTGCACGCTTTTTGTTGCTCAGTGTCAAAGGAATCTAAGGTTACATAGATGTTAGTTCAATATAGGGTGAAGTTTGGTGATAAATAATTGAGGCTTGACATTCGACTTCTCATTTTTTATAAAGTGGAAGGAGAAAACACATGTGGTGGCTTCTAGGATTTGGGTTTAGGGCACTAGAGATGATTGTTCCATTGAAAGAGAACGTCATGACAAAGTTAAAAAGGTATTCTCTAGAAAATAGGTGGAGGAGGAAGGAGTTGTTAGGGCTCTTCATCCTTCTTGTAATCACTAGTGATGACGTTTCAATAGAGGGGACAAGGCTCTTTCATTAATTTAGTTGATTAACTTCCACAAGAGTGGTAACTGTATACTTTTTTTTCATATCACTTTAAGATCTTATGACTTCTATGCATAAAATCTAATTTATGTGAAATTATAATCTTACATACTATTTCTACTAAAATAAATTAAATAGTTCTACCACCTCTAGTGACGATTATGAAATGGCTAATTTTATCACTCCCATAAATAATTAAAATGATATGATATATTTATATAATATGATTCTTTCTTTTTCATTTCCATTAGTTCTAAAATTAAGAGCATCTAATTCATGCAAAGTATAAACAATATAGTTATACTTAGATATCTTAGTTTATACGACATGATGTCAAAAATGACTCATGAAGATAAATTGAGGGACTAGTTTGTAAATATATCACACACAAGGAGAATGAGCTCTTTTCTCATGAAAAAATCAAGTGGAGATTAAATAGTATCAACAAACATCACAATTTTGTCAAATAATCAAATGAGACTTGGAATAAAGTAGAACTTTGTAAATGAGCTCAAGTTTTAGGAAACATATGAATTTTAGCTTAAACTGGATTTAGCACTAGACATTTTCTAAGTTACAACTCTTCCCTCTTAAAATGTATTTCATCCCTAAAATCCAATCCTTCCTAATAACACTATTCCTACTAGGGTCTGATATAAATATTTTCCCACCCTACTACTCTTTTCTTATCAAGTCTACACATGTTATTGTAATTCTTCTTACACTAACATAGGTCCTACTCATGGCGACCAAACAATTTTCTTGCTACTCCCATGGAGTTTTAAAATTGATTTAGGTACAAATTTCATTTGAAAAATATATATACTATTGAGTTGGTTAGTTTAGTGATGATTGGTATAAATGAGACTTCTAGTACATGTTTTAGAGGGTTGAGGATTCAAATTATGAGGCTTAAGCCATTATTACAAAAATCATTTGGTCTAAATGAGACTTTTAATACATGTTTTGATAAGAAGGTTGATGATTCAAATTATGAGGCTTAAGCCATTATTATCAAAATCATTTGAGTAATATATTATTGGACAAAATTTAGTTACCAAGGTTAAAAATAAAAATATTATATATTATCTCACCTTTTTTTTTGCAATAGTGTTGTCACTCTTCCCTATGGCATTTTTAGTTGGGTTATATGTGTTTCAATATAATTCTAACTCTTTTTACCAATTAATTTATGTTACCGACTTTAATTCTCACTATTCAGGATAAAAGAGACTCATTTATCCAAACTTATCTTAAATATTCTACATGTGTATATGGTGATCCCCTAGGATTGCTCATCAACTTACTATAATAGGTAGTAATCATATTCAACTCATATTCTATGGGGTAATTATTATTGCTGAGTTATTAGATTATTCCCTACTAAACTTGGCCAACCCTACTATTGAAACATACTCCTAAAGATAGAAGGATTCAAGATTCCAACCCTCACAAAGGGTCTCTCTACAACCCACTGACTACTTAAAGAGTTATCAAGGTATAAGGTGACTAATACATATATATCCAAAGCTTATTCTTATCTACAGATCCATGCCTAAGTCTATTGTTTCATAGTGCAATCTGAATAACTAGTTTCCCTATTTAAGTTAGGTATTTCTTGTCAAAGTGGTTTTCTGCTACTACCCACTAGCTCAAGTGACAACTAGGATATGAAAACCATCGATAAACTTCCTAAAACTTTTTTTTGTACGTACAACATAATAATGGAATGTAAGTTATGAGAAAATATTATTATTTAAATCTAAAAAAGGTGCCGAATCAATTTGTGAACCAAGTAAACAACTTCTCACCATAACTCACCTTTACTTCATTCCAACAAGAGAGTCTTGTTTTCATCTAGAGGGGAATACCAAAAATGTCTAGAAATTAGTATACAAAGGAGGAATAAGGTTTCCAATTACATATTTGTGGACTCTACTAGATCCCTATAGGGTATCACCTCCACAGTTTACCACTTAATCTCAATCATTACTTACCCATTTAGGGACACAAACCTTGCCACAGACTACGAGAAGTCACATTGTCACCCAATAATCACAATGAATAGGTTAGAGTCTCTCAATATGGATCCTTTGTATTATCTTTTCCCATGTAACCATTAGGGAGAATAAGGCATACATTCATATCACTTAGTCCATCTAGGTAAGAATATCTCTATACTCCAAAGAGATTCCCTAGACATTAACCTGAGAGTTATAGAGATAGAGAGACACTTCTAAAATACTTTATTATATACATTGTACAAATTTCTCATACCCGACCCTAAGGTCGACCCGGTAGAGCTCCTAGGTCAGGGGTCTCTGGTTCAACCGTTGGTTCGACCATGTAACTTCATCATTACATCATATTAAAAACACACACACACAAATATACATATATTTGTGAGGCCATAGAATTCATTAATAAATCATTGTTTGTCTGGACTTTGTTCCCCGTAGGTGCTAGTGAAGTTCCATGAGTGTGAATTAGTGTTGTTTATTATATGAGTCGTAACATTGATATTCATGGTTTGTGATTTGGAAGAGTTTGTTATTTATACCAATCACTAGACCCCCTTTTAATCTTATTTGTGGTATTTGAAACCATTAGTTGATGTGTTTACCTTCTATAGTCTTGAGAGAAAAAGGGGTTAAATGTGTTTTGATCTCTTGTAAAGTAATAATATTAATGCTATTCTTGTAAATGATTCCAGGGATATTTTTCCATCTTTTAGCATTTGATGCTATAAAAATTTCTAGGTTTTAATGGACAGGAATTTGTAACGAGTCTAAAGTTTCAATGAGGTGTTTTTTTTAATTTTGTTGATTCATTCAAGCTCTATGTCTGTATTATGAATATATCTTTGGTTTTTCTAACCCTTGAATTTTTCAATTACATTTAGTGGTCAGTTGGCTGATGAGTCATTATGAAGGTGATACCTAGGGTTGTAGTGAAGTTTGTGAAGGCTGTGATATCATGCCATGAGGTTGTGTCTTTAATGTCATCAATTGGTATAGAATTGTAATTGTCTTCTATATAATCATCAAACAAGGGAAGATCTCTTTAAGACAAGAAACAATATGATGTAGGGAAGAGTTACCTTCTTCCTCTATCGCAAAATAGTTTTTCTAGGTATGTCCTTCTGGTGTGGCAAAGAGGAAGCTAAAAGAAGAGTCTACAGTTGGTATTTATGTTATGTTCTTATTCTTGGGTATTTGGGATGATATGATTTCTTCAACAGTTGTTGTTTTGAGTCTTTCAACTATTGTTCTATCAATGTTTGAGGTGGGTGTAGGGTTGTTGTGGATAGGGAACAATTTGATGGCATCAAAGATGGTAGAATGGTTATTTTCTCCGAAGGGATGATAGACATTGTCTCTTATTTGGGCTATTTGCATTGTGGTTTCCTCTTATGGAGACGTTGTTGCCTTTTCTTCCCCAACTCATTTTCCTGTCAATATTTTTTATGTGACAATTCCAAAGGTAGTTTTTTTGTTAGCATTGTTGACGCGGAAGAACCATGATGGGGGTGGTTTGTGATATCTTTGAATGTGGTTGTTGGGTGTGTGAGGTTCTCAGAGACAAGTTTGATAGCGTAAAATTTTTCTCCTAAGAAGATTTTAATGGAGTTCAATAACTTTTCTAATAGAAAAAACACAGAAGGCTTTGATGTAGTTTGTAGGGTTGAGAGCGTCATTGCTGACAAACTAAAGGGTAGCTTCGACGACATGTGTTGTACCACGAAAAATGTCCACCTTCTAGAGATGTGGAGGGAGGTCACATATGGACACCCATCAGAGTCACCTGAAAAGAGGATCCTTGGTTAGGAGACCATTTACAGATGGAAGCTTGGACAAAACTATTCTCACAAGGGATGGTCATGACTTTTCTGAATAGATGATCATGTTTTGTTCCTTTTGGGATAGAATATTGGAGCTGTGATGGAGTGAGGATCTTTAGTTTGAGAATAGTATGTCTAGGGAGAAGGAAAGAGATAGCCATGGTGACATCCAGAATGTTGAAAACGTAGTTATAAAGATTGTTGGTGATTGAAATTAGGATACTTCTACTTGTGAAAATCCTAAGGAGTCTCATAGAGTTTGCAGGGAGGTTAATGGGAAACTTGGTCGCAAGGTGGATAGATGGTATGAGGGGGCAGAAGAGATAGAACAAGTTAAAAGTAAAAAGGGGTTAGATGAGATGGGTTTAAAAGAGAGGGGGTTGGCAGGGGGCAGACAGGTGGAGGATGATTGGGAGGGGACAAGGTGAGGGGATGAGGGGATTTGGGGATAATGTGTGGTGGAATAAGGTAGTGGGTCAAAGATATTGTCAGGAATAAAAAGACAAGCACAAGGGTTAGAGGAGAGAGGGGTAGAATGTGGATGGAGTGAAGGCTGAGAGTGTGGAAAAGGAGCAAAGACACTCGTTGCATGGAAAGATTTTTGGGGAAGGGAAGGAGGGTTGTGAAACAAATATCTATGCATGGTGTGAGAGTGGAGACGAGGGTGGGTAGAGGATAGGGGGAAAGGGTAGTTGTAGGGTCGGCGCCCAATTTGGTGATAGGCGATATAGGGCGTGGGAAAAGAATGATGGTGTTTGATGTGCCTGTGGCAGAGGCAACAAGAGAAGATGAGATGCTTGTGGATCCATCAACAGTGATGGAAACAATGGTCTAGTAAGACGACAAGGAGAAAGGTGGGAAGGAGGAGATAGATAGATCAGTAGTCGAGATAGTTGAAGAGATCAAAGGAAAGATGGATATATAGGAAGGGTTTTGAGTGGAAAAGGGGTAGGTGAAGGAAAGGAGATGTGTGGGGGGTCTCAGATGATGACAATGGATAGGGTGTGAGAGAGATGCATACCTGCTAGGTGGAGATAAGCATGTCAATGTTGTTGTGTCATCTACAAATATTTCCAGCTACGTCTTTGTTGATGTTTATCTTTTGATTCGATTTGCAAAGGATCTCAGCGGAGCTCGATATATGTGATAAACAAAAGGTTGATCAACAGAGTAGGAACCTTCAAATGTTGGGTCTCCCAACATTCTGAAGAGAGGAATTAACTTCATCTGGGTCTCTGTGAAGAGATAAGTGACCCAATCCGTAAGAGTCTGGTGGTTGGTAGGTCTAAGGTAGATGATCTAGTAGGGTTTCATCTAGACTTGGGTTATCATTTCTGAACATCCTTCACTTGTGTGCAAGATGTTGTTTTTGTCTGCCTCAAGAGTGACCAGAAATGTTTTGTTGCCCATCTTGATGGTAATATGCCCCAGATTGATCTCATATTGATGATATCTCCATTTTTTACAGAGTTTGACATATTGCATTGCATATGAATAGAGCATATAGTCCTTGAAAGGGATATCCGATGCCATCAATGGTTCTGAGGTGTGGGTAATGTTGTGTATATTGGATGTTTTTTCCTACTTTCTGTTCTTCTTTTTATAGGCGGTGTTGATCTTCTTGTGGGATGGTTCTTGTTGTCTGTAAGATTTTATGAGGATGTTGGTCATGAGCCTCATGTTCTCATGGTGGTTGGCAGCTGTAGATGTGATCAGATCCTCGATATGGTTCAAAACTGAGGTATATGTCAGATTCTGTGGGGCATGTTGGTGAACAGGTGCAACAAATCGGAGAAATGGAGGTTGTACAAGGCTTGGAAACCGAAAATGTGAGCTATATGAGAGGTTTTAGTTCTAGGGTGTATGTTGACTGACTTTAAGTTCTTGTAGAATGCTCTATGTTGTGTTCATCGAGAAATTTCATAGGCCAGATTTGTGGCGATCATTGGGGTCTCGTAATGAATGATCTGGAGGCGTAGAACACAGATGTAGCAATCTACTACAGAAAAAGTGGAAAAATTGAATACTTGGCACAGGTGTTGAAGCGCTAGAGTATCACCTGTAATGGTGTTCCTCGGAAGGAGGATGTTACCTTTCCCACTAGGGAGCAGGTGTAGATGCGCTTTGATCTAACTTGAGATGGTGGTACTCAGAGGGGGTGTATTCTTTCTTATCAGTTCTCAGAGGAATTGGGTGTAATCTTTTCTGTTGGTGTTTTTAGAAAGAAATCAGAGCTTCTTCTCCCGTTTTTTCGTTAAATGACTAGTTGTTCAATTTCTTTCACCAGTTTGCAGTTTAATAATGTCCATAATACGGCTCATCATTTGAACCATGCATGGGGTGCCAATTCAATGTTACGAGTTGCCTGTTGTAGGTATGTTTCAACTAATCTCAGCCGTGAAACTGCCCCATTAATATTTTTAGGGGTGGGTTTTTAATATAGATGTGTGGTTGGAATTGGCTGGAACAAGATTTGTAATAGTAAGATGTAACAGTGAATCTGAAGTGTGGCATACAACTCACAAAAACAAGATTTACTAAAGCTTCAAGGATTAACTCATCTAAGTATTATCAATCATTTAATATCTCAAAGGTACAACCCTAGTGATTATCTTTGAGATAGATCACAATAAGTTTTCAATTGATATGATCACATTGAATTACTAAACGACCTTGACCCTTACTCTCTAAACGGTTTGAAACCGTTTGGGCAAATTGCCCTTGAAACCGTTGAGCAAGAAGTGCATTGCAACCGAATGGACTTGGGTCTCCAAACGGTCTTGAGACCGTTTGGACCCAAACGTAAGACCGTTTGGTCCGAACCCTCTCAAAACTGAATGGACCAAATAGGTCTAGCAACACTTAATCAATCCAAGGTTTCAATCAATAAACCGACTATCAATTGAATCCTTGATTCATTCATCAATTGAACTATTGAATCATCCTTCAATTGGACCATCAATTAGGGTTTTGAACCCAATTGAATTAGGATTTATAATCAAGAAACCTTCAATTAGGGTTTTGAAATCGAGGAACCTTCAATGATTAACATTGTGGAACTGATTCAATTGAAATCAAGGAATCATCATCAAATTATGATATGACCTGACCTCAAACGGTCTTGAGGTCGTTTGGATGACCTCCAAATGGTCTTGAGACCGTTTCCCCCATCCATCATTGAAATTTTGTGAAATTCAATTAGGGTTTAGATCATTAGATTGATCACCAATTGAACTATCGATTGCATTTCAATTTGCTATCTCTGGTCCTCCAATAACTCAACCATACTCAACCCTAGACCTCCAAGTGGTCTGGGTTGACCTCCAAACGGTCTTGAGACCATTTGGGTAACCTCCAAACGGTCTTGAGACCGTTTGGGTTAATCAACCCAAAATTTAAATCAACCAATTGAAATTTCAGCACTTAACCCGATTAGGGTTTGATAATTGATTAACCTCCAACTGATGAACCCTTTGAAACTAATCAATTGAATTTAATGGGTCATCAACCATCAACATCAGCCTATGAGCTCCAAATGGTCAACCATTGCAAACGGTCAACCACTCCAAACGGTTTGAAACCGTTTGATTTCTAACGGTTTGTTGAAACCGTTTAACCAATTTCAATGAAACCGATTGGTTTCCAACTTTTGAAACCGTTTTTCTGGGATATTTTTGAGGTGTGTGCTTAAGATGATGTCATCATCATCAAGCTACGATCCTTCATATTTTGCTGTAATTTTCATGGTGGTTCCATTGATTTGATCAAGTGAATTTCAAGAAGAACAAATGATCACCAATTGATAAGGAATTGAATGCAATAACAATATTAAGGGTTCAAGTTATAAAACCCACCTCCAAAGGAGATTCAAAGCTTTAAGCTCCACGTATTTAATGGTGGATACAACTCCTTCAACTATCCCCAAGCTCGTCCTTCAGTCTTTGAGTGAAAAGAAAGGCTAGGGTTGAAGATTGAATGGAGAAAAGAAGAAATCCATCATTTATTTTTGATTTCCACCATGAAATCATGGTTGAAAGTGATCAAGAATCTTACCTACAGGTTGTAACTCGTCTTCCTATTGCTACTTAGCCCCCTTGGTCGTTTTGCAAGCAAAGAGTGAAAGTGGATTTGAAATTCCCCTTTCAAGCTATGGATAAATGAGCTTATATGCATTTTTATTAAAATTCATTTTAAGAGAGAGAAAGTAGGAAATAACTCCTTCATTTCCTTGCCACTTGCCCCCTCCTCTTCCTTGGATATGAGGCTATCTTCCTTGCCTCTTATTCCTCTAAATTATCCATGATTTAAAGAAAAGCAAATTAAGCACCTTAACCCATTTAATAATAATATCCATAAGTTAGTAGATATTTCTTTTTCTTTTAATAATGTGAGTGAGTTATCCACTTCCTTTAGATATTTTCGTGAGGCACATGGTCGTCCATATATGTGGATTTCAACCTCTACAATTTTGATTGAAGGGCTCTTCAATTAATATATTTATTTATATATGAAATTGAAGTAAAATTCCAATTATGCTTAAATCTTGATTATTTTAATATCAAGATTCTCTCTCCTCCAAAGTGGTTCAAATGAGGCGCCCCTCTCGTTTTCTTTTCTCTACATGATGCCAAGAAATATGAGGGACCCTCTCGAACTGGTATTTGTATAATGAACCCTAGGTTTTGGGTAATTTGCACATTACACCAAAACTAGGTTTTAATGCACAAACATTGCTTAATAAGCTCTTTCTTGGTGCTCAAGCTTCCACAAGCCATACCTCAGCATCATTCTCATTCTAATGATGCAATAACACTTGAGGAATATTTATCAAGTAACATTTGTAAGTTAACCCCACAACTTGGGTAATTTGCACTTTAGTCCAAAATAAGCAAACATTGCTTTAACATTATTCAAACAGGACCAAAATTGAAATATAAGTTCCTCATGAGCCTTAATTACTTTTCACAAGATAAAATCAAGGATCTAATTAACTTGCTTAAGAAAAACTCCCAAGGTTAAGGTATAACTCAGGTCAGGGATGTTACATGAAGGCCCATGGGGCGCCGATTCAATGTTACGAGTTGCCTGTTGCATGCCTGTTTCAACTAATCTGAGCTGTGAAACTGCCCCATTAATATTTTTAGGGGTGGGTTTTTAGTATAGATGTGTGGTTGGAATTGGCTGGAACATGATTTAACAGTAAGATGTAACAATGAACCTGAAGGCCCATGGGGCGCCGATTCACTGTTACGAGTTGCCTGTTGCAGGCCTGTTTCAGCTAATCTCAGTCGTGAAATTGTCCCATTAATATTTTTAGGGGTGGGTTTTTAGTATAGATGTGTGGTTAGAATTGGCTAGAACAGGATTTGTAACAGTAAGATGTAACAATGAATCTGAAGACCCATGCATATAGTTAATTACCAATCTTTACCGCTAATATATTCCCTAAATTGTTCATTAGCAAGAAAATATCCCCCTCTCTATGATGTGCGCTCCACTTTATTCCGGGTGCACATTACATTTGCTTCGTCCCTACAGCTTCTTTGTACACCACGAGAGGAGGGTATATTCCACGTCCCGCAAACGGCCAATTCTCGACTTTTCTTCAGCCCCTTCAATCTAATCAACTAACGATCCCGACTTACACGGACCACCTTGCACGATGCCGCCTAACGTAGACCTCCTCTTCCTGACGCTCATCTACGGCTCCTTTGCCTCTTGCGTCCTCGTACTCAGCATCATCGTCCTCCTCGTCTTCCTCCAGCTAGCCTCGTTAGTTACCCTCGTCGCCGTCACTCTCTCGGACGCCCGCGACGTCCTCGCCAACGTGAAATCCTGGACGAACAGCGTGCACGCGAACCTCAATCTAGGAGCTGCCGTCGTCGCGTGTGTGGCGATCCGCCGTGCCGTAGAGACCGTGCAGAGTGCACGATGCTTGGCAGCTGCTGTGGTTCGTCTTAGTTCACGGAGTTTGAGGCGTGGATACATTGCAGGATGCTCGTAGCTAGCCCTTGCCCCTGAAGTCGATGTGTTCGAAGTAAGCCGTCGCCCCGGATTGCTGTCGATTCATCATATACCTACGTGACCGTTGTAGCAATTCTTTTGGTTGACATTTGCAATTATCTATTTGGTGTGTTATAGGTATTCTTCTGAGTTCTGACCGACATCTCGCTTGTGGAGTAAAGGCAAAGAGTCAAAAGAGCATGCAAGATCGCCATCAATACATAAAATGTTTCTCCTGAAACGCGACATTCAATGATTTTGGTGCGCTTGATATCTTCTTGACAAGATAAGCAAATGGACTATATTGGTGAAACAGTGCCATGAAGGAACATATTTTCTTACCTAATATAAAACTGTTTTGTCAATATATATATATATATATATATATATATATATATATATGGAATTTATTCAAAACCCGCGCGGATACTTTGTTTAGACTACCAGTAATTACAGACCTGTTATTCTATTCTGCTGGTAGCCGCACTGAATCCCCTATTGTAAATAGACGCCGTCGTATCTCCCTCCCCGTCTTTCTCCCAATCCTCCTTTTCCTGGAACCACTATCATCTCATCCGCATCTTCTTCATCGATGCCTAAAACTAACACCGTCCCCTATCCTTCACATCTACCTAGAACAGACTTTGAATATAACTCCTTCAACTCTACCTAGAACAGACTTTCAGAAGATCTCATTCATCGTGATTTCAATCTCTTCCAAAGAGTGGAGCGGCCCGCCGCTGTGCCCTAGGGGCGCACCCTAGGGGCGGCGGTTGGAGAGAGGGCCCTCCCCGGAGCCGTGCACCTGTGAGAAGGGTGTAGAGGCCCGCGGTCGACCCGCCCGTGGAGGGCAGCTGAGCAAAGGACGACGCCGACGGATATCCAAGTCGGATCGGGTGGAGAACAGTTGATCGAAGACGGCGGACGAGGGGATCTATAGCAGGCGGCGGCTTGTAGGCCTCCTCGGGGCTCTGGGATCGGGCGATTTTTTAGACGGATCCACACTTGCGGCTGAGTAGGCCCCTGTGCGGTGACGCCTGGCAGGCTTGCAAACGAGCGGAGGAAGAAGACGGCGGCCCTCAACAACCACCTGGCCTTCATCCTCCAAGGCGTCCTCGACACGGGGAGAGGAATCCCCCTGGGGATATGGCCCCCCTTCTCCATCACCTCTTGTTTCCGCCTCACTGCAGTTCGCCATCTATCTCGGATTTCCGAGAGCGGTTCCTCGCTTGGAAGTTAAAAAAAAAACTCTACCTAGAACAGCTGTCGTCCATCACTCCTTCATACAATCCTCGCTCCGCCGTCCATGGAGGCAGTTTGGATCTCGTATCCAATCCAAGCTCATTGCTACTGCGTCAACCTTGCAACCGAGGATGACGTCAGGGATCTGGGAGGCCACATCAGTGCTTCCACTGCCGGGACATTCTTGGGCGCTGCACTGAATGGATTAGCCAGCAGTAGTAGCAGTCTCTCTGGCGTATTCTCCACATGTTCTCATCATCCCTGGAGATAATATTTCCCACCCGAACTACCTCCTCTGCTCCCCTAAAGGGTGCTGGGGAGATGGAGTTAGAGAGAAAGAGGACCGTCTGAGTAGTTCAAAATCTGTAAACCTACACCTAAAACACTCTCTGATGCAGTGTTGTAAAGTCATTCTCCTTGCACCCTTCCTGGCATGGTAGTTGTCGTGACAGTTTAGAATCAGTAACAAGGGTGTTGAAAAAGGATTTTGGTGGTGGATAATTACATCTATGGGTGATTTGTTCCTATCCTTGTTGAGAGACCTCTATAGTTACTGTGTTTATGATATTGGTTGTTTGGATTTACTTGATAAGATGAGGAAAACTGTGCGTAATTCATTCAACCTGTGCATAGCGGAAGCACATTACCTGCTTGCTAAAATGCTACGTTTATGGACTGTAGTTTGGAAAACAACGTTTGAACTCATTAGTGATAGCTTACTCCAATTCAATTTTTTTCAAACACGTTACGTGTGGCTTAGAGTAGTGTTTGTGGGTCAATTTGATTTAGTCTATTCACTCTATCTTCGTGCTTACAAGTGTGCTTCTCACACTAATCCACTATTTGCTTTCTGTTAGCTTCCTCTTATATACGCACAGTTGCTGTTCAAGTGTTCTTGCTTTGGTACATACATGATGTTTGATTTTATTCCTAACCAGCATGGACCGTGGGAGTTAGGATTGTCTCTTTTTCTTTTTTGTACAAAAGATTCACTAACACCTTTCACTTTGCATAAGACAAGTCAATGCCTTCCAAGAACTACGAAGACAACTTAAAAGTCGAGCACCGGACATGCACATTTAAATGAGACGAAGATCAGATCAGCTTCGAGCTACGAGTTTGCTCACAAGGTGGCCTCTTTTCAGAATCAAGGCGCATGTCATGTACTATAGCGTATTCCAAATATTGAGAATTAAAAAGAAACTATTTTTTTTTAAAAAGTAACTATTTGTTCAAAAACATTAAGCAATGATGTGAAAATAAAAGTAACTATTTGTTCAAAAAAGTGACGTCTGCATAAAAAAATAACTATGTTGTGCAAAGAGTAACTATTCTGCTGAAAAAGTAATAATGAGTAAAATACACGGTAAAAATTTTGGAATAAATCTGACACTAAAATATTTGCCGTGTATTTTTCGCGTTTTACCTTTTTAGTCGTATAGTTACTTTTTTTGACAACATAGTTACTTTTTTGTCATAACAGTTACTTTTTAGACCAAATGATTACTTTTTGAGTTATAGAGTAGCGAACCCTTAGTTACCCGTACAGGTATTAAAGATGGACTCCCATTTAAAAAAAAAGTAACTTTAACACAAAAAATGTAACTATTAATGTGCACTTTTATTGGTCTGTGCTAGAGCTATTTGCATCTTTATTCCAAAGGCGATGGTTGACTTAATCAAGCACCTCTGGGTAGAGCGTATGGGTGAACCTCTGGGCAAACTAGTCACAAGCTCTCAGAAGTCATTCAAACTGATTATATTTAATAATGCAAGTGCATTTAGAAATCAGAGCAAACACACAAACAAAGACATATATATTTATTACTTTTGATGACTCAACGTTACTTTTTGTGTCACATAGTTACTTTTTTATGCCATCTAGTTACTTTTTGTGTTGCATAGTTACTTTTTTATACTAACTAGTTACTTTTTATAGCACATAGTTAGTTTTTTAATACCAAATAGCTAATTTCTATACCCTTATGTCAAAATGGGTTTACTTTCTATGCCGCATAGTTACTGGTTATACCAAATAGTTACTTTTTATAAGGCATAATTACTTTGGGGTTGCCTCATGTTACTTTCAGGTTAAATAGGTCAGCTTCAGGTTATTTGGGTCCCTATATATTATAAAATCTCACACATATTTGAATTTTCATTTGGAATAGAATGAGCAATTCCATGTTTTAGTTGGGTCGTTTCAGGGTCGAGCCAGGTCCATTGAACAGGATTCTGAGATTGACATCCCCAATTTACAGCAACACCAAAACTCAGATGAATCCAGGCAACTTATCTCGAAATATTCATGATAACAAATGAGAAGCATGTTAGGTCAATGGATTGTGGTGGTCAAAACAAATCATTTCTCTTGTGCCAACAACACGTAGATGTGACGTACAAAATTGCAAATGGGCGTATGAATGGAAAATTTATCATAGCTGTTGTGTTGAGTTGACCAATCCCGGATCCCCTGGTTGAAACTGTTGACCTAGGTGTCGCACATTGCCCATATTTTGATAATGACTTAACCATTCCATTCATATGTATCTAACAAATCCATTTGAGATCATTGCAGATATTAGATACAAGAAAAGAATCTCTTTTATCTCCAAAGCTACTCTTCCGGCACATGCAAAACATGTGACTTTTAACCGCTTTGTAATATAGCCCTTAGAGGCTTAGAACATTTTATGTAATCACTCATAATCATGTTTTGCATTGTATCTAAGATGGATAAAATGATTGGGACTCAAAAATCCATCGTTTGTACAGTTTATGAAAATTCCAAAATACCCTTAACAGGGATTTTGTCGGCCGAATTCCAAACTCGGCCGATCCATATATTCTGGAATTTTCTGGGCTGTCGGCCGAGTTTCCAACTCAGCCGATCCCTGTTCGGTCGAGTTTCAATGGTAGGAAACTCGGCCGATCCACTGATCAGTCAAGTCTGAAGGTCGACCGATCGGTCGAGTTTCCCCATGGAAACTCGGCCGACAGTCTATCTCTCAGACTTGTCGCCTAGTGTGTCGGCCGAATTGCCTTTAATGAAACTCGGCCGATCGGACTGTACTGGAATGCAGAAAAAGCAATTCCAACCGTTGGAGGAGTAGGTGGGACTCAAAATAGATCCGTTGCAAGTTGTAAAACGGCTAGTTTGTGCCACTTAACTCTCCCTACCTCAAAGGGACACCCTCAACTATAAATAGGACCTCTTGGACTTCATTCCAAGGTTGCTCATTCACATATGCTTGGTCCTAGCCTTAGTTGAGTGGTTTCTAATCCTTTGAGCCCCTTTCTCTCTCTACCTTCAAAGCAAATTCGTGAGTATGAGTGAGTTAGGATCCCATGTATGAGAGCTATCATTTGCAATCTTGTAAAGCTCTCCTTTCCACTTCTCCCATCTCCATTCTCTATGAAGATTGATTGAAGTTTCTTCTCCGAGTGAAAGAGAAGAAGGTTGCTGTTCTTCCCCAAGTGAAGGAGAAGAAGGCTAGCTGCTCCAGGCCTCCAAGTGAAGGAGGAAGGTGCTAAAGCTCTCCAAGTGAAGGAGAGGTGCAAGGCAAAGCTCAAGCAAGATAGGTAAATCCTGCAAGGCCGAAGACTAGAGCAAGAGTGGGTAATTCCTTTGAAGAAGGTGGAAGACTACTTGCTTGGTGGGTAAGTCCTTGGTGAGGTAGAAGATCTTGGCTTGATATATAAGTCCTTGGATGGTTGGTAGTTGTAGCTTGTAATCTTATTGTGTGATATATATAAGAGAACCAAGTTACAAATCCTAGAGCCTAACCAACTCTAGGTAGTGGACTGACATTGCTCCTAAGTTTAGGACATGGAACCACTCTAAACCACCTGTCCAAGTGCATGCTTTCCTTGTCTCTTATTCTTGCTTTGTATGCTAGTTTAGGACATCAAATTGCTGTTTTGAATTAAGTTCTGCACTTAATATAATTTGGTGGTCTAATCACTTTTGTGAAGTTTGTGAAGCTCTATTCAACCCCCCCTTCTAGAGCCCATTGATCCAACAAGTGGTATCAGAGCAGGTCTTCTCCAAGCTACTTCAACAAGTAGGAGAAGATGGGCGATTCAGCTCTTGGGTCACTCAATCTTGAAGGAAGCTTCTCCATGAGACCCCTGGTCTTCGACGGCACAAACTTCCTATATTGGAAGAGAAGGATGCAATTCTACATCCAAGGCGTAAGCTACGAGATGTGGAAGATAGTCCATCTCAAGTATGAAGAGCCGAAGGGGAACATCACCACGTGGACGGAAGATGAGATGAAGCGTGCTCAACTCAATGCTAAAGCTGTGAGCATCATCTACGCCGCCCTTTCACCATTGGAGTTCAACCGCATCTCTTCTTGGGACACGGCGCATGAGATTTGGCATAAGTTGTGTGTCACCTATGAAGGGACGGAGCAAGTCAAGGAGGCTAAGGTCTATATGCTCGGCGGCCTACTTGAAAACTTCAAGATGGGGAAGAATGAAAGAGTTGCGGACATGTACACAAGGTTGAATGTCATCTTGAACAGTCTTGCAGCCCTTGGGAGTGTCATGGATAGAGGTACCATCAATGCAAAGATCTTGAGATCTCTTCCAAAGAGATGGGAGCCAAAGGTCACTTCAATTGAAGAAGTCTACAAGCTGAGCGAGTTGTCAACCGAGGAGCTGGTTGGTAATCTCCAAGCACATGAACCAAGGCTCGACAAGCAAGAGGAAGAGGAGAAAAGAGAAGAGAAGGAGTCCAAGAAGATGAAGGACACAACCTTCAAAGCTCAAGTTGAAGAAATGATGCGGCAACAACAACTTGCCATGAAGTCTCCCTGCCCTTCCTCAAGCGAAGATGAAGGTGCAAATGATCATGAAGCCAACTATTCAAAAGGAAGACACTTCAAGGGCAAGCCATCATCCTCCACTCCTAGATGCTACGAGTGTGGTCAAAAGGGCCACTACAAGAATGACTGCCCAAAAGCCAAGAAGGGCTATCATAAGAGCAGCCACAAGAAGGATGACAAATACAAAAGAGAAGCCAAGTACAAGAAGAAGAACAAGAAGGAGAGAAGACCCAAAGATGCAGCTCATGCGGCATGGGAGGAGTCCTCTACTTCAAGTTCCTCAAGCTCCGAGGATGGTGAATGTCACCTTGCACTCATGGCTTCTACTAGTGAAGAAGTAATTGAGGTAAGTGAGGTAAGCAAGGTAAGTGATGAAAGTTTACTTGATTTATCTAAGGAAACCCTCATTGAAATGCTTAATGATTGTCAATCATCTTTTGCTAAATGTAAAGCTAAAAGAAAAAGATTAGGAAAGATAGTTGATGATCTCTATGCCAAGATTGACATTCTAGATCAAAATGAGAAATTACATCTTGATAGCATAGATTCTTTACAAGGGCAATTTCTAGACCTTGAACTTCAATATAATGGAGTAGAGGTTGAGAATGGTACTTATCTTAAAACTATTGAAAATCTTAAGATAGAGAACCAAAATTGCCTAGATGAGCTAGATGTTCTAAAAACTGAAAATGTTGAACTTAAGCTTATTGATGATGCTAGGAGAGATGAAGTGTATGCTTATCAAAGAGAAATTGTTGTCCTTAAATCTGAAAATGCTAAACTTCTTGCACAAACAAATGATTTATCTTCTAGACCTATCTTGCCTAGAAATGAAGTTGCAAACTTAACTCTTGAAAAAGACTCTCTTCTTACTAAAGCCCTCTGTCTTGAGGCCGACCTTTTGCATGCTAGAGAAGATCTTGCTAGTTTATCTACTACCATTACAAATCTTAGTGATGATAATGCTAAATTAAGATCTACTTTGCAAAGGTTTCTTTCGGGTAAGAAGTCTCTAAATGATGTTCTAGAGCACTCTACCAAACAAGTTGGTACTAGTGGTCTAGGATACAATGCGACTACTCCAAAAGGTAAGAAGAAGAAGAAGGGTAAGAAAAAGAGTGTGGAAACTCCAATTTTCAATGGAGAGTCTTCCGGCTCTAAAAACCCCATGGTATGTATGCATTGCAAATGTGATGATCATTATTCTACCTATTGTCCTTACAAGCCTAAGGGGACCAACCCAAATATGAAATGGGTCCCCAAGCTAACCCCGGACCCCAAAGTTTGAGTTGGTTTCCGACATCCTCTTTTCTTGCAGGTCACAAAGAAATGGATTGTTGATAGTGGCTGCTCTAAGCACATGACTGGAGAAATCAGCCATTTCAACAAAATTGTGAAGAAGAAAGGAGGATCGGTAACCTTTGGGGACAACAAAAAGGGTAAGGTTATAGGTGAGGGTGATGTAGGTAATGATTTGTGCATTAAAAATGTTTTGCTTGTTGATGGCCTACATCACAACTTAATTAGTGTTAGCCAATTATGTGATAATGGTTATCTTGTGCTCTTTACTTCCTTAGAATGCTTGCTTCTAGATTCCCTGTCCTATAATGTCATATATAAGGGAACTAGAAATGGTAATCTATATGTGATTGTTCTTGATGCTTTAAAGCCCATACTAAATAGATGCTTAGTCGTGGATAAAAACGATCTTTCGCTTTGGCATCGACGTTTGGGTCATGTGAACTTGCATCAAATGAAGAAACTGAACAAAAAGGACTTGGTTCGAGGACTTCCCAAATTGGATTTTGAAAAGGATGAGGAATGTCAACCTTGTACTCAAGGGAAACAAACCAAATCCTCCTTCAAATCCAAAGGAGTCATGAGTACCAAGAGAGTTCTAGAGCTTCTTCATATTGATCTCTTCGGACCTATGAGAACACAAACGCTTCGCGGCTCCAAGTATTGTCTTGTTATTGTCGATGATTTTTCTAGATTTACTTGGACTTTCTTTCTCGTTTCTAAAAGTGATACACTCGATGTTTTCTCGAGCTTTTGTAAACGAGTTGAAAACGAAGCTTCTTGTCATGTTGTTTCCATCCGTAGTGATCATGGGGGAGAGTTTGAAAATGATCTTTTTGAATGTTTTTGTGAAAAATCGGGTTATTCGCACAATTTCTCTTCTCCTCGCACACCCCAACAAAATGGAGTTGTTGAGAGGAAGAATAGATCGCTGCAAGAGATGGCTAGAACCATGCTTCTTGAGTATGACACTCCTAAGAAGTTTTGGGCTGAAGCCGTTAGTACCTCATGTTTTGTGCAAAACCGAGTTTTCACTCATCCGACTTTTAAGAAAACCCCCTATGAACTATGGCGTGGTAGGAAGCCGTCAATTGATTTCTTTCATGTGTTTGGATGTCCGTGTTTTGTTTTGAACACCAAGGACTCTCTCGACAAGTTTGATCCGAAATCCTACAAGGCTTTCTTCCTAGGCTATAGCACTACTAGCAGGGCTTTTAGAGTGTTTAACATTGAACTATCTAAAATAGAAGAATCTATAAATGTTAAATTTATTGAAACTAACCCTGGTATTGGCAAGCATTTGGGTGATGATGATGTTGCAGATGAAATCATTCCTATCTTAAAAGAGCTCAACATCAAAGACAAAGGCAAGCAGGTTGAAGAAGAAGAAAAAGAAGAAGAAAGGAAGGATCCCACTCCCCGCTTTGCAAAGAATCACCCCAAGGAGTTGATCATTGGCAACCCGTTTGAAAGAGTGAGGACACGAGCTGCACACAACAAAGAACAAGCAGACAGTGCCTTCATCTCTCAACTGGAGCCAAAGAACATCAAAGAGGCCCTTGGCGATGATGAGTGGATCCTTGCCATGCAAGAAGAGCTTGAGCAGTTCGAGAAAAACCGTGTGTGGACCTTAGTGCCAAGACCAAATGATAGAAAGATCATTGGTACCAAATGGGTCTACCGCAACAAGCTTGATGAGCAAGGAAAAGTGATAAGGAACAAAGCAAGGTTAGTAGCACAAGGTTACAATCAACAAGAAGGTATTGATTTTGATGAAACCTATGCTCCTGTTGCTAGATTAGAATCTATTCGTATGCTACTTGCCTTTGCTAGTTATAAAATTTCTTGCTTTATCAAATGGATGTTAAAAGTGCGTTTTTAAATGGTACAATCGAGGAGGAAGTATATGTTGCTCAACCTCCAGGCTTTGAAAATGATAAGTTACCCAATCATGTATATTTCTTGCAAAAAGCTCTCTACGGACTCAAACAAGCACCTCGAGCTTGGTATGAGAAACTAAAGAACTTTTTGTTAGATAACGGGTATATCATGGGCAAAGTTGATTGTACTTTGTTTCTAAAACACACTTCTACCCATTTTCTCATAATTCAAATATATGTTGATGATATTATATTTGGCGGAACTGACCTTGATCTTTGCAAAGAGTTTGGTTCTCTTATGCAGAGTGAATTCGAGATGAGTATGATGGGTGAGCTGACCTTCTTCCTCGGCTTCCAAATCAAACAAACCAAGGAGGGTAACTTCATCAACCAAGGCAAATACACACTTGAACTTCTTAAACGCTTTGGGATGGAGAACATGAAGCCAATGGATACACCCATGTCAAACACTGCAAAACTTGACAAGGATGAAGAAGGTGAGAAGGTAGATGAGAAGCTCTATAGAGGTATGATCGGAAGTTTACTTTACTTAACTGCCTCTAGACCTGATATAATGTTTAGTGTTGGCTTGTGTGCTCGCTTTCAATCAAGCCCTAGGAAATCACATCTTGTTGCTGTCAAGAGGATTTTGAGGTACTTAGCCAAAACTCCAAATTTTGGACTATGGTACCCTAAGTCAAGGGACTTTACTCTTGTAGCATATAGTGATGCTGACTACGCAGGTTGCTTGATTGATAGAAAGTGCACAAGTGGCACTTGCTTCCTCTTGGGACCATGCTTGGTGTCTTGGTTCTCCAAGAAACAGAGCACAGTGGCATTACCAACTACCGAAGCTGAATACATTGCAGCCAGAAGTTGTTGTGCCCAGGTCCTATGGATGAAGCAAATGCTCCAAGACTTTAACATTCATTTTGATGCTTCTCCTATTTTCTGTGATAACACTAGTGCAATAAATCTTTCTTATAATCCAATATTGCATAGTAGAGCTAAACACATAGAAGTTCGCCATCATTTTCTCCGTGATCACATTGTCAAAAAGGATATTTATATCACACATGTGGATACGGAAAATCAGTTGGCCGACATTTTCACTAAACCGCTTGCTAGAGAACAATTTAATTTTATTAGATCAAAATTGCTCATAATCTCTCTTGATGATGTTGACTTGCTCTCTAATTAGTTGGTTACATTGTATGTGTGTTGCTCTTGCTTATAAATGCTTTGATTGATCAAAATGCTTGTTTTTGATAAAATTTCTCTTGTTTCTATCTCTTCTTCGGGTTTTTCTCACAAATCGGGTTTTAATCGACAAATAGTACCCTATGATGATGGGAATGTGCCTAAATATGCTTAATATACAATCTAGTCCAACCAGAAAAATTGCTTTCGGTCATTTGAGGCTAGGGCTAGATTTTAGGTTTTTTCCTCATCAGGGTTTCTGTCGGCCGAGTTTCCAACTCGGCCGATCGGTCGGGGACAGGGCACCTGTGTGCTCTGTCGGCCAAGTTTCCTTTCCTGGAACTCGACCGATCGGCGGCAGGCTGGTTTAATATATATAGGAATCGGCCGACTTGCTCCCTCTCAACTAGAGCAAAGTCGACCGAACCCTAGACGCCCAGCCCGACCCTTCCTCCCCTGGTGCTTCTCTCTCTCTCTCCGGCCGTTTTCGCCCCCAAATCGACCCGTTCGTTTGTTCTTGCTGCTCTTTGAGTGCCGCCTGCTCTCTCTCTCCACGTGGATCGGCTCCCTCTCCTCGTTCTCCTCTCCAATGAGGTCCCAACGCCGGAAACGTGCCGTTCCCGCCCCTCCCCTGCGGTTCCTCTTGCGCCTAGGTATATGGTGTTTGATAATCTTTCTTTTGTTGACAATGCTACCGTTGCTCGCTACAAAGAGCTCCTTCCTCGCTCTCCCTTTCCTTTTCGAGCTCTTTATCAGCCCCATAGCTTTCACGCCGACCTTTTCGAAGCTTGTCAACTCTTTCGCACACATCATCTTGAAGCTCTTTGTATTGAGGATGCCCGTTTTCATAACCTAAAATACAGCTCCAAAGTTGTACGTCAATTCTACGCTAACTTGTGGTGGAATTACGACTCTTTGGTTCCCCCTTCGGACACCTCAATCGTTTTGACGTCTATGATTGCCGGCCAACCTTTCCATATTACTGTACGCTCGTTCAATCTCTATCTCAATGGCAATGTTGGCACGACTTCGTGGATTACCGATTACCCTGCTTATCTTGATCTCTTGTATCCCGAGGACGTCTATAGGACCATTGAGGTTGACTTGACTGATATTCATAAGTTTCTCAAGCAACCCGATTTTCCTTATAGAAAGAAGGGCACTCTGCCATCTTCTGCCCTGTCCTCTCCTCGCCGTGTTTTGGCGTTCGTTCTCAGTTGCAATGTCCATCCAAAGAAGAATCAAACGGACATCGCCGAGAATACGGCTATGATGATGTATCTTCTGTTGAACAACCAAGGAGTCAAATGGGCTCGTTACATCCTTCACCATATGACTTGTTTTGACTCGGGAAAGAACACCAAGGGCACGCATCTTCCATATCCTGCCCTAATTTGTGGTCTTTTCCAGCATGCCACTGGAAAGTCTCTCTTTACCGATTTTCTCTACCGCCTTGATCGTAAAGGAGTTTATATCAGTGAGACCACTCTTCAAAAGAGTGTCCCTACCTCTGGTGCATCATCTTCTTCTGGTCCACCTCCACCTCCACCTCCATCATCATCTGCTGCACCTCCTCCTCCACCCTCCACAGCTGCACCACCTCCTCCTGAGCCATCTTTCCGACCTCCTCCGCAGCCGGCTTTTGCTGACTTCCATGTCTCCAATGAGGCCCTCATGGGGTACCTCATGCATCAGCAAGCCTACAACATGCAGGTCCAACAACATCACCATCAGGATCTGTGCTACATCATGTCTTCCATGTCTTTGACTTGCCCTCAGACCTACCCCACCTACGAGCCCTACCCCGGTGGTGACTACGCATCCTTTGCGTATAGTCAGTTTTATCCTCCTCCACCCCCTTCTGCTTCCGCTGATCACTCTGCAGGTGGATACTCTCCTCCGGTTCTGGCGCTCCCAGGTGGCCGTTTGTCTGAGCTTCTGGCCCAGTACACTTCTTCTGCTCCCCCTATTGAGGTTGCCTATGAGTTACATGCTCTAGGCATGTCTTGGGCCGAGCAGAGTGCGAGGTGGCCCGGGCGTGCTTTTGGTCCTCCAGACAAGGATATGGCTGACCAGGAGGATGCTGAGACCGACGCTGATGAGGCTACTGCGACGGATGCTGAAGACGAGGATGCGGATGACGATGCCGATGCTGAAGACGAGGCTACACCAGCTGTTGCTCCTCCTTCCGATGATGGAGATGAGGACTACCAGCCCGACGAGGACATGGAGGCTGCCGTTGATGATGTTGACATAGATTAGTGTAGCTTAGAGTTGATGTGTCTAGTTTAGTCTCGGATGACCACGATATATCTTTTTGAACTATGATTGTATTATTTACATTAGGCACATCATCTGAGTTGTACTATTGCTACTCCGTTTGTCCGTGTAGTTTTTGTCTTATGTTTTCTTTTGGCAACACTTTGTATGGCTTATCTTATAGTATGTTCCATATTTTGATGACTGACAGGTTTTTGCTTTCGTGCTTTATCTTGGTATTTATCTGTCTCTCTGTGTTTTGGTTGATTGAGTGTTTGGAGAAGACCTTGCTTTTATGCTCTTCTACCCCCCCTGCCTTTTTGAGATGACAAAGGGGGAGAAAGACCTCAATCATATTGTTTTTATTGCTTGTATGGTTCTTTTCTTGTCTATAAACTGAAATGCATCTAGACTTGTTTAGAATCATATAATATCTATATATGCTATGGTTGCTTGTGTGTTAACTAACTATGCAGGAACGAGTAAGCATGAATTGAGGGGGAGCATTACAGATTGATCATATTTGCATCCCCTTGCAATTCCCTAAAGAAAAGGTATAATTTTCACATTCTTTTCAATATGTTGAGGAATGGTTTGTCATTGTCAAAAAGGGGGAGAATGTTGACCTAGGTGTCACACATTGCCCATATTTTGATAATGACTTAACCATTCCATTCATATGTATCTAACAAATCTATTTGAGATCATTGCAGATATTAGATACAAGAAAAGAATCTCTTTTATCTCCAAAGCTACTCTTCCGGCACATGCAAAACATGTGACTTTTAACCGCTTTGTAATATAGCCCTTAGAGGCTTAGAACATTTTATGTAATCACTCATAATCATGTTTTGCATTGTATCTAAGATGGATAAAATGATTGGGACTCAAAAATCCATCGTTTGTACAGTTTATGAAAATTCCAAAATACCCTTAACAGGGATTTTGTCGGCCGAATTCCAAACTCGGCCGATCCATATATTCTGGAATTTTTTGGGTTGTCGGCCGAGTTTCCAACTCAGCCGATCCCTGTTCGGTCGAGTTTCAATGGTAGGAAACTCGGCCGATCCACTGATCAGTCAAATCTGAAGGTCGACCGATCGGTCAAGTTTCCCCATGGAAACTCGGCTGACAGTCTATCTCTCAGACTTGTCGCCTAGTGTGTCGGCCGAATTGCCTTTAATGAAACTCGGCCGATCGGACTGTACTGGAATGCAGAAAAAGCAATTCTAACCGTTGGAGGAGTAGGTGGGACTCAAAATAGATCCGTTGCAAGTTGTAAAACGGCTAGTTTGTGCCACTTAACTCTCCCTACCTCAAAGGGACACCCTCAACTATAAATAGGACCTCTTGGACTTCATTCCAAGGATGCTCATTCACATATGCTTGGTCCTAGCCTTAGTTGAGTGGTTTCTAATCCTTTGAGCCCCTTTCTCTCTCTACCTTCAAAGCAAATTCGTGAGTATGAGTGAGTTAGGATCCCATGTATGAGAGCTATCATTTGCAATCTTGTAAAGCTCTCCTTTCCACTTCTCCCATCTCCATTCTCTATGAAGATTGATTGAAGTTTCTTCTCCGAGTGAAAGAGAAGAAGGTTGCTGTTCTTCCCCAAGTGAAGGAGAAGAAGGCTAGCTGCTCCAGGCCTCCAAGTGAAGGAGGAAGGTGCTAAAGCTCTCCAAGTGAAGGAGAGGTGCAAGGCAAAGCTCAAGCAAGATAGGTAAATCCTGCAAGGCCGAAGACTAGAGCAAGAGTGGGTAATTCCTTTGAAGAAGGTGGAAGACTACTTGCTTGGTGGGTAAGTCCTTGGTGAGGTAGAAGATCTTGGCTTGATATATAAGTCCTTGGATGGTTGGTAGTTGTAGCTTGTAATCTTATTGTGTGATATATATAAGAGAACCAAGTTACAAATCCTAGAGCCTAACCAACTCTAGGTAGTGGACTGACATTGCTCCTAAGTTTAGGACATGGAACCACTCTAAACCACCTGTCCAAGTGCATGCTTTCCTTATCTCTTATCCTTGCTTTGTATGCTAGTTTAGGACATCAAATTGCTGTTTTGAATTAAGTTCTGCACTTAATATAATTTGGTGGTCTAATCACTTTTGTGAAGTTTGTGAAGCTCTATTCAACCCCCCTTCTAGAGCCCATTGATCCAACAGAAACCATGTGCCGGACCGAATCACACGAGTGAGGGTGGAGATGGAAAACCCTCGCTGCAGTCCACTTTTATTATCCACCACCACACACCTCAACGCTGGAGTCATTGGTGTTGTTTTGTCGAACAGCTTGTCGGCGTCGCCGCCGGACGAAGGGACGGAGGCTCCTAAAATCCTGATGCCGCCGGACGAAGGGACAGAGGCTCCTAAAATCCTGATGTCGTCGGACGAAGGGACACAGGGACAGAGGCTCCTAAAATCCGCGCCCTCTCTCCCACTGCCACAGACGGCGGGTTCCAAAATGAACCGCCGCACTATTACGGTCGGAATGGCTTCTCTGCTGCTCCTCCTCCTCCTTGACCTCGTCAGTTCCATGGGTGTCTCCGCCTCGTTCTCCTGCAAGGCGTGGCTCGTACAGTCTGTCCCCACTGACATGCATGCTCTCCCTCATGTCCGCGGGGTCCTCTCAATCGGTGCGTGCGCTAAAAGGCACAAGAAGTTGCTGCCATACTGCGTGCCACTCCATTCCCCCTTTTTTCGCCTTCTTTATTCTTCAAAGGGATATGTTCTTCTCCCATCTACATTGGGAGCCGAGGAGAGCGCGGAGCTTCCTTTTGCCTCTCTAGCTGTGTGCTTCTCCTTTCGTCTATCTGCATCTCCATTTTCATTAGGATGTAGTTTCGGACGGAAAGCAACAGGAAGATTGGGTCGTGGATGCTGTAGCGAGTAAGGCAGCGTCGAGGATGGAGAAGACAAGAGCATTGTGACTATTTACAAAGATGCTACCGTGCATCCAGCGCACGGGTATTAAAAACAATCCCATATATATATATATATATATATATATATATATATATATATATATATATATATATAAGTGCACGTGCAAAAGCACGTCATATGTTTGGCATGCCCATTTATCAATAATAGCTATTATATGTATGTAAATATGTGTACTGACATCAAATAGTAGTTTTGTTAGCTTTAATTTTTATAATACTCGTAAGCAACAACCTTACAGTTCTAATAATCACAAATACTCAAGGTTTGTAGGGATTGTAAAAAAGTCACTATGTTCATATGTTAGTGTTCAATATGACGGATTAATGTATCTATCTTTTCACTCAGATATAGTTTAGAATAAAATTGTTTATCTCCTAGGATACATATATCAATAAGAAGTCCATTATATGTTAAAGAAGACATTATGCATTTACAAAAAAAAATACATTGATAATAATCGATGATTCATATTTAGATATGTGATACTTTGACATACTTTGAAATACATCAAAAGTAGTTTTAAATTTATGATTGAATGAAAATTCTAAAATATGATCACAACTCATAAAACTTAAACATTGTAGTTTAGTGAAATACAATCATGATAACACCAAATTCTTTTATAAGGAATATTATGATATGTTTGAGTTATATACTATTATTGTTATATATTGTTGAGAATTGACCTACTATGGATCACGACATGACCATGACTCTATAATTCAACTTTTGCTACTCATCAATTTGGTCACAAGAACAATATTTCTTCGATAGTTTTATTAGTTGAATATCGGTAGACTTTCATTTTATAGCTTTCATAGAGATAATGCATTTTGTCATTGATTTCATTAATGAGTAAAAGAAAAGTCTGTATAAAATTAGACAAGTCTAATTCTCATATTACCTATTCATAGTATTTAAAAAATTGCTCATTATACTATGAACCAAGATGATGTATACATACAATGGTACGATTGTAAAATATATTTCAACATTTTCCCAAACCCTTAGTGATGGCTTAGAGTCACTTGTTTAATTCTAACAATGAGGTTTTTGACAGAGTTACAAACCTTTATTTAGGAGATTTAGATATTACTTAACAACATTCACATTTTCCTTAATGTCAGTATTACATTTCAACTGTCATTCGAGATCACAATTTATTATGTATTAACAATAAAGTTATAATGAGGAAGTGTAATATATAGGAAATGATACACTACAAAAGTACTACATGCTGCATAGTTTATATTGTAAATATGACTAATTTCATGATATTTAGTAGTTTTATAAACCGTCCTCACAGATATCAAATATAACAAGCACTTTCCTGATGTAAAATAATTTAAACATTAAATCTAGTTTCATTGGAAAAATCATTTCTAAAATATTTAGTTTTTGTTCTAGAAATACATTTACATGTATACACGTGGGTCCTCTACTCATAAAAATATTGTATGTTTTGGGGTGGTTCTCTATTATCAACTACTATTATTCTAGTTTCTTTAGTAAGTTTGTAGTTGAGTCTCAAGTGATACTTTTCTTCTTGATATGATTATATCAACATAAGAGACAAAAATATGTATTATGATCAATATTTCATGTCAAAACTTGTAGAACATTTTTATTAGCACAAAAATAGTGCATTGCTACACAGATAGATATGTATGTTTACACACACACACACACACACACACACACACACACACACATATATATATATATATATATATATATATATATATATATATATATATATATATATATATATATATATATATATATATATATATATATATATATATATATATATAAAGAATTGTGTACCCGAGTACATGTAGCATACATGTACCCACCTTCATTTATGATGATTGCAAAATTCTACTAAATAATCTAACCTTATGGATGTAAAGTATACTCCTTAGATAAGATGTACACAAAAAATCACCACAATCTGATATTCATAGATCTTCCAACAAAAAAAATGTCTATTTTCTAATCAATGGTAAGTTGTAAAATTTGTATAAACTATTGAATGATATCATTCTATATCTCATGATCTATATGAGATATGGTTATGAATTTTTGAATACATCTAATCTATGCAGTGTTTAATCAATCCATATGGTTGGATTTTATCAACATACTCCATATGTGCTATTTTTATGTCCGGTACACATAAGTTGCATGTACCATTCGGTACACACTTCCTAACCTCATATATATATATATATTCATATATATATACGTATATATATAGACACACACATATATAAGTATATATACATATATATAAGTATATATATACATACATATATATAATTATATAGAGAGAGAGACACACACATATATATGTATGTATATATCTTTGTGTGTATGTGTGTTTGTGTCTATGTGAGTGTGCATGCTTATAAATATTGTGAGAAAACTAATTGATAGTATATAAGGAGTGCATGCTTTTCCTATCATTCATCAATCATGTTAAAAAACACAAATAAATAAGGTTTGAGTAAAAATAATTATGTATTATTTACCCAATATTTTTTGATTTGGTAAATACTTTGATAATTATCAATACATCTTACTTTTGAACAATTAATAAATAAGAAATGAGATATAGAGTTAAGAATATATACATTACGCACACACCAAAAAGCACACACAAAAGAAAGTACTCATTTGTACAGACATATGGTAAAGTAGTTTGATAAGGTGAGAAAATCCCAAATATTGCTTTTTGAATACCTCACAAGGCCTAATTTTAACTCATATTTTGTTTACATGGATATATATAGAAAATCAAAACTATGTTTAGTGCTCTTTTGTGTATGGATCACATTTGGAGTAATATTGAGAAGTGAGAGGCATTCAAATGTTAGAGTTATAATATTCTCCAATTAAGGAAACATAGAGTACAAGAAAATTATAAAGACTAAGAAAAATGTCTGGATGGGATAAAACATCATGGGCCAACTATTCTAATTTTTTACCTCTCTATGAGAATTCTTATGACACTAAACAAGTCATTCTAAGCATAAAATTATAGACATCTAGGTCTTATGGTGATGACTAAGTACCGAGACACGTATGCATTAGCTAGAATAAGCAATGATCTCTAAAAGTGTGTCCTTGCGTATTTTGCATATTCATACTTTCAACATCACAAGAAAAGAAAACAAAACTAAAAATGTAATTATAAGCTTAAATTTAAAGTTGTTGAAGGAGTTATATACATCATATTCAAACATGAGATGGGTTTCTATGCTTGATAGCAGCATAGTATAGTCTCCCACTAAGACTTGTACTATATAATTTTTCATTTTCATGATGATTATAGCTAAATGCACATTGTTACGAAAAAACATGATGCCTTAATAATACATTAATATAACATTTGAAGAATTTATGTAATGAATAAAGTAAAATATATGAATACATGCATTAGATTCTAAGTGAACGACATTAGAATATGTAATCCTATATGGTGGCTTGTAGAAATTAGCCTAGCAATCATTATAATTCTATAGAAGACAATGCCTACAATAAGGATGGAGATGATGGTGACGTGGTATCATGAAGTAGTAAAAACTTCATCTTTTTGAAAATTAATTTGTGACTCGTGTTGCTTTTTGAGTGAACAAATTCAATGTAACTCATATTCTATCCACGTATAGGATGTTACGTCAGTATGAGAAGAACATAATAATGACGGATATCGGTAATTATAAGAATGCAGACAACTACTCGTGCAATGTAGCAAGCTACTTATGTTAAATATTATGCTATATTATTGCTTATTTGGGGAGTGAGCTGCGGACAATTTCCGCACTATTATTTTTAATGCTAAAACATTTACAATAATAAAAATGAACAGCAGAAGCTGTCATAAATGTAGAAAATCTGAGATGGAAGAAATCCCCCCGGTCCCAAATTTGTTCGATAAAGCCAACCCACATTTGGGCGCATGGAAAATATCCAACTACTACCAAAAGAACATCTGGAGACCCTTGTGTCATGATGGTGCAACAAGGAAGCTCTGTACATTGGCCAAACTTAGTGGCATCTTTGACCATCATGTAAATGAAGGAAATCTAGATTGGTGAATTGTAAAAAATGTGAATTTATTCTTCAAACAATTCTGATTAAGATATGCGGCCATTTTTGTGATAAGATCAACATGGCTGAACCAACAATACAATACGCCTTTGATTTCCTGTCACGCTGTGCTTGTTCGTCTTGGTGTAAATCTAATTTTCTCCAGTCGATCATATATGCAGTTGGACCGACGTGATGATGAAGTATTCTTGAAAGGACCTGATGGTGCAAGCAACATGGATAATAGGTCAACTGCCGGCTATTTTGGAGAGAACCGCACCCCAACGTATTGTGTTAGCATTAAGAACTTGATCCTCGAGTCAATAAAAAAATCCTTGAGTAAGCCCTATCGTCTTCTCTGCTAGGTCAAGCCAGACCAGATCATGGAGAAACTCCAATCTAAATAGTTGTACAGTATTTACAATCGGAATCACCCGATCAAAAGCTACTGCTTGTTTAAAGAAGCATTTGATTATTGTCAACTCCCACCTCCTTTACTTGGCTTTCGATGTTGGATGTGTTTTTTCTCCAATCTTCCCAGACACCAACTTTTCATTGTTTGGCCACGATGAAAAAATCAGTATCATTTTCCGTTGTACAACACTAAACCTGCCTCTATACATCCAGGGGCAGAGCCAGCAGCTGGACATTGGGGGGGGGGGGTGATGGCTACAAACTTTACTGGCCCATTATTTGTCCACATAAATTTTAAGCTGGCTGTGGTGGAGAGTGTAGCTTTTTACCTATTATCGTTGGGTCTCATTGTGTGACAGTGACCATTCTTTTACAAATCAAAATCACACTGATAGAAAACAAAAACTAATGGCTTCCTTTTTTATTTGGCCATTCCGTGTCTGAGGGGTTTCAATTCTACAATTATTCGGTCGTACATCAGTAGTTTTACCAACTAAATGTCACAGTAACGTCTTCCTCTAAATTAAAATATTGAAAGAGACATCAACCTGTAAACGTAATTGAAGAGAAGAAGAACAGATTGTTTACTTAACTGTGACCAAATATAACAACAAAAGAATTAGAATGGTAGTATTTCTAGTGCAAAAATGTGGAAACAAGACCGTCATGGCGTCATCCATATAATTTTATTTCAAAAAAAAATTAAGTAAGCAATGTGCCTATCACACTTAGGCTTCCATTAAAGAGCCAGAGAAGTGAAGTAGTATATTTGACACGATTCAGAAATGAGCAGAAATGTATTTGGATGCTTCCTCACCGTCTCATATGGTCTTTCTGGGTGGATTGGGCCGAGGCAGTGGCTATACATTATACATGTGAATACGAGTAGAAGGAATGACTTTGATTTTTCCGGCGGCGCTGTGCGCAATAACTTTGTCATTTGCTTTCTATTCCATCTATTGGTGGAGAGCAGTCGGATGTGAAGTTATCTTCAAATTCTATGAGTGATTTTCGTTTATCTCGCGTACTAGGCAAATGAATCTTATCTCACGCTAATAACTAATTGCGTTGGGCATTATCCCACGTTCACTTCAGACTGACCGAGATTTTGGGTTGCTGGAAAACAATATCAGGCAGAAATGTAAGTCAATGACACCTGTATATTCATTCAGTATGTTTGATTTTTTTTTTTTGGGGGGTGCGCTTGTATACATCTACTGTTAAAACCCGAGTAATTGTTGTCTGTGATAAAAAATTTAGCCCGTCGATGCGTGACAGTGAGCAAACACACTGCCGAACAGAAGCTGAGTTGAATCTTTGGTCGGTCATCGCGTGAAAAACCCAGTTCATTTTCGGAAAAAGATTTTGCAAAGCCGAACCTGTTGCGTCTGTAAATCTGTCATCTTAAACCCTATTGCCAATGATAAAAAATCTAGAAGTCCTGTTGCCTGACGGCGAGTAAAGACACTGCCAAAAAGAAGTTGAGTTGAATTGGTATTTTGTCATCACGTAACAAGCACGAAGAACTCAGTTCTTTCTCCGAAAAAGGATGGCACAGAGAAAAAGCCTAGTGAATGGGAGGATAGATTTGAGATATCAATAGCCAATGTGTTTGATATAACCTAATGTATATGGTGTACGGAAGTTGTGGAAGAAGGGATCTAAAACTCAAGAGTTCAAGTTTTATACGTGATAGATATATGTAAGGAAAAAAAACTAATTTAGCACACTTTTATAAAAATATTTACCAACATAGCACACTTTGTAAAATATTTCCTAAAATAGCATACTTTATGTGGAACCTACCACTTTTTGTGGCATTTTTATATATGAGATTGAAAAGCGTCACAATAATTGACGTGTCTACTTTTAAATAAAAAATTGAAAAAAAATGAAAAACACCTCATGAAGTGGCGCTTTCCATTTGCACTGAATTTACCAACATAACAACCTTTGTAAAATATTTTCCAAAGTAGCACACTTTGGTCTGAAAACGTCACTTTGTGTGGAGCTTTTTAGAACCAGAACTGAAAAGTGTGCTAAATTGATTTTTTTTCCATATGTAATTTAATTGGAGGATTGCAAATAATGACACTAGTAGGTGGTTGTTTCAAGTGTCTATTATGTAATTGGCATTACGATAGGACGGAAATGAGTGCAAAATCAGACCGTGCTTAGTATGGTGTATATATATATATATATATATATATATATATATATATATATATATATGGTTTTATCTTGGCTGCCCATTCGGGTAACGAGCTATTCTATCCGTGACTAAGTAGCGGTGACAGCTTTTGTAAATAACAAACTTTCATATTTTTTTAGTAGGATGAAGAGGTGGCACAAATTTGTAATTATCACTAGCATTTCTAACTCGTTTGTGGGGACAGGAGGGTGGTGAGTGGATCTGTAAGGTTGAATAAATTATTATTCTTTGTTCCTGATTCATTTGCATCGTGGTTTGGCAAGTTAG